>CM031239.1:975065752-975665752 GCA_018340775.1 Taxus wallichiana var. yunnanensis
ATAGGTTATGGAAAACATCAAATCAAAATTTTATTCTTCAACGAACTTGATCTTTGAGCAAAACAAACCCGTCTCGAAATCCAACATACAAACTTATTCTCAAACTGACTTGAAAGGAACATCAAATCAAATCACCATGAGACAATACATACACCATTTGAAATATATCTGAATCAAATTTCCATAACATATTATAACTCCTACAAACTCCAAGTGAAAGGAATTCAACCAAGCCAATATCTGCAAACTTCTTTTTTATGCTTTCTAGGTCTCAAGAATCGAACATGAGCTCAAATCCGTCCATCATACTAAAACAGAGTTCAGAGTCAACCAAATAATTATAAATGATGTATAAGAACCCATTAACCTTCACCACTCATGAACCACTTAGAATGATCACTTTACCTTATCAAGCTACTTGGCACCTTGTTAGAACAAACATCCTACAAACTTAACAACCCTCAAAGACAAGATCATAACTTCGTAGACCTTATAAAATAATTAATTTTGATATAATAATGGAAATATCTCTAAAAAATATTCACAATTTTTTTTTAATAGAGTCCTAACCCCCTTGTAGCTCTTGTAAGCTCATTTTTATTATAGATTGCTCCAAACTGCACCAAAAATTAGTCTTCATAAATAAGGTAAACTTTGAATTTTTCTTTATGCAAGCATGACTTAAAGCTTTCATGTAAATATAGAACAACACTAGGGCTAAGAAAATTTTTAATTTAATCTTCACCTTCTTTGGAGAACTTTTCCACAAGTTGGAACTCTTTAGAAACAAGCTAATTCGGTGGGGCCCACATATCACCACATGCTCTAACATACCTTTACAGAAATATGGAAGATTAATATAAAACATACAATCATATCTCTTGTAATATCAATCAAAATTGTGCTGATATACTCACTTTTTTGCAAGCTGCTCCTAGCTAGGGTTTAACTAGGGTTTCAAACCACTTTATTTTCTTAACGATCATTCTTAAGAACATGATGATCAAACAAACTTATTATTTTTCAAAACCTTCATAACTTACCTAAAATGATATTCCAAATATCCTAGGTCCCCATGTAAAGTATACAGTCCACAATGAGCATCGAAGGTTAAATTTTCTCATAAAAACACACTGTTACTTACCCGGTTTTACTAAAACTTGCATATCTTGAAATTACCATTACAAAATGACCTGAAACTTGTCATGAAGCATCGTGAAAAAATTATCTGTCTATACTGACCATCTAGCTCAAATTTTCCTAGAAATATCTAGCTAATCTCATTTACATATACCAAACTACATGTTTCTCACTTGTTTCTTCGTAAGAACCTCATAGAAGCCCCAAAACTCTAAGTTCTAACATCAAACACACCATAAACCTTAGGTACACTACCATCATTCCAATACCTTCCTAAAAAAAAAAATATTTTTCTAAAACGCATATGTCCATATCATTCTACATGCTTTAGGGTTAGAAACAAGTCTGGAATGACCTGACTCAACACTAAAAACCATGAACTAACCATGCCGACCTTATACAAACCCATGTACACCTAAAAACACATCATGGACCTTGAATTGCATAGTGACACACTCCAAATCACATGGAAGGACTCGAGATAATGTACCGGGACTATATAGAACTCACCAAAACACTCAAACTTCATGCTAGAAACCTGAATAACACATCATGGAGACTCACATGACCACATGGCACAATTTTCCATCAATGGACTTGACATCAATGACAATAATAACACACAATGGCCAACACTTATTGTTAATGGGAATATTTAAACACACATGAGTCTATTAGTACTTTTCTTAAGGATTCATCTCTAAGGAACACGTTTACTTGGTTTGTAATTCACATTCATTGCAGTAAGGGAGATTCATATGAAATAAAGGGAAGTTTATTTGGTCAATAGTGGATAGATTATGTGTTATTTTCATCTTATTATTTAAACACTAAGGATACACTCTTTTTCATTTTCAAGTTATTACAACTAACTATGTATTCTAGCTACTTAACTTTCTTTATTCGTGATACGTATAAGAGGGTTGTATTGAGTTTAAGTAACAAATCTCACATTTCACTTTACTTCTAATCCATCATATTAAGAATTGATTGTTCATAGTTACGAGTGAAATATAGGTTTCAACCACAATTAAACTTCTTAAGTGGTATGAGATTTAATATATTTCCATTTGCACCAAAGGCTTCTACTCCCTTCAACAACTCACCTAGAGTGTGATAATATTTAACTCACAAGACTTATATATCAACCCAAGGTATTCCATTACTATCTACTAAGGGAACATTTGTTTTAACCTTAAGGCTTAGGATTGTCACTATGGGGTTCTTTCATGATGTGAGGTTCATTCTATTAACCAGTCTCTAGTTCAATACTTGTGAAAGTGACAATTTGGCCCATGAGGGAAGAGGAACATTCTCATGGACCATGCACTAAGGATTGACGAGGTAAAAAGTTAACCTACCCCAATATGGTCATGATAGCACACGTGAAACCCATTTCTCAACATTGAGTAGGACCTAATATCGACATAGAAATGGAACGACATGGTTCAAGTTGATAATTTTGGTCCTAATATGGAAGTAAGGCCCTGGGTAACTCAAGGGGACCATTCCTTGTGGAAAGGTTTATTATTTTAAGCTAATTTGATTATCACTTCCTGCAAAAAAATAAAAATGCAACTAAAAGGTGTAATTTATATTGAAGACTAAGGGTTTTCTAGGTCCAATACATCACTAACACGTAGGTAACATATGCCATTTTCAATTTTTACTAACCAATTTACTAGTACAATCAATATCCAAAATTACCATGGTACAATTAGCTTTAAATAGTTCAAGAGTTTGAAATTCACCCTCCTTTAATAATTTAAATACTAGGAATAGGTTTGTTTTAACATTAATTTCCATAGCAACAAGATACAAACAACTTAATTTACCTAACCGACATATAAAAGTACGACCAAGTAGGAATTTAGTCAACATATAAAAGAGCAACTAAGTACAAAAATAACACACTTTCCCAATAGACTAACAATGTCATATTCATCATGGAAAATAAAGAATGAAAATTATATTCATAATAATAACACTGATATATCATATACAAATACAATGTTTTCAAAATCACATGTTATTATGTAAACACCAACAACACTTCACTTTGTCCTTATCCTAGTACCTGCAACCAACACATGGTCAACACAAACTGCTGACATGACATCTACCCAAAATCTAGCATAATTCATGTTATCATAGTTTTCCCATTCACATGATTATAATACTTAGCACATAACAAGAGAGAGAGTTAGAGATACATTCATTTCATTTCATTTCATTTACTAACTAGAAGAGGAGAGAGAGATAGAAAAGAGAGAGGAGATAGAGAACACCATTTTCCCGACAATCAAATTTCTAAAAAAAAGAAACAAAAGAGAGTTCCATACAATCATATATTAGTGTGTGCAAGTTTATTCATAAGTTAATTGACCTAAATATGGTTCTATGAAATTCTTTCACATTTTCCTACTAGTCTATGAAAATGTCAAATTTTAAACGAGGGCTAAGAAACTATGTTTAAAAATGATATCTAGTTGTCGAATGCTCCATGAGACAAATATTATACACTCTCATATATATAAGGAATTCACAAGAGTTCAGGGAAATTATAATTGGTGAACAAGGTACAAATGAATACTACTTTATCGGAGCCACCGGTTGTAATTGGACTAGTTAAAGGTCACCCAACGACGATCAGAGGAATAAAAACCCACTCGTAAAACTAATTGATGAGGTGATTTTATTAGGAAATAAGATTTGCAAGAAATTTTCATGGATAAATACTAGAGGTTTATAGATGTCAATATCCATTTCTTCAATCAGGGCCAAAACGACAAGCCAAAACCAAACCCAACTTTTAATTTTCAATAGCTTCCCAAAGCCACAAAAAGGGTTAACAAGGATCCTAGAGAGGTGATGAAAAGTACACAAACGATCATTCAAGGGTGTTATAAGGTTTGATACAACACCCCATATGATAGGGAACATAATCGTTACTTGAATTTCCCATTTCAAGGTTCGGAGGGTGTTTTTCTAGTCACCGAAAATCACGTTTTATTAAATTTTCAGTGTAAAAAATGGTAGTTTATTTGATGACTCAAATCAATCTGGCTAATTCAAGTGGACATGGATATTGTTACCTTGCTTTTACAAATGTACCAGGTCATGGTTTTTGAGTACATTTGATACAAAATACTCAATTAGGTTGCATGGGAAAAGGCCATTTTTAAACATTTGAATCTATGATTTTTTAATTAAAATGTAAAATCATCCTTAGTTTTATTACAAAACACAATTCCATAGAATAAGAGAAAGCATTAATACAAAAATTATGCAAGTCAAGGGTGAGAATACCATACTGCAGTACTCAACCCAGTGCGGTGACTCGGCGGATCAACATTCACAATCCACAAGACCAAGTAAAAGAAGAGGGTTTTCATCAAATAGTTCATGAGCGTTGAGTTAACTTCCATAACTTGGTACACATCTTTACCCTACTCAAGATAACTCCTTCTCATTGGTATTCGAACCACAAAATAAAAACTCGAGTTCCTTTCATGGCTACCAACACAATAGACAATGCACTTTCTAAACGTATTTACAACAAACATTTCATAGGCCCTTTGGCTAAATGCATGCCAATATGCATTACTTTGGTTTTATCTAAAATCTTAACAAACCATTTTGTGCACCTCTAACAAACAATTTACATGCCTTGCATACACATCTACCATGGAAGTAGGAAAACATTACATTGACGTTCTATATCTAAGCGTCCATAAGACCATGTTTCTTTCTTTCCGACATACTGTCAAATAGTCCATGTGCCTTTTGTAGGAATTCATATTTTTAATCTATGTCGATCAAGGTATTTGATGAATATTATTTGATGAATATCCATGCCCTGTTCCAAGGTTCCCATTTTGGTACACGCAAGGACAAAGATGACAGAGGTAAACTAATTGGGTTGGAAAACTGTCGGTTGCATTTGGTGAAATAACGGAAATGCTTTATTAGGATGCCCATACCATGTTCAAAAGCTCCCATTTTGGCATGAGCATGAGAGGAGGCTGGAAAAGGTTTATGGAGTTGGGTGCCTAAGTTGCTAAGTGCATTGGTGCATGAATTGCACATATTTCTACCATGGCACTAGTAACTAAAATTTCTCAAATATCCTTGTCACTACGCTTTGATGGATGGAAATACTGGTTCTAAATACCTTATCTTGGCTTGTTTGGGAGGACGTTGGAAACATTGGAGCTGTTTTAAACTTGTCAATGACATTTTCTTGAAATTTTATCCAGATCCTACGGTTGACATCTCTACCCTGTTTAAATCTCCTAATATTTTCAGAGGAAGGGACGATACTAAAAAAGGTTGTGGAATCTAGATTACACTTGTCAATAGAATTTGGGTCAAAATTTATAAATCCCTTTTCAAAATATATAATTTTTGCATGCCTAAATTCAAATATTCCCATTAAAGCATGGTTGAGAGGCTGCTGGAAATGAAAATTTATTACGGTTAGATCCTGTTTGTTGTATGTGGTGAATAATTTTATCGTGAGGACGCCCATAAAAATTCCATAAAAATTCTAGAAATCTCACACAAATCTTCCCCACATCTCCTCCTCCTACCCACGCACGTACCACCATTTCCACTCCACTTCCAAGCCCCACTTCACACACATTTTTATTTATTTATTTAAATTTCATTACGGTATTTATAATTTTATTTATTTATATTAACTTTTAGACCATAACATGCATGGGTGTATACATATATACATAAAAATGTATACTTATTTCTATAATTTTTTAATCAGTTTATTAAGCTAAATTATGATTATAATAATTTTATCGGTTTCTTTTAAAATTATGATATGAGTGAGACATAATTAGAAATTGAAAACAAAAAGTGAAACAAAAAGTAAGACAACTTGTGCCTAGTGAGGTGTTTGTAGTCTTGTATAAGACTCGACAACAAAATCACATGAGATCCAAACCTCAATCATTTATAAAATTTGGTGAGGAATGCTCACATACAAACTAATCGAATGACAAATGTGACCCACAACCTCATTGGCTAGGGGTAAAAGAGTGGAAATTATATTTCCCTCCCCTTATAAGAGAATCGTCCTCGATGTGACTTAACACCGAGGCTATAAGGATAATTAAGCACTGGAATTCAACATCGATAAATTCTACCTAGGGATGAGAACTCTATCGCTAAAATGTGACCATAAGGTAGTAAAACAAGTTTTGACAATTTATTAATGTTCTGTGAAGATTGGAAGTTCTCAATTACTTCTCCAATTTCATAACTATTCAAAAAATAACTCATTATCATGTTTTCAATCTTCCGTTGTGAAAGAAAACATTATTCAATGCATTTCAATCATTTTGCATCACAAAAGTTCATAAGTTATGTATCTTTCATATCAATGAAATCAATGCTAATGGTGTTTCACCACCACAAAAGTTACATTTCATTCTTTTCATGTCATTTCACCATGGCTATGCTCTAGTTCAACATGATACATACATGCTATGTAACTCACCTTTTCAAATTCTCTTAGTTGAGAAATTTTATCTTTTGTAGCTTTTACACACTTTATGATATCACAATGTTCCCACAATGTAATAGAAAACCACATACATATGAGCATATGAATACCATCATCACATCATAAAAATCATAATGACATATGTGCACCACATTACAACATTACACAATAGGTATCAACTCCAAAAAATAATATCTCCCAAGTATCAAACATAGACCACCACTTCCACCAAAACAACATAAAGGCTAACTTTTCCTTTTCTCTCCACCCAAAGAGGCTAGACACAGAATAGACAACATAACATACATATGAGCACATGAATTCCAACATCACAACATAACAATCACAATGACATATGTGCACCACATTACAACATAACAAAATAGGTATCCAACTCCAAATAATAATATCTCCCAAGTATCAAGCATTGACTACCACCTCCACTAAAACAAAATGAAGACAATTTTTCCTTTTCTCTCCACTAAAGCGCCAGTCACCATATGGCCCTAAGCACATAGAGTCCAAGTCACCTCTAACTAAAGTGGCATAATAACATGTAGTTCGACAACCAAAATAGTTATTGATAACTCATTAGGGTGTACACCTATACTATGAAGTGAGCCCATGGGTATCACCGGTTGATGGCAAACCCATCTCCCCATTACAACACCTAACAATATTAGAACCAACATGCCAATCAACTAGAAAAATTTCCAAGTGGCATCAAATTTAATCACCTTGGGCAAGCGAGGAGATAGCTTTGAAACTCGAGGGAGAATTTCAATTCAAATTGAACTTTCAATTTAAGCAAAGTAAATGGCTAACTATCCGTAGTTAGTGTTAAAATAATTATTTTAGTGCAATAATATAATTAGACACCCAAAATTGCAAGTAGTAACTCAATAAAAAGTTAAATGGAAAATTGATGGTTCCGAGAAAATGAATCAAGAAGAGAAGAGTCAAATTTATGAATAAAATACGTATAGAGAAATAGCACATCGTGATCACTATGTGGCCTTATATGTCCACCAAAGGGGTACTCATCGAGTTGTTGGAACTCAAATATTGAGCGTCATCTCGTAAAATATATAACAACATATGAAAGATCACAAGTACACGAGATCTTGTCCAACATCAAGTATACATCTTGGTTTTGATAAGGGCATCAGACCTTGTGCGGAATTGAGCACAACTTAGAAAATAAAAGTATGATGAACAACCCTATACAATATTTACACAATAACACATAATGTGTCCCACAAGTGCAATTTCACATTATGTTCACAATAAATGGTTACACCTTTCTCACAAAAACATTGACACTACACAATACGACACATGTACGATAGAACATGACAAATTGTATTCACTACATTTCTTTCCACATAATGATATGCTTTTGAGTTTGATATATATCCCATTATTTCTCCAAGAAAAAGTAGATATCATCACATAGCCATATCAAAGGTTCTCTCCATAGGTTTGAGAGTTAAAACTTTCCTTTGATACCAAGTGTAACACCCACAATTTTAACACACAAATACAAGAACATTTTTCTCTTTCATTAATTAATACATGACACCACATGGGATCAATTAGGATTAATCACATCACATAAGACATTTATAACAACGCTTACCCACATGTACAATAAAATGAGAAATGATTGACATCACAAGGAGAGACGACATACATTGCCAAGCTTACCTAATAGGATTACAATGGGAGAGGTCATAGTTGCAACTAACTATTTTCCCTTAAAGAAGGAACCCTGGCTAACCTTTGGTTCATCCAAAGAATGCACACCACATAAAATTTGACAGACCCATTATCCCTCCATCATAACATGTGTTCATCCCTCCACCAAGACTAGAAACGAATTACTTTGTTTCCACCAAAACAAAACACACACATCCCCTTATTCCTCCCTTCACTAGCTACACCTTATTCCTCTAATAATCAATGATGAAACCTCACCCCAACAAGAAGAAAACATATCCACATGAAAACACATGATGCACATCAAAACCACATCTTCCCAAATGACAAAGTACAAAACAATGATCCAACTATAATATAAACTTATGGATAGGCACTTTCCATGACACAACATTTTCATGGTTACATATTTATTACAATCCTATTTCATTATTTGACCTTAATTATTTGAAGAGCACTTAACATGTAAACCTTCATTATTCTTTAAATAGACTACATTTTCTTTATTTCATTTAACATTTTACCTATAATGGTTCCATTTGATTTTTCTTGTTTCTCTTATCATAATTAATTTATATATAACCTGATTATTAATGGGAACATTTAAACACACATGAGTCTATTATTACTTTTCCTAAGGATTTGTCACTAAGGAGCATGTTTACTTGGTTTTCATTCACCTTCGTTGTAACAAGGGATATTCACATGAAATAGAGGGAAGTCTATTAAGTCAAGAGTTGGCAGATTTTGTGTTCTTTTCATAGTAGAATTTAAAAACTAAGGATAAACTCTTTTCATTTTCAAGTTATTACCACTAACTATGTATTCTTGCTGCTGAACTTTTTCATTTTTTGGTATGTATAGGAGGATCATATTAAGTTTAAGTAATAAATATCACATTTCACTTTACTTCTAATCCATCATCTTAAGAATTCATTGTCGATAGTTACGAGTGAAATACAAGTTTCAACCATAATTAAAATTCTTAAGTGGTCCTAGGTTTAATATATTTCCATTTACACCCAAGGGTTTTACTCCGTACAACAATTCAACTAGAGTGTGATAATCTTTAACTGACAAGACTTATATATCAACCCAAGGTATTTCATTAGTATCTACTAAGGGAATATTTTCTTAACCTTAAGGCTTATGAATGTCGCTCGAGGTTATTTTGCGATGTGAGTTTGGATCCATTAACCAGTCTCTAGTCAATACTTGTGAAAGAGAAAATTTGGTCCACAAGAGAAGAGAAGGAGCATTCACGTGGATAATGCACTTAGAATTTATGAGGTAAAAAAATAACCTACCCCAACACAATCATGAAAGCACTAGTGAAACCCATTTCTCGGTATAGAAATGGAACAACATGGTTAAAGTTGACGAAGTTTGGTTTCAATATGGAAGTAAGGCATTCTTGGTAGCTCAAGGGGACCATTCCTTATGGAAAGGTTTATTATTTCAAGATAAGTTGATTGTTACTTCCCATACAAAATAAAACACACAAATACAAGGTGTTATTTCTCTTAAAGACTAAGGATTTTCTAGGTCCAAAACTTCACTAGTACATAGGTAACATATACCATTTTCAAATTATAACTAGCCAATTTACTACTACAATCAATATCCTAAAATTAACATGGTACAAATAGCTTTAAATAACAAGATTTCAAAATTCACCCTCCTCTAATGATTCAAATACTATCAATAGGTTTCTTTTACATCAATTTCGATAGAAATAAGATGAAAACAAGTTAATTTACCTAGCCAACATATAAAAGTACAACCAAATAGAAATTTAGTCAACATATTAAATAACACACTTTCTCAATAGACTAACAATGTCATCTTCATATTGGAAAACAAAGAATGAAAATTCTATTCTTAGTAATAGTGCCGATATATTCCTTTTATTTCATTTCACATGATTATAATACTTAACAAAAAACAAGAGAGAGCTAGAGATAAGTTCATTTTATTTCATTTCATTTTGTAACTATTACACATGGAGAGAGGGATATATATATATATAGAGAGAGAGAGAGAGAGAGAGAGAGAGAGAGAGAGAGAGAGAGAGAGAGAGAGAGAGAGAGAGAGAGAGAGAGAGAGAGAGAGAGAGAGAGAGAGAGAGAGAGAGAGAGAGAGAGAGAGAGAGAGAGAGAGAGAGAGAGAGAGAGAGAGAGAGAGAGAGAGAGAGAGAGAGAGAGAGAGAGAGAGAGAGAGAGAGAGAGAGAGAGAGAGAGAGAGAGAGAGAGAGAGAGAGAGAGAGAGAGAGAGAGAGAGAGAGAGAGAGAGAGAGAGAGAGAGAGAGAGAGAGAGAGAGAGAGAGAGAGAGAGAGAGAGAGAGAGAGAGAGAGAGAGAGAGAGAGAGAGAGAGAGAGAGAGAGAGAGAGAGAGAGAGAGAGGAGAGAGAGAGAGAGAGAGAGAGAGAGAGAGAGAGAGAGAGAGAGAGAGAGCATCATTTTCCCAACAATTAAATATTTCAAAAAAAAACAAAAGAGAGTTCTATATAGTCATATATACGTGTCTATAAGTTTACTTACTGATTAATTGACCTAAAGAGGGTCCTATGAAATTCTTTCACATTTTCCTACTAGTATGCGAAAACATCCAAGTTTAACCCTAAGGATAAGAAACTCGTGTTCAAAAATTGATCTTCAGTGGTTGAATGCTCCATGAGATAAAAATATAAGATCTCATCTATACAGGGAATTAACATGATTTGATGGAACCTATAACTAGCAAACAAGGTACAAATGGTGACTACTTAACTCGATTAGTTGACCTAGTCATGCAAAGTGACCGAAGACCTACAAAACACCCTTGTAAAAATAACTAGTGAGGTGTTTTCTTATAGACAAGGGTTGCAAAAATTTTCATGCATAAATACTAGAGGTTTACGGAGGATGATATCCATTTCTTCAATTAAGGCCAAAATGGAAAGCCAAAAATAAACACAACTTTTGATTTTGAAGCTTCCCAAATCTGTAAAAAGGGTTAACAATCCTCCTTGAGATGTGAAGAAAAGTACACAAATGGTCATTCAAGTGCATTCTAAGGTTTCATAGAAACTCCATATGATACGAACATAGTCACACCTCAAATTTCCTATTTCAGGGTTCGGAGGGTTGTTTTGTGAGTCACCAAAAATTATGTTTTATTAACTTGGCAAGGTAAATAGAAGAGTAGTTTAATTGATGAATCAACTCAATAGGACCAATTCAATCACAAAAAAAAGTTTTAATGCCTTTTTTTTACAAAGGTATTAGGTCGTGGTTTGTGAGTAAAGTTGATAGTAAAAACACTCAATTACACCGCATAGGAAAAATCTCATTTTTGTCATTAGAAAGTATGATTATTTAATTAAATGAGTTAACTCTTCCTTATTTTTATTAGAAAATAAAATTCCATAGAAAAAGGGAAACCATTAATATAGAAATTATGCAAGTCAAGGGTGAGAAAACCATGCATGTAGGCACTCAACCCTAGGTGCATTGACGACTTGGGGTCCACATTCATGATCTGAGAGACCAAGAAAAAGAAGAGGGTTTTTGTCAAATAGTTCATGAGCGTTGAGTTAACCTTCCCAACTTGGTACACGTCTCTACCCTACTCAAGATATATCATTCTCGGATGGTCTTTTAAACCCCTAAAATAACAACCTAAGCTCCTTCCATGGATACCAATTAGAATACTATGCACTTTATAAATGTATTTGCAAGAAGGATTTCTAAGGTCCTTTGGATAAACAATTGCCAATCTGCAGACCGCTTTGGTTTTATCTAAAATATTAACAAACCATTTTGTGCACCTTCCGTAAAAATTTCTATTCCAAAAGACCACATTTCTCTCAAGAATTTTATCAAATAGTTTACATGCCTTGTATACACATCCACCATGACAATAGGTAAACACCAAAATGACAATTCTATATCCAAACGTGCATAACCACATTTCTTTACAACATACTATAAAAAATCCATGTTCCTTATGTAGGCATCCACATTTTTTTATTATTATTGGTAAATGGTTTTTGTGAGGGACCATACCCCAAGTGATAAAGAAGCTCAAAATCCACAAAATACATGAAAACCATGTAATGTCCCTCATTGAATTTTTTTGCACTTGCGCAAAATGGGAAACTCGAAACTTTGTTACGATGGATAGCATTGGTGAAGTATACCTAAGCTAGGGGAGGTTCTTTCAGACAATATTGTTACTATTGAATTAATTAATGATTACATGAAATCTGCAGCTATGTGTGCTGTTACAAAATGTAATAGATCACATAGTCTGTAATTTCATGACTATCTTTAGCAAAAGAACACAAAGCCCCAAAGGACAAATGTGTTGTCTTATGGAGACATTTAATTGCAAAATAGGTGGAGTGTTAAGTTTTGGAGTAGTAATCATAATTACAGATTGCAGAAATCAGAGTTCATTACTAGATGTTACAGGTTTTCTTTAATCTTCTTTCCTTCATGATTAAGACATTCAATTATATTATTGAGTTGTTTAGTTCATCTTACAATCCATACCAAAAGAAGAAGTGTAGAAATAAATGCACAACTCAATTTTAGAATTCAATGTTTTATTCATAAGGAATTTCAAATGTTCCCACACAAGCCGTGGGATGTAACTGAAAAGTAAAGTACAACTACTGAAGAAAGAGGTACATATGCATGAAAGAGAAAATAGAGGAGTATGAATGAACCCATCATTGCCTTGGGGTTTACTCTTTGGTTGGTACATCTCCATCTCTAGCTTTTCTCCCTCTTCATCTTCATTGATAAAAGCATTGTCCCTAAAAAGAAGCAAATAGAAAACTATCAATTATGAGCTCAAGGTTAATCCATATTCCTATACTATCCAAATTCATGCAGATGGATCTCTTAACAACAGGAGATATAAATTACATGAATATCAAAGGCACAACTGATAAAAGTACTTTTCTGTAACAACATACATGATTTACTCACTCAGAAAAAAAGAAAGAGAGAGAAGAAAAGAAAAACATGTACATAAGAGAGACCAATAAGCCTAAATATTTTCTAAATGTTTTCTTAAGTGTGGAAGTACATGTTGCGATCAAGAAGAAATAACTAATTTTTACAGTCCTCACTGTAGATAAAGATTGCAGATTTCAACAACTTCTATCCTATGGTACATGAAGCAGATAAGTCATAAGTACATACTAGTAAGAAGGAATACATTATTTTTTAGTAGCTATTCTAGAAATAGAAGAAGTTACAATACATATCAGAAGAAGAAAGACTTGCAAATAAAGGTACTTGTTTGAATACAACTTGAAGATGAAGCAGAAGAATCAGAATTTAAAAGGATGAAGTTAACTGAAAGATAAGATTACAAGCTAAACAGAATGAGAAAGAGATCTGAGAAAATTTTGACAAGGCTTCACCATGTAAAATGGACATTTACATCTTCCCATCATGTTGTTCTTAACTAATAGATGCTTTAAAAGTTGTATGTTAATCAAATAAGTAATATAGAAAGTAGAAAAGTATTACATGATCAAGTTAGCAGTTATCATTTTTCAGTTTCCAACAACAAATCAACTTCAATAGAAGAAGTGATACATTATGTGTTTTGAATCAAGAAAGTACATCTATTACAGTTGAAACAGAATAAAGAAGGGAATCGGGAAAATTTTGACAAGACTTCGTAATGTAAAATGGACATTTTAAATTTTCCAGCATGCATACTAAAGATGTAATGAAGATAAAATACAATATTTAAGCAGAAAAGGAATGGAAGTACAACATCTCAACAAAAATTCAATGTTCAGCATGTAGGAATAGTGAATAGAAAATCCTAGAAATAACATATCTTGCCTAAGTTTTCAAATAAGAAAGTCAGAAGGCCATAGACATCAAGAAGAAGAATAAAATTGTAGGACAATCTTATTAGGTAAAACCCAATGAACAACATAGAGAAAAAATGCTACAAACAATACCAAAGTCTTGATAACTGAGATTAAGTGTAAAGCACATATTCAAAGAGATGAATGATCCATCCATGGATTTGAGTAAATGAAATCTATAAAATGATCAACAATTGGGGTTGATTATAGTTTCCTCCAAAGTGATCATATAATCAAGTTCGATCAACATAAACAGTATTTGAAACTCAACAAATACAAAGCAACAAATCATGCCTAATTTTAGGGTGAAATAAACTCAGCAACCACAAAGGAAAATGTGAGTCTAGAAAACACAAGATGGAGAAATCTTGATGGAGAGGGGAATTCCCATCAATGTTTTCAAAGCAACACAAGGAAAATTTACAGTCATGTCTTTTTGAATACTCAAGCAAACAATGTAGGCAACAATTGTTAAGTTTTATACCAGATTTTAGAAAATAAATACAAAAAATATGAAGCTATGAAGTTACATAGTCATCCATAGAGAGCTAAACCCACAAGTTGGGTACTTTGTGGTATAGAGGGATATCTCAAGATTAATGAAAATATGATTCTTATGCATAGATTGAGACTAGCATTGATCACTCATGAAGATTAGACTTAGAATTAAGTGACCATGATTTAAAATGAAATCATATGAAAACTCAAAGGATCAATACAATGGAACAGACTTAAAGAAGTTCAATATAATTTCATTCAACTCTCTAGTTCATTTTCAAAAGAATTCAAGACTCGGCCTAGTTACAATAGAATAAGCATGAAGAAACAAAAGGTTCATTGAAAGCAAATATTTAGAGTACAATGCATCTTAGAGCATCTCTAAGTTACAAGAAATATCTGGTAGTATTTAAACTGAATCATAGTCATTAGACAAAGGATGCAATAGGCATTATAAATTATAGGTGGAAATTCACATAGATAGAGCTCTAGGCATTAAACTAAATCAATAGAGAGGGTATTGAAAATTAAACCTTCAGATATTTGAAACAAAAAAATCATGGCCATCAATTTTCGAACACAAATTTCATCTTTTCATTCCGAGTAGAAAATAAAGAATCAAGTCATTTAATCTTTTCCCAGATCTCAAGCTCAAAACCGAAGAGCTTTATGTGGAAAACATAACTAATCAGTTGGAACAAAGTTTGTTTTACACAACATTGGTGATCAAAAGAGGAAAGCCAAAAGTAAAAAAAAAAAAATGTAGGGTATGCATGCTAACTAGAATCTTTCACAAATACGAGTTCAAAGTTTGAGCAGGCCATGTATGGCATAACAATGATCCACATAACATATTTCAAGCCCGAACCTAAATAATAGTATACGGTTGTGAAAGAAAGAATACCCAAATCTTCACATTTTCAATTTCAAAAGGAAAGATAAACATAAAGAAACTTACTAGTTGGGGTCAAGGTGAGAAAAACCTTAAGAATCCTCAAGAATGACGATGATGAGACCTAAGATTATTTAAGCTCGAAACCAAGGTTGTGCCAAAAATAACAAGAAAAGAAGGATTTCAAAGTAAAGACTAATAAAGCCAAAAATGTAAGAGGACCAGATTCTGATTTTTGAGAAACAAGTAATTCACCTTGATGACACCATCGGCCGAGAATCGAGAAAACCGTAGTGAAGCCATAAACTACACGCACACGCAAAGCTTCTCAATCTACGAGTTCTCGATCTCAAAATAACTAATAATGGTGACCGCCTCGAAGAGAACCAAAAAGGTAACTCGCATAACTTCCAAGAAAATCCCTAACAGAGCAATTACAATGAAGAAGGAAGCTCAGATCACATGAACTCTTCTTACAGAGGTAGAACCGCAGTAACAACTCGAGCATAAAATAATCAAAATGGTGGCCATAAAACCCTACAGAGAGTTCAAGAGCCAAACTTGAGAAAGAAATAACCACAAAATATAGATGCAAGAAAGATTCATAATACCAATCTGCAGTGGGAGCCAAGCTTCAAGTTACCAACAATGGCATCAAGAAATTTTTTTCTAGGGCTTCACCTATGAACCAGATGTGAAGTGAAAAAGTGGATGAGGTTTGAGTTGTTTTAACTCACCCACCTTTAACTTTGGCTTAACCTAACCCTAACCAAGGGTCAATGATCAATGGCTCAAAATTAAAAGGACAACAGATCAACATCTCCAGATCGATCCCCAAATTTGAAGCATACCACCATGATCAGGATGTCACCAACCACATTCAATGCAATCCAAAAACCCTAACCATGAGTCGAGAGATCAACGATGGGGAAACCAATCACCAAATTTTAAAGCAAACTCAACCTAATTTAGATACCACCGATAAGGTGTATAGAGGGGTGAGTCATCATCATGAGGGGGCCAGCCCCATGATTAAAACCAAAAATCATTACATAATTGAATTTTTTTAGTCTAACCATAATCTTTATCCAAGAAAATTAAAAGCGGTGACAAACAAGAAGATGCAATGATAACCAAAAGGTGGTTGAGTATGGTATGGTGGCATTTTACAAAGTTAACCCCTACATGTGTTTAAAACCATGGTAATTTGCTAAGTCCACAAGGGTGGCCAAACCAACGAAGACAAGTGCACATATCAAAGTGGTCCCTACATGGAGCTAGCACATAATAAAGGTATTATATTTTGTTGGTGATGTATTTAAAATATGGAAAAATAGGTCAGGCTACCATACTAGAAGACAAAGAAATGTCAACTTCAGAACTTGGGCTTGGAGTTTGTCTCCATCAAGTGGATGTTGTGATGAATTATTTTAGCGAGTGTTGTAAATAATGTAATTGATTTTGCTCACTCATAGGGAGATGATTTTTTCATGCCTCCACAAAAGGACAAATCAACAAGAAGACACAATTTTCATGCACAAGGAAGGAGACTTGCTCATCAAGCAAGATTTATTTTTAGCAAATTATTCACCCATGCTTTTCTTAAAAATAGAACAATCAACTACAATTTGACTGTGATGTGATCAAAGGCTATTAATGCCTCTTTGTATTAGTTTTTATTTATTTTATTCCTTTATTTATTATTAAATAAAGGAAAAAATAGGATGCATGGGTGAGTACAAGTTTAGCTTATTTTTAGGAAAGGTGGGTGAATCAATTTTGCTATATATTGTGTGCCTTGACAAAGCACAATAGAGGAATTTTAGATATGAGGAGTGTTGAAACAATTTTTGCCAGTTTTCCCTCCGAATGTGAAGTATTTTCCGTCTTTCCAATTATTTGTAGTCTTGTGTATTTCCATTAATCTTGTGAATGTTGAATTCCCGATTAATCATCTTACCCTATACAAATTCAAGTAATTTCTGCATGATATTAATGTGTATTTTTAACCTAGTAGATATTGTTGTGATACTTTCTCCTCAATACATCAAAGTGTTTTCCCTTAATTTTATAGAAAACTATTGGCTTGTGCATTAATAAATCATTCCATATCAATTGTGCATGTACTTAGTCAAAGACCTCATACAAGTTTGGTGTATCACCTCAATTTTTTGTTCAAATTTTTTTATAGTCATCTTTTACCCTTAAACCTCAGAAAATAGTTTAGGATACATCAATAAGGAACTGGCCTTGATACCAGAGACTCATCTCAAAATAGGTATACCCATAGACCTGAGGTGTTTCCATTGTATCTACGAAAGAGAGAGATAAATTTTACAAGCTAGAACACCTGTAACCATCTCTCTACAGGGTGCACTTTTAGAGATAACAATTTTTGGCACGCCCGGTGGGACCACGAATCAGATCTGCATGAAATTTATAGTGATTTACAACAGATTTACAGCAAGCAAAAGTTACTTTTGGGACAACAAGTTACAACAATTTATTCTAAAGATTTAAAGATCTATTTGGTGACTCGTGAAAGGCTGATTTTAGACCAGTATTGCAGCATGTTCCATGCCTAAAGTGACTACAAGATCATCGGTAAGAGGAATTCCTTCTGATTTTATTTCTTTACCTTTGAATTTTAAGAAGGAGAAGAGTTGGTAATACTTTACCTTATAATAGGCCTAGTTTTGATAACCCTCCTCCTAATATTCCTTCACCACGTATTAATTTCTTTATTCAAATCTCATTTTTCAAATGGCTATTCAACCACCTAGGAATTTTGTGACCTTTACTAATGGCATCCCATTAGTAATTCCGTTTATCATGATATCCCTAATGCTGCCATGAAAATTTTGCCATCATTCATTGGTGAAAATCAAGTTACACCTACAGAGCACATTAAAGATGTTACAACCTTATGTGTAGTTCATAATATCACTCATGAAGATGTAGCTTTGAGACTTTTAGTTGCATCCTTAAAGGAAAAGCCTTATAATGGTATAGAAATTTAGAGATTGGAAGCATAAGAACTTGGGATGATTTAGGTGGATAAATTGCTAAAACAATTTCAAGATAATTCAGATCATTTATCCCTATAGAACAACTATCTACCATTAGAAGAGCTCCTCATGAATTTATGTCTAGTTTCAACATTCATTTTTCTAGAACTTGGGAAAGAATCCCAACAAGTGTTAAGCCTCAAGCTGACCATGCTTTCCTTTATTATCTTAGCATTAAATAATGATATTTCAACTATGATTCAATCTATGGGAGGTGAAACTCTTTCGAGATGCTTATGATATTGCTATAAAAGATGAAAACAACCTTATTCAAGCTAGAAAATTAGCACCAAGGCCTTTAATGCCATTTTTGGTAGATTTAGCTCCTATCCCATAGCCTATCACAATTATAGAACCCCTGTTGTTGCACCCCCATCAGATGATGTTTTTAAAGCTTTGCAGACTATGGGGAACAAGATAAATTTAATTGAGAATAACTTGCATTACCTAGCAGACCTTATTAGGCTCCTTATTAGCAAAACTAGCAAAATAGGTAGCCTTACAACATAATCAAAATTATAGGCAGCCTTATCAACAAAGGTAGTTTGACCCAAAGGCTCCTAGTTCATCTAACGCTTTAGTCCCAGTTAATATGGCTACGGAAAAAGTGGTGTCAACCTTGTAATCAACCTCATTCAGCTGTTAGTTGCCCAAATGCTTTTTGAACATAAGTCTTGTTACACAACCTCAATCTGAGACATTGTTCATGCCTCAAATGGAGGGTGGGTAGAAAGATACTCAGGTTCAGAAGGCACCTGAAAGAACTTAGTTAGTTTTAGTGAGGATGATTTCATTGTTACTACTAGGGCTCAAGAAAAAGCTACAAAAGTAAAAAATAGCAAAAATAGGCTTATTGCACTCGCCCACTCGTCAGATGATAAAACAACAACTACAAGCCCAAACCAGCTAATATGATTATTGTTGTTCCTCAAAAAAAAAGTAAGTGTTTAGTTAAAGTAAAAGAGCAAAAAAAATCTACAACCTGATCCAAGAAGGTTATTTATACCTCAGATATCAAAAGTAGTTGAAGCGGAATCAATTTTCACTAAAGCCTATGCTAAAATAGTAGAATCTATCTCTAAAATTGTTTCTTCTTTTAACATTGTTGATGTAATGAAAAATCATAATGTTAACATCTCAATGTGGGACACTCTAAGTATTCCAGGACAACAAGATTTACTTTCTCATGAACTAGCTAAGATGCATATTTCTTCAAAAACAATAGAAAAGGAAGTTCATAAAACAGACATGGTCCTTGGAACAATAAAACAAGACCACATCAAAGAGGTTAAATGGATGGTTCAGAAAGTCTTAAATTATCATGACATCAAGAAGCCACCACCATTTTATTTATCATTGATTATTGGAGAACATCTTGTTCATAACTGTATGGTGGACAACGTGGTACAAGTAGCATAGTTATGCCAAAATCAATTGCAGAAAAATTGGGTCTACAGTATGAACCTAGAAAAAGTGTTCTATAGCTTGATGGGACTGCAACTAATACAATTGGTGTCATCAGAAATCTAGAGGTAACATTGCATGCTTGCCCAAATGTTTCCATTTTGCAAGATATTACTATTGTGGATTTACCTCCTTACTTTGCTATATGTTTATCAAGAGATTTCACAACAAAAATAGGAGGTTATCTCTCTTCAGATTGGTCTTCTTATTTTTCACTACACATTATGGAACCAAAGTTACTATCAATTTAGAACCATTGGCCATATTTCACATTGAGCCTCATGCTTCTAATGCATTAGCTAATTATGCAGCCTTAGACCAGTTTGATTTTGATAATACAACTCATGTTTCAAGCATTGGATGGTGTTTCTAACTGTTTATGGATGAAAAGACACATGAAGAACATGCTCATGATCCTTTCAAAGAAGTTGAAGAACATTTGTTTGGTGTGTATTTCTTGCATGAAGAAAACACACCAATTCCCTTGTTATCCAAAACAAAAATGCAACAGAAGGGATTTGGAAGCTTCATTTTGATGGAGCTAAGAACAAGAAAGGACAAGGAGCAGGTTTGATGCTCACTTCCCCAAAAAACGAAAGGTATTTTTCAGCTTTGAGTCTCAATTTTCATGCACTTGTAATGTGGTTGAATACGAAGCATTAATTCATGGCTTACTTTGGGCCAGAAAAAGAGGTATTAGCATGCTACATATTTTTGGTGATTTTGAGTTGGTTATTAATCAAGTAAGAAAATTTCAATGTTTGTAAGAATCCATTAATGAAGTCTTATAGACATAGAGTTTCAGACTTAATGGAAGATTTCAAAGCTATTAATATCTAGTCCATTCCTAGAACAAAAATAAGCATGCAGATAGACTTACAACAATTGGTGCTAGTTTTGAAGTGCTGGAACAGATTAAAAATAATGCAAGTTTTCAGCCTCATATAAAGCTGATTGTTAGGCCTTCTATACCGATAATGATTTGAATTGGCAGGTTTTGAAAATGATGATCAAATCTGTAGGTTTTTGCAGCAAGAAGATGAATTTTTGGAGTAAATCAAGATAAATTACAACACTTATATGGTGACCAGATTGTTTAGTTAAAGAAAAATAAACTACCTCGAGGCTTGGTCACATTAGAAGACATCTTCAACACTGATGATCAGTTAAGGAAAGATAAAACTAAGATGTCAACACATGTTGATAACTATGAAGAGATCTCAGTTGATGAAGGAAAAAATTTGTTTCTTGGAAAGGTATGTTCTTTGGCTAAAAAGCATTCATTTATTAATCTTTGCAAGGAATTTAAGGATGTTTTCACTTGGAAATACCAAGACCTGAAAGGGTTTGATATCAGTTTAGCACATCATACTATTGAATTACAACCAAATTCCAAGCCTAGTTAGGAAAAAAAGAGGCTGTAAATCCCAAAATAGAGCCTCTAATGAGGAAAGAATTATCTAAGTTGATCGAATAGGTATTATCTTTCCAGTTAAGCATTCAAGTTGGGTAGCCAATCTTGTTCTGTTAGGAAAAATAATGGAGAAATCAGATTATGTGTGGATTTTAGAGATCTTAATAAAGCTTCATTAAAAGATCATTACCCACTTCCAAATATGGATCAGATTTTAAGAACAATTTCTAGTTTAGATAGACTATCTCTTCTAGATGGTTATAGTGGATACAATCATATTCTAGTTATGAGAAGAAGATAGGTACAAAATAGATTTTACCACCAAGTGGGGTACTTATGCTTACAAAAGAATGCCTTTTGGCCTTTCAAATGTTGGTGCAACATTTCAACGTGTAATGGACATGGATTTTCATAGCTTGTTAAATAAATGCATCCTTGTTTATTTAGATGATGTTACTTGTATTTTCAAAAAAATTCAGATGAGCATCTAATACATCTAAGGCAAACTTTTTAGTTATGTAGACAGTTTGGAATATCTTTGAATCCCAAAAAGTCTATCTTTTCAGTACATCAAGGTAAATTACTTGGTCATATTGTTTCTAAGAAAGGTTTAGTAATTGATCCTTTTAGAATGAAGCCATATCACAACTATCATTGCCTCATCATAAGAAGGCATTACAAAGTTTTTTCTTGGAAAAATCAACTTTGTTAGAAGATTTGTTCTAGATTTTGTAGCATTGGTTAAACCATTGACAACTATGTTAAAGAAAGAGAAAAATTTCTCTTGGACCAGTGAAGGGAGAGAAGGGTTTGAAGTAATTAAAATAGCCATCTCTCAAGCTCCTACTCTTGTAAATCCAAATTTTGATAAATATTTTACAATGTATGCACTTGCGAGGCTGAAACAATCTTAGCCATATTAACTCAGGTTAATGATGAAAATATTGAACAACCAATTGCTTTCTTTGGACAAAGCTTGCATGATTATGAAACAAGGTACACATTTCTTGAAAAACAAGTACTTTCAGTAGTCATAGGACTAAATAATTTTAAGTACATGCTTTCAAACAACAAAATTCATGTTCTTGTTTCTCATCCAAGTGTGAAAGCTTTCTTGTTAAATAAAGAATTGAATGAGAAAAAAGAGTATTTGGATAATGAAGGTCATGGAATATGATGTTGATATTCGTGTTGATTGCGAAGATAGTTGAGGTAAAGGTTTGTGTGAACATCTAATTGCTGATATGGAAAAATAGCAGGCTACAGAACTAGAAGATTCAAAACAACATGTTGAAATTACATATCAACAATCAGACATCATGGTGCAGCTAGAAAATCAAGCAACCTGAACTTGTTCAAGAAGTTCAGGAATCAAGATGGATGACTGATTTAGTTAACTATCTACAACATGGCATCTATCTATCTGGAAGGTATGGACAAGAATAAATGAAGGTATTTTAGATTACAAGTTGTACCCTATGTTTTTATTGATGGTGTGTTGTTCAAAAATAGATATAAATGGAATCTTGTTACGATGTGCTAATTATGATAAATTCAACAATTATTATCAGAATTCCATGAAGGACCTGTAGGAGGTCATTTTTAGCACGTACCATAGCCTTAAAAATTATGAAAGCTAGTTACTATTGGCCCAACATATTCAAAGACTATTTTGAATGGATTAGAAAGTGTAAGAAATGTGCTTTCTTTGTTGGAAAAGAACGTTTAGCTTTGCTTTGCCCTTATAGCCTATTTCAGTTGATCAACCTTTTATGTAGTGGGGTCTTGAATTTATTGGCATGATAAACCCACCTTTTCATAAGGACACAAGTGGATTTTGACTACTATAGATTACTTTACATGCTGGACTGAAGCAATAGCCTTGAAAGATGCTAATGAAACTTTGATACTATCCTTTTATGAAGGTATAGTTTGTAGATTTGGTGTTCAAAGCAACTATCATTTTAGATAATGCTTTAGCATTTCTTAGTGCAAAGGTAACAAATTGGGTTATCAACCATGAAATTTATTTAAGTTCTTCATCTAATTATTACCCACAAGGTAATGGGTTAGCTGAAAGTACTAACAAGAATCTTTTAAGGATCATCAAAAGAACACTCAAAGATAACCAAAGAGCTTGGCATCTAATGTTGAATTCAACACTTTGGGCTGATAGAGTGACTCCTAAAAGATCAGTTGGCAATTCACCATAAAAGCTTGTTTATGGAAGAGAAGAAAGAATTGCCTATTTCAGTTGAGTTACCACATTAGATTTGCTACATCAAATGGAGCTACTTGAGAATGAACCATTGCAGGTTTGTTATGTAGAATTAATGGAATTACAAGAGCTAAGAGATCAAGCTCATGTAAACATGGAAAAGAATCAGAAACAGATGAAGAAGACTTTTGATAAGAAAGCCAAATTCAGAATCTTCAATGAAGGAGATATTGTGTTAAAGTGGGATGTTGATCATGTAAATCAGGAAGACACATGAAGTTTGATACAATCTAGAGTGGTCCTTACATGATTTCAGCTTGCAAAGAACACAATGATTTTCAGCTCTCAAGGCTGAATGGAGAGGAACTTCCCATTCTTGTGAATGGTATGTTTCTCAAACATTGTTATTGAAAATCCTACAGTGTCTATTTAGAGTAGGATTTCCCTTCAATAAGTGTAGTTCTTGCACATTGCAATGTTTTTTCAATTCAATAAGTGCATTCATGCACGTGATCTAGTTTACCAGATCTTTCCCAATTTTAGTTCATTTTGGAAGGGTTGGACCTTAAAAAGGTATATTTTGGTTACATGATTTTAGACTCCATGCCCAATGGACAAGAGAAAGGCACTGGTTTACAAGCTAGCATAGGAAGCTTTCCCCACAGGATCGCAAGAAATGTTGACAATTTTTACACTTGTACAAAAATGGGCAACTCAAAACTTCATTATGATGGATAGCATTGGTGAAGTGGACCTAAGCTAGGGGAGTTATTTCAAAAATATTGTTACTATTGAATTAATTAATGATTACATGAAATCTACAGCTATGTGTGTTGTTACAAAACGTAACAGATCACATAGTCTACAATTTCATGACTATCTTCAACAAAAGAACACAAATCCCCGAAGGACAGATGTGTTATCTTGATGAAGACATTAAATTGTAGAATAGATGAAGTGTTAAGTTTTGGAACAACAATCATAATTGCAGATTGCAGAAATTAGAGTTCATTACTGGATGTTACAGGTATTCTTTAATGTTCTTTCCTTCATGATTAAGACATTCAATTATATTATTGAGTTGTTTTTAGTTCATCATACAATCCATAGAAAGCTGAAATGTAGAAAGAAATACACAACTCAATTTTAGAATTCAATGTTTTATTCATAAGGAATTTCAAATGTTCCCACACAAGCCATGGGATGTAACTGAAAAGTAAAATACAACTACTGAAGTAAGAGGTACATATGCATGAAAAGAGAAAATAGAGGAGTATGAATGAACCCATCATTTGCCTTGGGGTTTCTTCTTTGGTTGATGCATCTCCATCTCCATCTTTACTCCTTCTTCATCTCTCATTGTTGAAAGCACTTGTACACTGAAAAAAGAAAAGAGAAAACTATCAATTACTGAGCTCAGGGTTAATCCATATTCCTATACTATCCAAATTTGTGCAGATGGATCTCTTAACAACAGGAGATATAAATTACATGAAGATCAAAGGCACAACTGATAAAAGTACTTTTTGTAACAACATACATGATTTACTCACTTTCGAAAAAGAGAGAGAAGAAAAGAAAAACCATGGACATAAGAGAGGCCAAAAAGCCTAAATATTTTCTAACTGTTTTCTTAAGTGTGTAGGTATAGGTTGTAGATCAAGAAGAAATAAATCATGTCTTATAGTCCTCACTATAGATAAAGATTGCAGAGTTCAATGACTTCTATCCTATGGTACATGAAGCAAGATAATTCACAAGTACATACTTGGTAAGAAGGAAGAATGCAACTCAAATTTTAGTAGCTATTCTAGAAATAGAAGAAGTTATAGTACAGATCAGAAGAAAGACTTGCAAATAAAAGGTACATGTTTTAGAATACAACTCAAAGATGAAGTAGAAGAATCAGAATTTAAAAGGATGAAGTTAACTGAAAGATAAGATTACAAGTTGAAACAAAATGAGAAAGAGATCTGAGAAAATTTTGATAGGGCTTTGCCATGTAAAATGGACATTTACATCTTTCCATCATGTTGTTCTTAACTAATACATGCTTTAAAAGTTGTATGTTAATCAAATAAGTAATACAGAAAGTAGAAAAGTATTACATGATCAAGTTAACAGTTATCATTTTTAGTTTCCAACAACAAATCAGCTTCAATAGAAGAAGTGATACATTCTGTATTTTTAATCAAGAAAGTACATCTATTACAAGCTGAAATAGAATAAAGAAGGAATCTGGGAAAATTTTGATAGGGCTTCGCCATGTAAAATGGACATTTTAAATTTTTAGCATGCATACTAAAGTTGTAATGAAGATCAAATACAATATTTAAGAAGAAAGGGAATGGAACTACAACATCTCAACAAAAACTTCAATGTTCAACATGTAGGAATAGTGAACAGAAAATCCCAAAAATAACATATCTTGCCCAAGTTTTCAAATAAGAAAGTTTCAGGAAGTCCAGACAACTGAAGAAGAATAAAAAATTACAGGACAATCTTATTAGGTACAACCCAATGAACAACATAGAGGCAAATGCTAAAATACAATACCGTAGTCTTGATAACTGAGATTAAGTGTCAAAGCACATATTCAAAGAGATGAATGGTCCATCCATGGATTTGAGTAAATATAATCTATAAGATTATCAACAATTGGGGCCAATTATAGTTTCCTCCAAAATGATCATATAATCAAGGTGGATCAACATAAACAGGTATTTGCAACTCAACAAATACAAAGCCACAAATCATGCCCAATTTTAGGTGAAATAAACTCAACAAGCACAAAGGAAACTATGAGTCTAGAAAGCACAACATGGAGAACTCTTGATGGAGAGGGGGCATTCCCATCAATGTTTTCAAAGCAACAAAGGAAAAGTTATAGTAATGCTTTCTCGAATACTCAACAGAACACCATAGTGAAACAATGGTTAAGTTTTATACCAGCTTTTAGAAAATAAATACAGAAAATATGGAGCTATGAAGCTACAAATTCATCCATAGAGAGCTGAACCCACAAGTTGGGTATTGTAGTATAGAGGGATATCTCAAGATTAATGAAAATATGATTCTTATGCATAGATTGAGACTAGCATTGATCACTCATGAAGATCAGACCTATGAATTAAGTAACCATGATTCAAAATGAAATCATAAAAACTCAAAGGATCAATACAGTGGTAACAAACTGAAAGAAGTTCAATATCAATTCATTCAACTCACTAGTTCATTTTCAAAAGAAGTCAAGACTCGGTCTAGTTACAATAGAATAAGCATGAAGAAATAGAAGCTTCATTGAAAGAAAATATTCAGAGTACAATGCATCTTAGAGCATCTCTAAGTTACAAGAAAGCTACAAGTATTTAAACTATATCATAGTCATTAGACAAAGGATGAAATAGGCAGTATAAATTAAAGATGGAAATTCAAAACAAATAGAGCTCTAGCCATTAAACTAAATCAATATAGAGTGTGTAAAAATTAAAGCTTCAGGTAGTTGAAACAACAAAATCATGGCCATCAATTTTTGAAGATAAAGTTCATATTTTCATTCTAGAGAAAATAAAGAATCGAATCATTTAATCTTTTCCCAAGATCTCAAGCTCAAACCGAGATTTTATGTGGAAAAATAACTAACTAGTTGGGAACAAAGCCTTGTTTTACACAACATTGGTGATCAAGAGAGGAAATCCAAAAGTATAGTAAAACCACACAAAATGTAGGGTATGCATGCTAACTGGAATCTTTCACAAATATGAGTTCAAAGTTTGAGCAGGCCATGTATGGCATAACAATGATCCACATAACAAAATTTTAAGCCTGAACCTAAATAATAGTGTATGACGGCCATGAAAGCAAGAATACCCAAAAGCTTCACATTTTCAATTTCAAAAGGAAAGAAAACGTAAAAAAAATTACTCAAGTTGGAGGAAAATGAGGTGAAAAAACCTTAAAAATCCTCAAGAATGACAACACCAGAAGTTTATTTTAGCTAGCTCGAAACCATAGTCATAGAAAATGCAAAGTGATCAAAAAAACAAGGATTTCAAAGTATCAGTACTAATAAAGCCAAAAATTTAAAGGACCGATTACAATTTTTGAGAAACAAGTAACTCACCTTGATGACATGACCAATGAGAGAAAAATCGTGAAACCATAAAAAGTGAAGCCATAAACTACATGCACAGAAATCATCTCAATGAGTTCTCAAGAGCTCAAAAAAACTAATAATGGTGACCGCCTCAAAGAGAACAAATAAGGTAGATTAGAGAACTTCCAAGAAAATCCAAAGCTAAAAAAGTCATTACAATGAAGAAGGAAGCTTAGATCACATGAACTCTTCTACAGAGGCCGAACAAAAGAACAACTCAGAGCTTGAAATAATCAAAATGGTTACCAGAATAGCTCAGAGAGTTCAAGAGCCAATCTTGATGAAAGAAAACAACCACGAAATATAAATGCGAGAAAGCTTCATAATACCAATTTGATTTGGGAGATGATCGAGCTTCAGCTTCAAGTTTAATCAAAAATGGCATCAAGAAAAAGTTTTCTAGGGATTCACAATATAACTAGATGTGAAGTGAAAAAGCGGATGAGGTTCGAGTTGTTTTAACTCACCCACCTTTAACTTTCACTTAACCTAACCCTAACCAAGGGTCAATGATCAATGGATAAAAATTAAAAGGACAATAGATCAACGCGTCTCCAGATTGATCCTCAAACTCGAAGCATACCACCATGATCAAGATGTCACCGACCACATTCAATGCAAGCTAGAAACCCTAACAACGGGTCAGAGATTGACGACCAAAGTTCCAAAAGTAAAGAGATCAACGATTGGAAACCAATCACCAAATTTCAAAGCAAACTCAACCCCAAAGGTTAGATACCACCAACAGGGTGTATGGAGGGGTGAGTCATCATCATGAGGGGGCCAGCCCCATGATTAAAACCAAAAATCATTGCATAATTGACTTTTAAAAGTGTAACCATAATCTATATCCAAGAAAATCAAAGGGGGACAACAAAAAGAAGATGTAATGATAAGTCTAAAAAAGTGGTGGCCAAGTATGGCATGGTGGCCTTTTACAAATTTACGCCCCCACATGTGTTTAAAACCATGGTAATTTGCTAAGTCCACAAGGGTGGCCAAACCAACGAAGACAAGTGCACATATCAAAGAACCCTACATGGAGCTAGCATAGAAAAAAGGTATTATATTTTTTCTACAAAGGTGATGTATTTAAATGGTGGTTGGAAATGATTTCAGAATGTGTTATCCATGTGACACACTAGAAGACAAAGAAATGTCAACATCAGAACCTAGGCTTGGAGGTGGTCCCCATCAAGTGGATGTTTGGATGAATTATTTTTACAAGTATTGAAAATAATGTAATTGATTTTTCTCACTCATGGGAGATGATTTTTGCATGCCTCCACAAAAGGACAGATCAACAAGAAGACAAAATTTGCATGCTCAAGGAAGGAGACTTGCTCATCAAGCAAGATTTATTTTTGCAAATTATTCACCCATGATTTAAAAAATAGAAAATCAACTACAATTTGACTATGATGTAATCAAAGGATATTAATGCCTATTTGTATTAGTTATTACTTATTTTATTCCTTTATTTATTAATAAATAAAGGATAAAAATAGGATGCATGGGTGAGTACAACTTTAGCCTATTTTTAGGAAAGGTGGGTGAA
The DNA here is from genome assembly GCA_018340775.1 of Taxus wallichiana var. yunnanensis. Lineage (NCBI taxonomy): Eukaryota > Viridiplantae > Streptophyta > Pinopsida > Cupressales > Taxaceae > Taxus > Taxus wallichiana. Next base: position 975,095,279 of record CM031239.1, read on the forward strand.
TCAATTTTTTATATATTGTGTGCCTTTGAAAAGCACAATAGAGGAATTTTAGATATAGGAGTCTTTGAAGCAGATTTTTGCTAGTTTTTCCTTTGAATGTGAAGTATTTTCCACCTTTCCAATTATTTGCAGTCTTGTGTATGTTCCATTAATCTTTTGAATTTTTAATTCCCTGATTAATCATCTTACCCTATTACAAATTCAGTAATTTTTGCATGATATTAATGTGTATGTTTAACTTAGCATTATTGGTGTGATATTCTCCCTCAATACATCAAAGTGTTTTCCCTTAATTTTTTTAGAGAAAACTGTTGGCTTGTGCATTAATAAATCATTCCCATATTAGTTGTGCATGTACTCAGTCAAAGACCTCATAAAATTTTGGTGTATCACCTCAGTTTTAAATTATTTTTTACTGAGTCATCTTTTACCCTTAAACCTCACAAAATCAGTTTAGGATACATCAATAAGGAACCGAACTTAATACCAGAGACTCGCTTCAAAACAAGTATACCCATAGACCTGAGGTGTTTCCATTTTATCTATGAAAGAGAGATAAATTTTGCAAGCCTGGAACACCTACAGCGATCTCTCTACTGGGGTGCACTCTCGAGAGATAATAATCCCCATTTCCGAGTAGGTGGCCTAGGAGGATTTTCATCCATCTTAGCCTTGGTCATGCCCAAGGGCCTAGTGACGTTGATGGTTATTGGGTATGGTTTGTACCTTCATTTCACTTATAGGTTATGTTTCGATGTTGGACATTTACTTTGAGGTGAATTAAGTGAAATAAGGTTGTGATTCGCTCCCCTAAGGTATTTTATTTAATATTTAGTTGATGAATTAAGTAATGGGTGAATATATGGTAATTTATGTTCTAATTCTTCATTAGGCGAATTAAGTGTAATTTTTGGCATGTGGGGAATAAAGTGACTTAAGTTATTTTAATTAATTAAAGAAAAGACCCAAGGGGGTGATTAGGGTTCTTTTGGGCCTTTTGTTGCAATGAGAAGTTATAAAAGGAAGCGCTTGGGGGAGAATAGGCATTCATTCATACTCACCTATTTTGATATTGAAGCAACTGTTGTTTGTGCTTTCCTTGCTTGTGGAGGTGAAATTCTGTAGGAACCCTAGCTTTGGTAGTGAAAGATCTACCCCTAGCTAGTAGAGCACTCTTTGGTGGTGAAATATCCAGCCCTAGTTTGCTATTGTGGAGTCTATTCATATTAGGTTGTCAAATTAAGAGTTTCGAGAGGCTTGCTAATCCAGTTTCAAGTCCGAGAAAGACATGAAAACCATATTGAAGAAGAGAGATAATCTATTTTATCAGCAAAAACTTCTTGTTATTGCATGTCATTGCATGTTTATGCATGTCATTTCATTTTGATGCATTTTACTTGTATATCATTGCATGTTGGTGCATGTTGTTGCATGTTAGTTTAATTGCAATCAAAGTGAATATATTGGTTATTTTACGATTTTACACTTTGTTGCCATAACTTTCCTTTGTTGTCATATTTTTCTATATACTATTATCATAAAAATTAGATTGTTATTTGTGAAAATTTGGTTGGAAATTTTGAATATAAAATGATTCGAAAAGGGATATTTCATACCAAACACGAGAAAAAGGCCTAGAATATGGAATGAACAAAGAATCCTAACAAAAGAGGAAAATATACCGACAAGAAGCCCAAAAACAACAAGGCTGCAGCCACACATCATTTGTGCAGTCAACAAGAAACAAATAGATTTTCTTACCATGACCCCAAGTTTTGGTGAGATGGACAATATGTGGTAGTTTCTTTTTGATCTTTGCCCAATCATCATCATCTCGTATATGTAGCAAAGATGTATAAATTTCTAAGAGACTCAATATAAATCAAGATTGCTTTATCATTCTTTGTGAGAGGAATGACCTCCTTGGTAGCATAGTTAATGGCGGAACCCACATGAACCACCACTTTTTTTTTTTTTTTTTTTTAATGTTTCCACTCAAGCTCATTAAGCAGTGAATCCACCATTAGTGCCTTGAAGTTTACATCAATTTCCTTATTTGAATTACCCTTCCCCATGAGAATAGGATGGCCCACATCTCTTAGTTGTGATGAGTCATGAAGGGATGAATCAATAGTTGTGGGAGACATGGTCATTTACATGGACATGCCATCATTCATTGTTACTTTTTTGGAAGGATTAGAAGCTGTTTGAATTTAATTCCTCTTTTGAATTTGAATTGGCGGGCTGTCCCCACCATTAATGACTTCAACCATTTGCACTTCCTTCCACAATGCCATGTTAGCCATTTTGAATGTTTTAAAATGTTCTTCAGAATTTGTTCTAAGTGTTTTTCTTTGGGAAATACGCCTTAAAGTCCACATGGGTCACAATTGAGCTGGTGGGGTTTGAACCTCCATTCACAACACTAAGGGACTTAGTAGAACCAATTCACTATAAAGTCGTGTGCATTTCTTGGTTCAAGTCAACCTCACGGGTCTATACTAGAAGTCTGCGGTGCTCTCAATCCTTTCCAATTAGTAGTTATGCATCATTTTATACATTACAACTGTTACCTCCATGCCCCACTTTCCCGCTACTTTTGTAGTAAGCTGGTGATTCTTCATAAACTACTTTTTGTTTCCAAATCCCATCTCTAGTATCTAGATTAATAAACTCGGAGGAGGAACTAGAGATGATGTTGACGCAAATCCTTGCTATAATGAATTTGGTCCTAGACATTATGGTTTGGTTTAGAGCAATCGACTCCCAATATCTTTAGCAATTCTAGCAAACACATCAACCTCCCAGAACTCAAGAGGCAGTCTTGTTAGCCTTAACGAAACATGGAAAGCATTTGGAATGTGTGTTTTGGAACTGGGTTTCCATCTAGCAATGGGCGAGTGGTTCTCCCATAAAACCAAGGCCCTCCTTGCATGACTTGGAAAAGATCCTCTTCAAGACGAGAAAAAAAAAAAGCTTCATTAGATAAAGCATAAATATTTACTGTCCCAAGATGTTCCACTTCTTCTTGGTCCGGTTCTGACTTGATCTATATTTTGTCTTATTCCACCAAAATCTCCCATTAGTATGAAGTTGAATCTATCCTGAGCTCTTTGAGTCACCAAATTTACAAATTTCAGCCAAGGAGTCTCTTGTTTCCACTTAAGGTTGAGTTTTGCAAGACCTCCTTTGGTTAAGATTTGAATAACTTTAAGTCCCATGAGTTCCTTGTAATTTCTCCCGCCTCATGTTATGGTTTTCCAACTGCTGCCTTCTCGTTGTTGTCTATGTTCGTCTCCTTACCTATCATCGTCCTAAAAATGTTTATTAATCATAAATTACTCACCTCATATTTTTTTTTTTTTTTACAACCACAACGTCTCGATAAAAGTCAATTTTCAATTATTGTTTGATGAATATCCATGCCCTGTTACAAGGCTCCCATTTTGGCACGTGCGGGGACAATGCTAACAAAGGTAAACTGATCGGGTTGGAAACCTATTGGTCATATTTGATGAAACAATGATAATGATTCATGAAGGTGCCCATACTATGTTCTAAATATCTCACTTTAGCACAAGAATGATAGGATGTTGGCAATAGTTTACGGAGTTGGACGCATGAACTGCCAAGTGCATGCTTACACGAATTGCACTAATTTTCCATGGCATGAAAACTACAATTTATGAAATCACATTTCCACTATGCTTTGATGGATGGCCATAAGAATTCAAAATATCTTATCTTGGCTCGTTTGGGAGGAAATTGGCAATATTGGAGCTGTTTTAAACATGTCAATGGAATTTACTTAAAATTTTCTATAGCCTTTTCAAAAATTCATTTTGTGTAGGTTTGAAATCATTGCATTCCTATGAGGTTGTGCCTCTCTTTTCCACCTATCGTCAAACAAACCAATTCTAACCACTTCCACACCAACTCTCAAATTCAATCTCACCACATTATATAAAAAAGGATGAGTAGAAGAAGGTAATATGAATTTTTATTTGAAAGTATCCAACATGTTCTCAACACATACATTTTGTGATAATCCTACACACACGGTGAGCATAAATTTTTGAATTTTTTTTTTCAAATAATGACATTCCTTAACTATGCATCCACATTTTCCCAATGTAATCCACTACAAATATCATACTCACAACATTATGTAGAGGGGGCGAGATGAAGGAGGCGCTACACATCCTATTACTACACACTCCCTCCCCTTTCCTATGGTGGACGTCCCTACCCTATTTAAAACTCCTAATATTTACAGAGGTAGGGAGTATACTGAAAATGGTTGTGGAATACAAATTATTCTTGTCAACAATATTTGGGTGAAAATTTCTGAAGCCTTTTCAATAGATCTAATATGTGCATGCCCAAATTCAAACATTCCTATTAAAGTGAAGCTCAGAGGATTTAGGAAATAAAACTGAGTGGGCTTAGACCTTGTTTGTTGCATTTAGTGAAAAAGAGTAATTGTTTTGTGAGGGTGCTCATTCCCTTCCACATCTTCCATGCCAAAAATGTCCCGACATAGGTATGCCCCCATGTCTCCTCCTTCTACCCACTCACCTACCACCATTTGCACTCCACCACCAAACTTACTTCACACCCATTATTATTTATTTATTTAAATTTCATTATGATATTAATTATTTTATTTACTTTATGTATATATATTGATTTTATTTATTTTTATTAACTTTTAGATCATAATGTGTGTGAGTGTACATATACACATAAATAATGTATACTTATTTCTATACTTATTATTTTTATCAGTTTAGTATGGTAAATTTGATTTATAATAATGTTATCATATTTTTAAAATTATGTTATAAGCGAGACCTAGTTAGAAATTGAAAACACAAAGTATGAAAACTAATAAGACAACTTGTGCCTAGTGAGGTGTTTGTAGTCTTTTATTAGACTTGATGAAAAACTTACATGGGATCTCGAACCTTAATTGTTCAATTTTGTTTTTAGGAACACTCACATATGAATGGTAAATGTGATCCACAACCTCACTAGCTAGGTGTAAAAGAGTGGGCATTAAACACTCTTTTCTTCTTCATTACAAACCATGCATTTTCTTGTAGTTTTTATCTAGTAAATCTCATGATTTTTTCATATATTTTATAGACAAGTAAACAAATTGTTTTCAATAATAATAAATAAATCATTTTGTTGGATATTTAGAGCTTGATTTCTTCTTGAAATAATAGTTTTATCTTCTTTTGGATTTAGATCTATACTATTTTTTGTACATCACACCTTCCTCTAGATCAAATTTCTTCATTCTATTTACTTCTTCTATTATAGAAGAAATAAAATCTTCTAAACTAGGAATTAATTTACTCAATGTGAAGACTATGTTAGAATAAATAAGTGGCATACTATTTAACAATATAACTTTTACGTCATCATTAGGCACATAAACTATTATTCCAATCTGGATAATTTAAAATAGAAAGAGTGTTCATCCATATTATCACCTTCTTCCATCTTGAGCCCGAATAAATTATTTTTATGTGCCATTTTTGTAATTCCTTCTTATGACCCACATAGTTTGTTCAATGTCATTTAGATGACATTTAATATCTTTGTTAGATTTATATTATGTAAGTAGGCATCATATAATTTTAGCTCAATAATTGTTTATAGTTTTTGATCTCTAATTTCCCATTTGGTGGATTCATTTACATCATTTAATATCCACAAAATAATTTCCACTCAACCTCAACATACTATTTCAACATGCAATTTCGTGGTTTGGTAATCTTATCAAAGCCAAAAATGAACTTGTTATCTCTCGAAAGTGCACTGTAGAGAGATGGTGAGTTTTCTAATAAGATGATTAATCAAGGAATTTGCATTCACAAGACTAATAGAAACATACACAAGATTTCAAGTGATTGGGAAGGTAGAAAATACTTCACACTCAGAAGGAAAAACAAGAAAAATTGCTTCAGTACTCCTATATCCAAAAAGTCCTCTTGTGCTTTGCAAAGGCACACAATATATAGAAAAATTAATTTACCCACCCTTCCTAAAAATAGCCTAAGGCTTGTACTCGCCCATGCATCCTATTTTTATCCTTTATTTAATAATAAATAAAGGGATAAAATAATACAAACTAGTACAAGAGGCATTAATAGCCTTTGATTACATCTCAGTCAACTAAAGTTGACTTGTTCTATTTTAATAAGGTTGGGTGAATAATTTGTTAATAATAAGTTTTTGCTTTGGGAAAGTCTCCTTCATGAGCATGCAACTTTGTCTCCTTCTCTGTTTTGACCTCTTGTGAAGCATGCAAAAATAACCCCTTGTGTAAGAACAAATAATTACAATAATTGTAATATTTGCAAAGTATAAACATCCATCATGGGGACCACCTGCCCATGTGCACATGCTCTGATATTGACATCCCTTTGGCTTCTAATGGTCACAAAAGTGACATACTACAAATCATCTCTAACTCCTTCTCTGTAGGGACCACATTTGCACTTTACCATGGTTTGGCCACCCTTGTGGACTTAGAAAATATAAAAGGGGTGACCATTTTGACATTACACATGCCATAATATAGCTTTACCACCTTTTGATAAATACATGCATGTATATCTTTGTGGCCTTTGCATATTTGATAGTGTATAGTTTAAAAATTCACCTTTTCGGTGATCATTGATGGCATGATTTGGTTGACATTTGAATTATTGAGAGCATACACTATGGTTAGAATTTGAAAGTCATTGTAATGATTTTGTTTTAATTTGATGACGTGGGTTGGCCCCTTCTCCATGGTGACTCACCCCTTCATGTGTTTTTTGGTGGAAACCTAACTTCGGGTTGAGTCTTTTTGGAAATTTGGTGATGATTTTAAACCACCGATCTGTGTACTTTGAGATCTAAGGTCGTCGATCTTTGGACTCATGATTAGGGTTTCTAACTGTGCATTGAATGTGGTTGGTGGGATTGATATGTAGTTAATTTTTTTGATCTCTGGAGCTCGATCCTTGGCCCTTGATCTTTTCCTTCTGATTTGTGGTCATTGATCTTGAACCGTGGTTGAGTCCTGTTGACTCATCTCTTGAGTTTGCATGCTAAAAGGTGACTTTGACCCATAATGATCACTTCATTTGGTTTTTTTTTGGTGATGCGGTGAAGCCCTAGCAAAAAAAATTTTTTGATGCCATTGTTGGTTGCTTTGTGAAGCTCTAAACTTTTCCATTATGGGTAACTTTGAAACCCGACCCCTCTACATTTTGTTCTTCGAGCTTGATTGGATATGTATCTTTTTTTTCGGCTCTATATATTTTGAAGTCTCTAGTTTCTTTATTGGTCGCCATCGATGAAGCTCTGAAGCTCAGATTTTTGAAGGTTTGTTGGCTGCTTGTCTTAACTTCGAGCTCTCTGTACAGGTCTTATGGCCACCATTGTTTGATGAGAAGGGTAAGTTTTGATCTCTGAACATGGTAACTGATCGTTGTTTTTTTGTCATTTTCACTTTTTTCTTCGAGAAATGTTAATAACCATTCTCTCTCTGTATTTACTTGGGTTTTTGTGGCTCATCCATGGTCGTTGAGTGAAACCTATTTTTGGTTATTTTTTTTTTTTTGCCCTAAATTTGATGGTTCTCTGAGGACTTGACAACTGATGTTAATTGGTGAGTTATGTCTCTTATTTTGATTTCTAAAGCTTTGTATTTTTGAGCTCAAAATTTGTTTGGGTGCTCATTCTAGCTGTAGATGGATTTATATTCACTTCAATTTCCTATATCATCCATAAAGTAGTTTTCTTATTCTCTGAGTATTTACCTCTATTCTGGAGCTTTGTTCTAATAATGAAATTTTCTTTTACTTATCATTCAGAACTGGAACAATGGTTTCACTTTGATAGTTTCCTTCACTTATTACATTGCTTGTACCTTATGACTCCTCCAAACTCAGAAACTAGTTCTGCCATCATCTTGAGACTATAATATATTAGTTCTTTTGAAGAAAAATGAAGTGTTACCTTGCTCAAAACTACATCTGTATTGTTTGACTCTAATACCTAGATCTGGGATCTCATATTACACTGATTACTCAACCATTCCTCTATGCTTTTCTGAGTATATAGTGTCTTGACTCGAATCCTTTCTAGGTTGGAACCTTGCTAAAGATTTGTATCCTTTCCTTTTGAGACTTGATATCTGATTGTTTGACTTTTTCTAACTCTTTAACTTGGATATGAGAGCCATTTGTGTGGGTATTTACTTTGTATTCTGAAGATGATGATCTGATGCACAATTTATCCTTTCTACTCTGAGTTTGATCTTTTCCTAGAGTAGGTGATGATGTTCTACATGCTTCCCTTATTGTTCTTGACAAAGTATGAAATACTATTTACTTTAGATGCAAAACAAATCTCTGAATTTGATAATCTATAAAATGAAAGTTTGAACTTGCATTTTTTGTATTTCTTTATTTCAAATTCTGAAATGGTCCTTTGTAATCTTGTAAGTGGCTTTCTGGAAATTGTAAACAATTCTTCATCTGTTGTAACACCATTTTCAGGCATAAGCCTTGATTTAGATGCTTTGTTGAAATATTGTAACTTGTTTCTTTTACTTAGATGCTTTTATTTCCTTGATAGTAGTATTTTTGGCATGTTGGAAAATTTAAAAAGTTGATTTTACATGGTGAAGCCCTGCAAAATTTTTAGAATTCTTTCTTCCTTCCATTTCCAAGCATAGTAGTTGTATTTTTCTGATTCAGAATATAGAAAATAACACTTCTATTGAAGCTGATTTGGTAATTGAAAGCTGAAACATCATAATTGTTCATTTCTGATCATGCAATGCTTTTCTACTTTTCTGTATCACTTTACTTAATTTACATAATCCTTTTAAAGCATGTGATAGTTGAAAACAACATGATGAAGAGTTGTAAATGTCCATTTTACATGGCGAAGCCCTATCAAAATTTTCCCAGAATCTTCTTTTCATTCCTTTTCAGTTGTAATCTTTTTTTTAGTTAACTTCAACTTCTTGAAATTTGATTCTTCTTCTTTAGTTGTAGGCTAAAACATGTGCTTCTATCTTCCAGTCTCTCTTCTTTTTGTAACTTCTTCCATTTTAGAACAATTACTGAAATTTTGAGTTACATTCTTCCTTCTTTCCAGCATGTACTTATGACTTGTCTATTTCTTCTTGGCTGCAACATGTACCTGCACACTTAGGAAAATAGTTAGAAAAATACTTAGGATTTTTGGCCTCTCTTATGTCCATGTTCTTCTCTTCTTTTCTCTTTCTTCTTTCTGGGTGAATAAAGCATGTATGTAGTTTGATCTTCAAGTAGAATATATCTCCTATTATTAGAGATTCATATGCATGAATTAGGACAGTCTAGGAATATGAATTGATCCTTGAGCTCATAACTAATAGTTATCCTTTTCTTCTTTTTAGGCACAATGGCTTCTACAATGGAGATGAAGAAGAAGCTGGAAATGGAGATGTTTCAATCAAAGAAAGAAACCCCAAGGAAATGATGGGTTCACTCATACTCCTTTACTTTCTCTTTCATGCATGTGTACCTTTTATTTTAGTAGTTGTACTTTACTTTTCAGTTACATCCCACGGCTTGTGTGGGAAACATTTGAAAATTCCTTATGAATAAAACATTGAATTTTGTAAATGAGTTGTATATTTTTTTACATTTCAACTTTTTGTATGGATTGTATGATGAACTAAACAACTCAGTCATTTAATTAAATGTCTTAAACATGAAGGAAAGAACATTAATGAGAACCTATGTAACATTCAGTAATGAACTCTAATTTTATGTAATGTACCTATGTTTTTGTCCCAAAACTTAACACTTCACCTACTCTGTAATTTGGTGTCTTCATCAAGACAACACAACTGTCCTTCGGGGCCCTTGTGTTCTTTTGTTGAAGGTATCATGAAATTGTAGACTATGTGATCTGTTATTTTGTAACAACACACATAGCTGCAGATTTCACTTAATCATTAATTAATTCAAAGAGTAACCAATAACATCAAAACTTCCTTAGCTTAGGTATACTTCACAATGCCTTTCATCGTAATGATGAAGTTTTGAGTTGCCCATTTTTGCACAAGTGCAAAAATTGTCAACATTTTTGGTGATCTGTGGGGAAAGTTTCCTGCTAGCTTATAGATTAGTGCCTTGCTCTTGTCCATTGGGCATGGAGTCCAAACATGTAACCAAAATTTTCCTTTTCCGAAAGGTCCAACCCTTCCAAAATGGAACTAAAATTGGGAAAGGATCTGGTAAACTAGATCACATGCATGAATGCACTTATTGAATTGAAAAACAATGCAATGTGCAGGGACTACACTTATTGAAGGGAAATCCTACTCTAACAATCACTGTGAGATTTTCAATAATAAGTGTTTGAGAAACATACCATTCATAGGAATGGGAAGTTCCTCTCCATTCAGCTTCAAAAGCTGAAAAGCATTGTGTTCTTTGCAAGCTGAAATCATGTAAGGGCCACTCCAGATTGTATCAAACTTCATGTGTCTTCCTGGCTTTGCACGATCAGCATCCCACTTTAACACAATATCTCCTTCATTGAAGATTCTGAATTTGGCTTTCTTGTCAAAAGTCTTCTTCATTTGTTTTTGATTCTTTTCCATATTCAAATGAGCTTTATCTCTTAGCTCTTGTAATTCCATTAACTCTGCATAACGAACCTGTAATGGTTCATTCTCAAGTAGCTCCATTTGATGTAGCAAATCCAATGTAGGTAACTCAACTGAAATAGGCATTCTTGCTTCTTTTCCGTACACAAGTTTGTATGGTGAATTGCCAACTGATCTTTTAGGAGTCACCCTATTAGCCCAAAGTGTTGAATTCAACATCAGATGCCAAGCTCTTTGATTATCTTTGAGTGTTCTTCTGATGATCCTTAAAAGATTCTTGTTAGTACTTTCAGCTAAGCCATTACCTTGTAGATAATAATTAGATGAAGAACTTAAGTAAATTCCATGGTTGACAACCCAATCTGTTATCTTAGCACCAAGAAATGCTAAAGCATTATCTGATATGATAGTTGCTGGAACACCAAATCTATAGACTATACCTTCATAAAAGGATAGTATCGAAGCTTCATTAGCATCCTTCAAGGCTATTGCTTCAGTCCATCGTGTAAAATAATTTGTAGCAGTTAAGATCCACTTATGTCCTTGTGATGAAGGTGGGTTTATCATGCCAATAAAGTCAAGACCCCACTACATAAAAGGTTGATCAAATGAGATAGGTTGTAAAGGAAAGTGAAGCTAAATGTTCTTTTCAACAAAGAAAGCACATTTCTTACATTTTCTAATCCATTCAAAATAGTCCTTGAATATGTTAGGCCAATAGTAACCAACTTTCATAATTTTTAAGGTTGTGGTACATGTTGAGAAGTGACCTCCTATAGGTCCTTCATGGAATTCTGATAGTAATTTCTAAATTTTATCATAGTCAACACATCGCAACAAGATTCCATTTATATCCCTTTTAAACAACACACTATCAACAAAGAGATAGGGAACAACTTGTAACCTGAAATATCTTCATTTATTTTTTTCCATACCTTCTGGATAGGTGCCATGTTGTAAGTAATTAACCAAATCAGTCATCCACCTTGATTCATGAATCTCTTGAGCAAGTTTCAGGTTGCTGATTTTCTTGTTGGACCATGGTGTTCGATTGTTGATATGCAATTTCAGCATGTTGTTTTGAATCTTTGGGTTTGTAGCTTGTTGTTTTTCCATATCAGCAATTAGATGTTCACATAAACCTTTCCCTTGAACTATCTTAGCAACCCGGATATCAACATCATATTCCATAACCTTTGTTATCTAGCCTGCCCTTTTCTCATTCAATTCTTTATTTAACAAGAAAGCTTTCACACTTGGGTGAGAAACAAGAACATGAATTTTATTGTTTGAAAGCATGTACTTAAAATTATTTAGTCCTCTGACTACTAAAAGTACCTATTTTTCAAGAAATGTGTACCTTGTTTCATAATCATGCAAACTCTGTCCAAAGAAAGCAATTGGTTGCTCAATATTCTCATCATTAACTTGAGTTAGAATAGTTGAGATTGTTTCAGCTCCTGCAAGTGCATACATTGTAAAATCTTTATCAAAATTTGGATTTGTAAGAGTAGGAGCCTGAGAGATAGTTATTTTGATTGCTTCAAAACCTTCTCTCCCTTCACTTGGTCCAAGAGAAATTTTCTCTTTCTTTAGCATAGTTGTGAGTGGTTTAACCAATGCTACAAAATCTAGAACAAATCTTCTAACAAAGTTGATTTTTCCAAGAAAACTTTGTAATGCCTTCTTATGATGAGGCAATGATAGCTGTGATATGGCTTTTCGATCATGAAAGGATCAATTGCTAATCCTTTCTTGGAAACAATATGACCAAGTAATTTACCTTGATGTACTAAAAAGATAGACTTAAGTGGATTCAAAGATATCCCAAACTATGTCTGCATAACTGAAAGGTCTATACCTTAGATGTATTAGGTGTTCTTCTGGATTTTTCGAGAACATGGTAATGTCATCTAAATAAACCAAGATGCATTTATTTAACAAGCTAGAAGAAATCCATGTCCATTGCACGTTGAAACATTGCACCGGCATTTGAAAGACCAAAAGGCATCCTTTTGTAAGCATAAGTACCCCACTTGGTGGTAAAAGTTATTTTATATCTATCTTCTTCCCGGACTAAAATCTGATTATATCCACTATAACCATCTAGGAGAGATAATATGTCTGCACTGAAACTATTCTTAAAATCTGATCCATATTTGGGAGTGGGTAATGATCTTTTAATGAAGCCTTATTAAGAAGATCTGAAATCTACACATAGTCTGATTTCACCATTCTTCTTCCTAACAAGAACAAGATTGGCTACCCAACTTGAATGCTTAACTGGAAAGATAATACCTGATTCAATCAACTTAGATAATTCTTTCCTCATTAGAGGCTCTATTTTGGGATTTACAGGCCTCTGTTTTTATCTAATAGGTTTAGAATTTGGTTGCAACTCGATTGTATGTTGTGCTAAACTGGGATCAAATCCTTTTAGGTCTTGGTATTTCCAAGTGAAAACATCTTTAAATTCCTTGCAAAGATCAATAAATGACTATTTTTTAGTTAAGGAACATACCTTTCCAAGAAATAGCTTTTTCCCTTCATCAACCGAGATCTCTTCGTAATTATCAGCATGGGTTGACATTTTAGTCTTGACCTTTCTTAACTAATCATCAGTGCTGAAGATGTCCTCCAATGTGACAAGACCTCGAGGTAATTTATTTGTCTTTAGTTGAACAATCTGGTCACCGTATAAATGTTGTAATTTATCCTGATTTACTATAGAAAATTCAGCTTCTTGCTGCAAAAACCTATAGATTTGATCATCATTTTCAAAAACTTCCAATTTAAATCATTATTAGGTATAGAGGGCCTGAAAATTAGTTTAATATGGGGCTGAATTTTACTATTTTCTATCTGTTCCAGCACTTCGAAACTAGCACCAACTGCTGCAAGTCTGTCTGCATGCTTGTTTTCAGTTCTAGGAATAGACTGAATATTAATAGCATTGAAATCTTCCATTAAGTCTGAAACTCTATGTCTGTAAGACTTCATTAATGGATTCTTACAAACATTAAAGTTCTTCACTTGGTTGATAACCAACTCAGAGTCACCAAAGACTTGTAACGTGTTGATACCTCTCTTTTTGGCCCAAAGTAAGCCATGAATTAATGCTTCGTATTCAGCTACATTACAAGTACATGGAAATTGGAGACTCAAAGTTGAGAAATACCTTTCATTTGTTGGGGAAGTGAGCATCAAACCTACTCCCTATCCTTTCTTGTTCTTAGCTCCATCAAAATGAAGCTTCCAAATCCCTTCTGTTGAATCTTCTATTTTGGACAACAAGGGAAGTGGTGTATTTTCTTCATGCATACAATACACACCAAACAAGTGTTCTTCAACTTCCTTAAAAGGATCATGAGCATGTTCTTCCACTATTTTTTCATCCATAAACATGTTAGAAACACCATCTAATGTTGAAACTGAGCTACCTCATCAAAGTCAAGATTGATCTAAGGCTAAATAATTAGCCACCACATTTGGAGAGTGAGGCTCAATGTGAAATCTAGCCAATGGTTCTGAATTGATAGTAACTTTTTGTGCCATAATGAGTAGTGAAAAACAAGAAAGACCAATCTGAAGAAAGATAACCTCCTATTTTTTTGTAAAGTCTCTAGATAAGCATAAAGCAAAGTATGGGGGCAAATCTACAATAGTAACATCTTATAGAATAGAAACATTTGGGAAAGCATGTAACATCACCTCTAAATTTTTGATTACACCAACTGTATTGGTTGCAGTTCCATCAAGCTGTAAGACACTCCTTTTTGTAGGCTCATACTGCAGACCCAATTTTTCTACAATTGCTTTTGGCATAACTGTGCTACTTGTGCCATATGTCCACCATGCAATTATGAACTAGATGTTCTCAATAATCAATGACAAATAAAATGGTGGTGGCTTCTTGATGTCATGAGCGTTCAGAACTTTCTAAACCATCCACTTAACTTCTTTAATGTGGTCTTGTTCAAACATTCCAAGGACCATGTCTACCTTCTGAACTTCCTTTTTTGTTGTATTTGAAGAAATCTGCAGCTTAGCTAGTTCATGAGAAAGTAAATCTTGTTGTCCAGAATACTTAGAGCATCCCACATTGAGATGTTAAATGTTATGATTTTTCATTATATCAACAATGTTAAAAGAAGCAACAATTTTAGAGATGGATTCAACTATCTTAGAGTAAGCTTTAGCAAAAATTGATTCTGCTTCAGCTACCTTGGATATCTGAGGTATAAACAGTCTTCTTGGATCAGGTTGTAGTTTTTTTGATGGCCTTTATCAATTGGAACACTTGTTTTTTTAGGAACAACAGGATTGTTGGTTGACTTTGGGACTGTAGATGTTGTCTTATTAGTGATAGTAGGTAGGATAGGCCTATTTTGTTGTTTTTGACTTTCAATAACTTTTCCTTGAGCCCTAGTAGTGACTACAATGAAATCCTCCTCATTGAAAACTGACTAAATTTTGTTCAGGTGCTTTTTGAACATGAGTTTCTTGCTTGCCCACCCTCCATTTGAGGCATGAACAATGTTTTAGATTGAGGTTGTGCAACAAGATTTAGATTTAGAAAAGCATTTGGGCAACTTACAGTTGAATGAGGTTGATTGCAAGGTTGACACCACTCTTCTGTAGCCATATTAACTGGGACTAAAGTGTTAGATGAACTAGGAGCCTTTGGGTCAAATTGCCTTTGTTGGTAAGGCTGCCTATAATTTTGATTCTGTTGATAGGGCTACCTATTTTGTTGATTCTATTGATTTTGCTGATAAGGAGCCTGATAGGGTCTGCTAGGTAATGCAATTTTATTTTCAATTGAAGTTAATTTATTCCCCATAGTCTGCAAAGCTTTAAATACATCATCTGATGGGGCTACAACAATAGGTTCTATGATTGTAATAGGTTGAGGAATAGGTGCTAAATCTACCAAAAGCATTGAAGGCCTTGGTGCCAATTTTCCAGCTTGAATAAGGTTGTTTTCAGCTTTTATAGCAATATCATAAGCATCCGGAAGAGTATTACCTCCCATAGATTGAATCATAGCTGAAATATCACTATTCAAAGCTCTGAGGTAATAAAGAAAAAGTGGTTAGCTTGAGGCTTAACACTTGTTGGGATTCTTTCCCAAGTCCTAGCAAAAATGGATGTTGAAGCTGGACATGTACTCATGAGGGGATCTTTTAATAGTAGACAATTGTTCAATGAGAGACAAATGATCTGAGTTATCCTAGAACTATTTCAAAATTTTTCACCTAAGTCATCCCAAGTTCTTATGCTTCCAATTTCTAGGTTTCTATACCATTGCAAGGCTTTCCCTTTAAAAGATGTAGCTAAAAGTCTTAAAGCTACATCTTCATGAGTAATATTATGGACTGCACATATGGCTGCAACATCTTTGATATGTTCAAGTAGGTGTAACCTGATTTTCACCCGTGAATGATGGCAAAATTTTCATGGCAGCATTAGGGATGTCATGGTAAACTGGGATTACTAATGGGCTGCCATTAGTAAAGGTCACAAAATTCCTTGGAGGTTGAATAGCCATTTGAAAAATTGGGATGTTAATAGAGAAATTGATACGTGGTGAAGGAATATCAGGAGGAGGGTTGTCAAAACCAGGTCTATTATAAGGTAAAGTATTACCAACTCTTCTCCTTCTAGCAAAATTCAAAGGTAAAGAAACAAACTCAGGAGGAATTCCTCTTACCGATGATCTCGTAGTCACTTTAGGCATGGAACATGTTGCAATACTGGTCTGATATCAACTTAATGAGTCACCAAAAGATCTTAAAATATTTAGAATAAATTGTTATAGCTTGCTCCCAAAAGTGACTTTGTAACTACTTGTAAATATGTTATGGATCTATCGTAACTTACACGTAGATCTGATTCATGGTCCCACCGAGCATGCCAAAACTATTATCTCTCGAAAGTGCACCTTGTAGAGAGATGGCTGCAGGTTTTCTAAGCTTGCAAAATTTGATCTCTCTCTTTCGTAGATATAATGGAAACACCTCAGGTCTGTGGGTATACCTATTTTGAGGTGAGTCTCGGTATAAAGGCCGGTTCCTTGTTGATGTATCCTAAACTACTTCTGGGTTTTAAGGGTAAAAAATGACTGTAAAGTAATTAAAACTAAGGTGATACACCAAATTTATATGAGGGCTTTGACTGAGTCTATGCACAATTGATATGTGAAAGGATTCTTGATGCATGAACCAACAGTTCTTTACTAGAATATCAAGGGAAAAACACTTGGAGGTATTGAGGGAGATTATCACAACAATACTGCTAAGCTAAACATGCACATTAATATCATATGAAACTACTAAATTTTGCAATAGGGTAAGATGATTAATCAGGGAATTTGCATTCACAAGACTAATAGAAACATACACAAGATTGCAAGTGATTGGGAAGGTAGAAAATACTTCACACTCAGAAGGAAAACTGGCAAAAATTGCTTCAGTACTCCTATATCCAAAAATTCCTCTTGTGCTTTACAAAGGCACACAATATATAGAAAAATTAATTTACCCACCCTTCCTAAAAATAGCCTAAGGCTTGTACTCGCCCATGCATCCTATTTTTATCCTTTATTTAATAATAAATAAAGGGATAAAATAATACAAACTAGTACAAGAGGCATTAATAGCCTTTGATTACATCTCAGTCAACTGAAGTTGACTATTCTATTTTTAATAAGGTTGGGTGAATAATTTGTTAATAATAAGTTTTTGCTTGCTGGGCAAGTCTCCTTCATGAGCATGCAACTTTGTCTCCTTCTTCTGTTCTGACCTCTTGTGAAGCATGCAAAAATAACCCCTTGTGCAAGAACAAATAATTACAATAATTGTAATATTTGCAAAGTATAAACATCCATCATGGGGACCACCTGCCCATGTGCACATGCTCTGATATTGACATCCCTTTGGCTTATAATGGTCACAAAAGTGACATACTGCAAATCATCTCTAACTCCTTCTCTGTAGGGACCACATTTGCACTTTACCATGGTTTGGCCACCCTTGTGGACTTAGAAAATATAAAAGGGGTGACCATTTTGACATTACACATGCCATAATATAGCTTTACCACCTTTTGATAAATACATGCATGTATATCTTTTGGCCTTTGCATATTTGATAGTGTATAGTTTAAAATTCACCTTTTCGGTGATCATTGATGGCATGATTTGGTCGGCATTTGAATTATTGAGAGCATACACTATGGTTAGACTTTGAAAGTCATTGCAATGATTTTGTTTTAATTTGATGACGTGGGCTGGCCCCTTCTCCATGGTGACTCACCCCTTCATGCATTTTTTTCGGTGGAAACCTAACTCGGGTTGAGTCTTTTTGGAAATTTGGTGATGATTTTAAACCACCGATCTGTGTACTTTGAGATCTAAGGCCGTCGATATTTGGACTCACGGTTAGGTTTTCTGACTATGCATTGAATGTGGTTGGTGGGATTGACTGTAGTTAATTGTTTTGAGCCTAGAGCTTGATCCTTGGCCCTTGATCTTTGTCCTTTTGATTTGTGGTCATTGATCTTGAACCGTGGTTGAGTCCTGTTGACTCGTCTCTCGAGTTTGCATGCTAAAAGGTGACTTGACCCATAATGATCACTTCATTTGGTTTTTTTGGTGATGTGGGTGAAGCCCTGGAAAAAAATTTTTTTTTGATGCCATTGTTGGTTGCTTTGTGAAGCTCTAAACTTTTCCATTATGGGTAACTTTGAAACCTGACCCCTCTGCATTTTGTTCTCTCGAGCTTGATTGGATATGTATCTTTGTTGTTCGGCTCTATATATTTTGAAGTCTTTGGTTTCTTTATTGGCTGCCATCGATGAAGCTCTGAAGCTGGCTTTTTGAAGGTTTGTTGGCCACTCATCTTAACTCGAGCTCTCTGCAGGGTCTTATGGCCACCATTGTTTGATGAGAAGGGTAAGTTTTGATCTCTGAACATGGTAACTGATCATTGTTTTGTCATTTTCACTTTGTTCTTTGAGAAATGTTAATAACCATTCTCTCTCTATATTTAATGGTTTTTGTGGCTCATCCATGGTCATTTGAGTCGAAACCTATTTTGGGTTATCATTTTTTTCCCTGAATTTGATGGTTCTCTGAGGACTTGACAACTCGATGTTAATTGGTGAGTTTTGTCTCTTATTCTGATTTCTGAAGCTTTGTATTTTTGAGCTCAAAATTCATTTGGGTGCTCATTTTGGTTATAGATGGCTTTATATTCACTTCAATTTCTTGTATCATCCATAAAGTAGTTTTCTTATTCTCTGAGTATTTACCTCTATTCTGGAGCTCTGTTCTAATAATGAAATTTTCTTTTACTTATCATTCAGAACTAGAACAGTGGTTTCACTTTGATAGTTTCCTTCACTTATTACATTGCTTGTACCTTATGACTCCTCTAAACTCAGAAACTGGTTCTGCCATCATCTTGAGATTGCAATATATTAGTTCTTTTGAAGAAAAACAAAGTGTTACCTTGCTCGAAACTACATATGTATTGTTTGACTCTAATACCTAGATTTGGGATCTCATATTACACTGATTACTCAACCATTCCTCTATGCTTTTCTGAGTATATAGTGTCTTGAATCGAATCCTTTCTGGGTTGGAACCTTGCTAAAGATTTGTATCCTTTCCTTTTGAGACTTGATATTTGACTATTTGACTTTTCTGTAACTCTTTAACTTGGATATGAGAGCCATTTGTGTGGGTATTTACTTTTATATTCTAAAGATGATGATCGATGCACAATTTATCCTTTCTACTTTGAGTTTGATCTTTTCCTAGAGTAGGTGATGATGTTCTACATGCTTCCCTTATTGTTCTTGACAGTATGAAATATTGTTTACTTTAGATGCAAAACAAATCTCTGAATTTGATAATCTATAAAATGAAAGTCTGAACTTGCATTCTTTTGTATTTCTTTATTTCAAATTCTGAAATGGTCCTTTGTAATCTTGTAAGTGGCTTTCTGGAAATTGTAAACAATTCTTCATCTTTGTAACACCATTTTTAGGCATAAGCCTTGATTCATATGCTTTGTTGAAATACTATAACTTGTTTCTTTTACTTAGATGCTTTTATTTCCTTGATAGTAGTATTTCTGGCATGCTGGAAAATTTAAAAGTTGATTTTACATGGTGAAGCCCGGAAATTTTTTTTTCAGAATTCTTTCTTCCTTCCATTTCCAGCATAGTAGTTGTATTTTCTAATTTAGAATACAGAAAATAACACTTCTGTTGAAGCTGATTTGGTAATTGAAATTTTGAAACATCATAATTGTTCATTTTTTCGATCATGCAATGCTTTTCTAATTTTCGTATCACTTTACTTAATTTACATAATCCTTTTAAAGCATGTGATAGTTGAAAACAACATGATGAAGAGTTGTAAATGTCCATTTTACATGGCGAAGCCCTGTCAAAATTTTCCAGAATCTTCTTTTCATTCCTTTTTAGCTGTAATCTTTTCTTTCCAGTTAACTTCAACTTCTTGAAATTTGATTCTTCTTCTTTAGTTGTAGGCTAAAACATGTGCTTCTATCTTCCAGTCTCTCTTTTTTGTAACTTCTTCCATTTTAGAATAGTTACTGAAATTTTGAGTTACATTCTTCCTTCTTTCCAGCATGTACTTATGACTTGTCTATTTCTTCCTGGCTGCAACTTGTACCTGCACACTTAGGAAAATAGTTAGAAAAATACTTAGGATTTTTGGCCTCTCTTATGTCCATGTTCTTCTCTTCTTTTCTCTTTCTTCTTTCTAGGTGAATAAATAATGTATGCAGTTTGATCTTCAAGTAGAATATATCTCTTGTTATTAGAGATTCATATGCATGAATTAGGATAGTCTAGGAATATGAATTGATCCCTGAGCTCATAACTGATAGTTATCCTTTTCTTCTTTTCAGGTATAGTGGCTTCTACAATGGAGATGAAGAAGAAGCTGGAAATGGAGATGTTTCAATCAAAGAAAGAAACCCCAAGGAAATGATGGGTTCACTCATACTCCTTTACTTTCTCTTTCATGCATGTGTACCTTTTATTTTAGTAGTTTACTTTACTTTTCAATTACATCCCATGGCTTGTGTGGGAAACATTTGAAAATTCCTTATGAATAAAACATTGAATTTTGTAAATGAGTTGTATATTTCTTTCTACATTTCAGCTTTTTGTATGGATTGTATGATGAACTAAACAACTCAGTCATTTAATTGAATGTCTTAAACATGAAGGAAAGAACATTAATGAGAACCTATAACATTCGGTAATGAAATTTGATTTCTATAATCTGTACCTATGTTTGTTGTCCCAAAACTTAACACTTCACCTACTCTGTAATTCAATGTCTTCATCAAGACAACACAACTGTCCTTTGGGGCCCTTGTGTTCTTTTGCTGAAGGTATCATGAAATTGTAGACTATGTGATCTGTTACATTTTGTAACAACACACATAGCTACAGATTTCACTTAATCATTAATTAATTCAGTAGTAACCAATAACATCAAAAATTCCTTAGCTTAGGTATACTTCACCAATGGGGTGGAAGGGGATAGTTATCTTTCTATGAAGCTTGGTTTAGATTCTTAAAGTCCACACACAATATAATCTCCCCATTTATCTTTCGAAAGGAACCATGTTGGTTACCCACACGTTGTGCCTTATTGGCAAAATAATGTTGGTAGAGAGTTGTTTTTGGATTTCTTTCAAGAGGGTTGACTTAAGGTGGGATTGATAATTATTTATCTTTTCCCGATGCACTTGTGATTCTATTTAATAGGAATGACACGAGTCATTATTTTAGGTCAACAACCTTTAAATCCTCATAGGAAAAAGATATACCATCATTGTATTCATTTAGAAGAGATATTAGTTCTTCCTTTTCTTTAAGGGTGCGCTTTTCCCATTGATACATTGGCTAGTTTTTAGCGCTCCTCACGGGACTCCCGACATGGACTAATCACCTCTCATGTATTAATTAACTCGATGATTGTATCGATACTAACACTCATGGGTTTTGGTCTAACAAAAATAGTGATCCCAACAGGATGGTATCGAGAGAGAGGGGTTAGGGGTTCAAATCCCCTAGGTAACGGTGAGGGGGTTTGTTAGCTAGTTTTCAGTGCTCCCCATGGGATTCGTGACATGGAATGACCACTTCCTGTGTATTCATTAACTTTGGTGATTGTATTGGAGACTAACATTCATGGGTTTTTGTCGAAAGGAAATCGTGATCCCAACATGATAAGATTTTGGGGTCTACTTTCAGTTTCTATATGTTATGTTTGTGGAGCCTATTTTCATGTTAGAGTGTGGTACACATTTTATGTGTTACACTCAGGTATTTTTATGGCGGTCTATTAACCCATGGGTAATGGGTAACCGTTATGGGCTGTTTTTGGGCCCATGGTTTTTGGTACCCATTGTTTTGATACCCACGGTTTTTGCCCATTGTTTTGATACCCACGGTTTTTTGCCCATGGTTTTGATACCCACGGTTTTATCAAATCATTGTTTAAGCAATTGTCTATTTATATGGTCTTATGCATATATATATATATATATATATATATATATATATATATATGACAAGCAAATGTATTGTAGACGTGCTTTGAATTAGGGTGTGAATTGTCAGAGAGTTTGTTAAGCATAGCTCCAAACGGATCTCGGGTATTGTATTGAGAGAGTGGAGGCTTGTAATAAAATCGAGCAAGTGATTCTTGGTGGACGTATCCCAAAATTGGGTGAACCATGTTAAATACTATCTCTCGTGTTGTGTTATTTATTCTACACTTTTATTTGAAATCAGAATATTTTATGCATATTAGTTTCTATTGTTGCGATTCTATAAGGGATTATTCCACATATTTTATCTCTTATTCCCTAACAATTGGTATCAGAGCCTGGTTTTGGTTTTCTGAAGTGTTGAATCACAGGGAAAGTTTTATCTTGAGTGGGAGCTATGGTAGATGATGGAAGATCTAGGGTTTATAAATTCAATCTGGAAAAATTTTAGTCTTTGGAAGATGCAGATGGAAGATTACTTTATCGGGAAGGATCTTTATACTCTGTTGTCCGAGAAGGTGAAAAAACCCTTGAGTATGAAAGATGTGGAATGGGATTTGTTGGATCGGAAGGCACTTGGAATGATCGACTGTGTCTTGTATCTTCGGTATTATTTAATGTTTCAAAGGAAAAGACTACAAAAGATCTAATGGATGCATTAGGAAGTTGTATGAAAAACCCTCTGCCTCTAACAAGATATTTTTAATGAAAAAGTTGTTTAATATGAAGATGTCTGAGAATAGTTCAGTAGTAGATCATTTAAATGATTTCAATACGGTTGTGAATATGCTAGCTTTGGTTACAATAGAATTTGATGAAGAAGTTAGGGCTTTATTAATTATGTGCTCTTTACTTAAAAGTTGGAATAGCTTGGTAATGGCGGTAAGCAACTCGATTCCAGCTAACTCGAAGTTGAAGTTTGAGGATGTTGTAGGGGTGATTCTAAGTGAGGAAATGTGAAGAAAAATCTCTGGGGAATCTTCTACTTCAGGGAATGCTTTGATAGTGGAAACTAGAGGGAGACAAAAGAATAGAGGAAACCGTGGAAAATTGAAATATCAGAAAGGTCAAAATCCAAGAGCAAGATTGTATGTTGGAACTATGGAAAGTCTAGGCATGCAAAGAAGGACTATTGGGAGCTTCGAGACAAGAAGAAACAATAGGAAGAAAACAAGGAGGAAAATGTGGCATCGGGTAATGTATGTTAGGATGCTTTGATTCTTTCTTTACATAATATTACTAAATCTTGGGTTTTAGATTTAGGGGCTTCTTTTCATGCTACTCCACATAGGCATTATTTTGTTGATTATGTTCAAGGGGATTTTGGGCATGTTTTTCTTGGTGATGATGAGCCTTAAAGTATAGTTGGAAAAGGTCTGCATTGTGTTAAGATGCAGAATGGGAATACATGGCTATTGAAGGATGTCAGACATGTGCCTACATTAAGGAGAAATTTGATATCGGCAGGGCAATTGGGAAGTGATGGTTGTACTGTGATATTTACAATTGACTCTTGGAAGGTTACCAAGGGTGCTCTTATGGTGGTAAGAGGTAAGAAGGTTGGAACCTTGTATTTATCCACTGATAGTACTAATGATTGTAATCTTGTGGCTTCAGATACAGATACAACATTATGGCACTATAGGCTCGGTCATATGAGCCATAAGGGCATGGACATCATAAAGAAGAATTTTCCTGGATATACAGAAACAAGTTTGGATTTATGTGAGAATTGCATATATGGGAAACATAAGCGAGTAAGGTTTCTCAAGGTTGGACCTACGAAGAAAGAGAGTAAGTTAGAGTTGGTACATTCTAATGTGTGGGGGCCAGCTCATGTATCATCTCTTGGGGGTTCAAGTTATTATGTTACTTTTATTGATGATGTAATAAGGAAAGTTTGGGTTTATTGTATTAGAAACAAATCTGATGTATTTGATACTTTTGTTAAATGGAAAGCCTTGGTAGAGAATGAAACAGGTCTTAAGTTAAATTGTCTCAAAGTCGAGATAATGGAGGGAGGATTGCAACAATGAATTTGATGATTATTTTTCTAAGAATGAAATCCGTAGGAAAAGATAGTTCCAAGAACCCCGCAGTAGAATGGGGTGTCGTAAAGGATGAAAAAACAATAATGGAACGCGGCTTTGGGAGCATGAGGATACATGCATGATGCGCTCTTTATTTTTGGGCGAATGGTAAGCACACTGTACTTAATAAATAGAGGACCCTAAAGAGCCTTGGATGGAGGCATACCTGAGGAGGCTTGGTATGGTAAGAAATTCGATTACTCATTTCTTAGAGTCTTTGGATGTGAGGTGTTTGTTCATATTGACAAGGATGATAGGACCAAGCTAGAGGCTAAATTAGAAAAATGCACTTTTATTGGTTATGGTGGTGATGAATTTGGATTTAAATGTTGGAGTATTAAGGACAAGAAAATAATTCGGTCTAGGGATGTGGTCTTTAATGAGAAAGTCATGTATAAGAAATAGTTACAGGAAAACAAGGAAGAATCCAAGAAAGAATATGCAGTGGTAGAGGATATTCTCGGATGGGACAAGTGACCCATGAATCAGTTTAGGAACCTACTCAATAGGAACCCCAAACTCCTACAGTGAGGAGGTCTTCTAGGGTAAGAAAAGAACCTGAACGTTTTTCTCCTTCTCTTTATTATTTATTACTCACTGATAGTGGAGAGCCAGAGAGATTTGATGAAGTAATGCAGGTAGATGCCAGGAAGAAGTGGGAGCAAGCCATGGATGAGAAGCATAAGTCTCTCATGGAGAACCAGACTTGGGATTTGGTGAAGCTACCGTAAGGAAAAAGAGCATTACAGAACAAGTGGGTGTACAAAGTTAAAGATGAACAAGGAGGAAAGAAAAGATATAAGGCTCGGTTGGTGGTCAAGGGGTTTGCATAGAAACAAGGTATAGATTTTGATGAGATCTTTTCTCCTGTAGTAAAAATGACTTCTATTAGAACTGTTCTTGGAATAGTGGCAGCAAAAGACTTGCACTTAGAACAGTTAGATGTAAAGACTGCATTTCTCCATGGTGATTTGGAGGAGGAGCTATATATGCAAGCAACCAGAAGGATATGAAGTCAAAGGTAAAGAGGAGATGGTGTGCAAAATGAAGAAGAGCTTGTATGGCCTAAAACAAGCTCCACGTCAATGGTATAAGAAGTTTGATAGCTTCATGATGGAGCAAGGTTATATTAGATGTCATTCTGACCATTACGTGTATACAAAGAAATCGAGGATGGAAGTTATATTATCCTATGTTTGTATGTTGATGACATATTGGTTGCAGGTAAAAACATGCAGGAAATAAAAGTACTCAAGAAACAACTAAGTGAATCCTTTGATATGAAGGATTTGGGGGTAGCCAGACAAATCCTTGGTATGAGGATAACTCGGGATACGAAGGAACGGAAGTTGACTTTATCTTAGGAAGAGTACATTAAGATGGTATTGGATAGGTTTAAAACTTTCTATGTGTTACACTCGGGTATTTTTATGGTGGTCTATTAACCCATGGGTAATGGGAAGCTGTTATAGGTTGTTTTTGGGCCCATGGTTTTTCACTACCCATTGTTTTGATACCCACAGTTTTTTTCCCATTGTTTTGATACCCATGGTTTTTTTCCCATGGTTTTGTATCAAACTGCTTAAGCAATTGTCTATTTATATGGTCTTATGCATATGATAGATAGACAAGCAAATGTATTGCAGATGTGCTTTGAATTTGGGTGTGAATTATGTAGAGTTTGTTGAGCATAGCTCCAAATGGATCTGGGTATTGTATTGAGAGAGTGGAGGATTTTAATAAAATGAGCAAGTGATTCTTGGTGGATGTATCCCAAATTGGGTGAACCATGTTAAATCTGTCTCTCTCGTGTTGTGTTATTTATTCTACACTTTTATTTAAGATCTCGTAATATTTTCGCATATTAGTTTTCTACTGCTGCGGTTCTGTAAGGGATTATTCCACATATTTTATCTCTTATTCCCTAATACTAGATTGATATTAATTCTTTCCGCACCTACAAAGTTTGCAAACTATGTTTTTGAGGAGGGATGTATAGATCAAAACTATCTCTAATGACACCATTTCCTTTGGGATCTTATTATTCTTAACCTTTATTAATCCATCTTCTACCCATGTTTTATTCCTTACATTTAATTCTCTATGTTTATCATTATGGTTACACTCATCAAATATATGAGAGGAGTATATACAAAAATTGGTTAAAAATTGTAAAATACGTTGGTCATCAATAAATACGTGGAAATTATTGATATTTTTTGGCACAAAGGGAAAAGGGAAAATTTATATGGATAGTGCATCCCACCAGAACTTGCACTAGGCTACAACATGGATCCAAAAGTGGCTAGGAGATATACTTCTTTACTTTGATCTTAAAAACAATAGAAATTCCAACTTCTTTACTTTGATCTTAAAAAAATAGAAATCCCAAAGGATTCAAAAGATTTAATTAGATACCAAACTCTATTTATATATTTTCTAAGGTAGCATAACTTATAGTGAAAATTATCTTTGAAATGGTTTTCCACTAATTCAAATTCTCCCTAAATAATTAGTTTTATAATACCATGTCCGAGAGAAAATATTAATCCTAAAACTAATGAATCATATCCTCGTAACATTAATTGTTCAAATCATCTATAAATGATATGTAATAATGTTTACCTTCTTGATCATGTAATTATAAACCATCACCATTTACTTGACTTAAGTTTTCTACATTAAAGTAAATATTCCATACACCATCAATGCTAGTTTTGGAGTCATCAAGGCGTTTTTCTATAATGTTTAATGCATACACACTAATGCCAATAGAATTCATATTTAATTTTTGAAATTATACTTGGTAATCATATGTTTAATATTTAGGTTATTTTTACACTCTAATATGATTATCCAAATCTCTATAAGGAATACATATATGTGATAAATTAGTGAAACATACCCATTCAAATACTTGGATAAATATTTTCTCAACAACATTGTATAAGCCTCGGGTATGTCTAGCACTTGGATATCCATAAAGTGATAGAATATTGGCTGAGAAGATAATTGGACATGGGAGTTAATTCTCCAACTACCTTTACTTATAATTTATTTAGCTAAGTACTCTTCTATCTGATTTGACTGGTGTTATCCTAAGTTTCTTACTAATTCTAGATGACATCACATTAGTAGGGGCACTGAATCCACCGAACAATTATGAAAATTATTTCCATAAATCCTAACTATAAGTATGATGGTGTAGACACAAAATTATGCACTTTACACATAATTTGGCCTAGTCTTATACTACTATTTAGAAGTTTCTCAAGTGTACAAATTACTAATTAATCCCACCTTTTGGCCATCTTTATTTTATATTTTATTTTGTAATTCCCATGTATTTTATAGCACTTATCCTCCCATTTTGCAACTACTCGCCACACTATAGCCCTAAATTAGGGTACCCCACTGTACTTGGGTCGCCTGTCCCACTCTAGGTACCCCAATCTATGAAAAACCCCTTTGCTCCTTTTTGGGTCACTTCTAGCTATTGGTCATCTTTATCTTTTTCTCAGTCACCTTGTCGGGATTAATTATGAAATTAAGCTTGAGATCCCTATAAATATAAAGCTATAAGACCATAATGAGGGTCCTAGATCTCACATCATTACACACTACTGTCAATCTATCTAGGGCTACATCTATTTCATCACTTGTATCCACATATTGCCATACATCAAGGCTAGGATATCTGCATCACACACACTTCATAGGGGGGATTCTATTCTATTCCATACACACATGATATTTTCATTTTCTATAGTTACTATTTCTTGCTACTTCAAAAAGTGCGTGACACGAGAGCACCTAGAAACAACACACACACATAAGAACTACATTCGTGTAGGAAATGTAGTGCAAAGATCGATTAGCTTGGTGGTTGAGGTTTGTCCAACCCATTCATATGCATATTTTATTTTTCTAGGGTTTGATACTTCTCTTTGTATTGCAAGTCGGTTTCAGCTCATCCAATAGATCCAACGTGACAAACATGCAGGGTTTCGGACCAAGTTGCGACACTATGAACTTAGGTTTTGAGAATTTATAGTTTTTAGAGTGCCTAGATTGTAGACTAGAGCACCTAGGGGTGCTCCAATACACTTCAGTGCACCCCATTCACTTCATATTTTCCATATCTTCCCTTTGTAGGGTCCTTGAGTGTTCATCTACACTTCTAGATTTTATTCTCATACCTGTGACACTGTGCGACCATCTACATCAATCAACTAAGCCATTTCTCTCTACTCTCTTGCACATTTAGGGTTTCATTTCACTTAGAATAATTTACTTGCATTTATTTCATATTGTTTTAGTCTTTTATTACAACATTTTAGTCCTCCTAATTAGATTAACTAGGATTACTACTTTCCTACTCCTTAGCCCAATTTTAGTTAATCATTTTGGTGAACCCAATGTCCTTCATGCTTAGGATCCTTATTCTTCTTATATCATGGGTCAATATTCTTTATCTAATTTACTTAAGAGATATCCCACTTGTCAGGATATTTTCCAACAATCCCTAGACACGAAGTATTTTAATGACAATACACCACCATATGAATTAATTGCTATGCTTCATTGTTTCCTCGCGACCCCGATCTTGATGAACCTCCATCTAACCAATGTATCTTAAACTTGATTCATGCCTTACATGCAAAATTTTCTATCATGGAATCCACAATCACATCTCTTAGATCTGAAGGTCAAAATTCTAACATTGCTTCTCAATCGTGAACATCCTCCATCAAATCTATGTAATCAACAATTGCATCTTATAGGTCCTGAAATCCAATAGGTTAAGAATGTTTCTCAATTACAGAAATCTTCTATTAAATATATGGAATCTACTATCACATCCCTTAGATCTGAAATTCAAAATCTTAAGGATGCTTCAAAATCACATTTTTGTTCTCCTTTGTTATCTCCTATTCAATCTATGTCCACTACATGTCATTTAGTTGAACCTCAAGATGTCACGTTGCAAAAACCTCTCATATTTGAGTGTAGTACTAAGCCACATGAAAATTTTCTAGAGCTTCTTAATCTTCAATTGATAATCTACCATCTACTCATTACTATTCACCTTTTTGATCAACAAAATATCCAGTCATCGTCGATTGCAATTATCATCTAATTAATGTACATAATACAAATAATTTCCAAAATTTTCATCGCCTAATCCAAAGTCCTATATGTCAAGGTCTTATTTCATTCAAAGGTGCACACCATCCCTTTCTAAAGGTCACACCCACATGGACTCCTAAGTCTCTTACTCCTTCGATTATTCTAGATCCATCTAAACAAGATCCCATGGTTACTAGTGACCTTCTTCCTGATATTTTTAAGGAATATCGTGATGATTCTATTATTCATTACATAAGTGATATTGATACCCCTCCCATGTGCACAATGTTCCTTCTCCTAGATCAACAAGCACTTCTCCTATTTCGATGTTGCTTCTCCTCTACTTTCTCGAGCATCACTATACCACTTCTCATACACCTTATTTGGTCAGTCACATGCCACCTAAAAAATCACCCATGATTTCCCCAAGTCAACAACCACCTATCAAAATTAGTTCACAAACAACTCCTCCTAGGTCATCTACTACATTATCCAACAAACCTAATAATCTCCATTGAGACTCAGTGCAACATGGCCTCTTCCCAAATCTACACTACAACTCAATAAGTTTGTTAAAACAACTAATCCTCCTCCTAGTGTTCATGATACATTTTCACTTTCACTGCCACCACCCAATTCTACTACAAAATTTTTCCAACAAGGTCACACCATGCATAAACTTGGCCTTTGGTAGATGAATCTTGTTACTCTACCCTCATGATGACACACTCGTATTATTGAGGTTCTTATATGATTGTTGAGGGTATTTTACCAAAAAGAACCTCGTTTCATCTTGCATTTATCCATTACAACACCACCTATCCATATACACATCTATAATAATCATTATGCATCATCGATTAAATGAAATCCATCATGTCTCATTACCCACATACATCATTTATTACATAGTACACATGTTATCATACATTTGGGGGCATAGCATCCTGTGTTACCCCCCCAATCTTAGCATCCACACATATTTTACTTTTACATTCTCATACATTAATCTCATAGCATACGCATACTCCTCCCACATATTAGCACTGTCATTACCGATGACACACTCTTGTGCTTCGGTTCACACTCGACTGTTGAGGGATTACCATTACACTGAACCCCACACACTCCACTATAGTTTCTACACATTTATATTCGATTACATACATCACACATCTTAGATCTTCCTTCCTATACATATACCATATCTTACATTATCCTTTACATACATCATCTAGTAGTCATTTCTTCGTCATTCATCTCATACAAGCTACACTAGTCATCATTAAATATGAGTCTAGTTTTAGATTCTATCCACACATTCCATATTTATGATAGATAAAATTATCCATGGGTCTAGTTTCCAATATGACTCTTATATATTCTATTTACACCTACATCGCACATCTATCCATCATACACATTCTTCTTACTACACTAGATTGCATTACATATGTGTCTTGTTTCATATATCATCCTTACATATTCCATTCCTATCCACACTTCGTATTGCATTTCACACATTACATATCCTATACATTACACATATTACATTTCATTTCCCACACCACACCTTTGCATCC
Organism: Taxus wallichiana var. yunnanensis; assembly: GCA_018340775.1. Classification (NCBI taxonomy): domain Eukaryota; kingdom Viridiplantae; phylum Streptophyta; class Pinopsida; order Cupressales; family Taxaceae; genus Taxus; species Taxus wallichiana. Next base: position 975,126,360 of record CM031239.1, read on the forward strand.
CGTATTCATCACTTGGTTGTTTACACTACATTATTTTCTATGCATTGCACTCATCACCCTATTACGCACTCTACTTGCTTAGTCTATAATCGATCGTGGAGGGTTTAATAATCAAATGGACACTACCTACATGCAACATGTCATCATACCACATCCACTGGAATAGTGACCAATTCTTTAGGATATATTGTCACCAACACGCATCATCACATAACGTAGTGGTATACACATTAGGTTAAATCACCATTATTTTTACTTTTTCATCATCCTCTTACATCCTATCATCACAAATTATATTATCCTCTCATACATCAATCTATTGGATCATCATTTATCCTAATCATCACTTAGTTGTATACAATTTAGGCTAAATCACCACCTCATTATTATTCATCATGTAGTGGTCCATGCTTATTGCTAAACCACCACCTTCCCTTATCTACCATATACTCATATATGCTCCATCCGAATTCATCACCCATCTCGTAGTGGCATATGCTATAGGATAAATCGTCACCTTCTTCTTCCATCAGGTAGTGATATACGCTTAGGGATAAATCATTACTCATACCTCCTGCCTGTCGTAGTATACACTTAGGCTATAGGGTTTTACGCACATCTTTCCATATGTCTCATTCCCATCCATTCATCTTATAGTGATATTTTATGAGGGCTAAATAAACACTCATATATTCAACCAAGTTGTGTTATATTTCTCGCTATAGGGTCTATGCACATCTTCTCCCAATGTCACATTTCATCACCATTACATATACACACTCATCGCAAGTGTGCTGACACAACCAACATGACTCGAAATTTTCCGATGATGAAATATCATTTATGGATCATTCTTGAATACTGAGGGGGAAAAAAATTAACTTCACCGCATACACTTCCATACACTTGGGGGCACATTGGTCCTATCACCCATCCATAGCATATTGCATTGTCTTGGGGGCATTCAATTTTTCTTACTAGTTTTTAAATGATCACTTTACTACACATGTTATCTTTCTTTCTTATATTTCATTATCATAGACACATGCACGATCACACCTTTTTTAGTGTGATTGTAGATACAAGATTCTACATGCGGCATGGATTTTCTCCTTCTACCCTTACTATCTTTGGTCGCTAGGGGCATCCACATTCATCTCATACAGGGCTATTATTTCATTTTTACTTAGAATATTATACTACTTGTTCATACATGCTTTGACATATTGGTTATCGCTCTAACATACTAATAGGTGTTCTATGTGCAACACTTGTTTTACAGATTAAATGTTCCCATGAATCTTTCTTTGTTTCTATTTGTCTTATTTTTTTAACATTGTATGCGGGCTTTCCTTTTGATTGTGTGCACACTTGTCTGTTGTTTGGTTATGATGGAATTACATGTATTACAACATCGTGAGTTATGACCCATGTTTGTAACCCAATTTATGTGGTTTTATTGTTGTTTCTTGCATGTTTACACTACTATGTTTGGTAGTTTTTCCTACAACGTCTCGCTTCTTTTACAATTATTGCATGAATGTGTTTTCAGACTAAGAATTATATTGGTTAGACATTCCCTTTTGTGCATGCATTTGTATCTACCAAGCGTTTCCCATTCCCCTATAGGACAAAGTTATATAGATTAGAGTGCGGTTAGTCTTCTTTTTGGGTCGCATTATCCTTCAAAGGTCATTGCATGAGCCCCCAAATATGGGGGCATCATTGAGGGTTTTCAACTAACACAGAGTATTTACATTAGTTATACAAACTCCATATATAGCTTCCTTAACTAGACATGGTGTCCTTCCATAATTATGTGGAGCGGTTATGTCACCACCAATCCAACACTATGATAATTCTCCACCTGGGAACTCCTCATGCTATGATTATTTACTAATGCACAAATTTTAGTTTGGTAGTGGTAATCTGGAAACAAAATAATAGACAAAACACAAGAATACCATATACTATGATACAAAGGAATGATGACAAATATGAAATATAAGTGTAAATTATATTATCAACATGAAATTGTTACAATCTCACCCATGAAGTACTTCAAGTGTTACCAACTCCACTCGCCTTCCAATAATAGCTATGGGAGAAAGATCAAAATTACACCTCTTAATGGCTTCTTTAACACACCTTCTAAATGATGGTTTCCTTCACACACTTTCTTATATAATATTTCTCACTACTTCCTTCTATGATAAATGAGGGGTGGCCTCTCTATTTATAGAACTTCCTGGCTTATCCACCTTATCTCTAAGATAGGATAAGAAATCTACTTGACGAATCATATTCCATACCTTAAACCTTATCTTTACATGTGAGCTTATCTTTTAAGATAAGATAAACCTTATCATTTCACATGGGTTCCACCTTTTTAGACTTTTTACAAATAAAATACACAAAATATTTATGACATCACTCCTTGTCCTTATTACCAATATAATATTTCTAATGCCTAATCATGTAGACCCTACTTCTCTACTTACCCTAACTTAGACATTTTAACATTATCGAACCACTTATGACAAATATTAACTTTTTACCACAACATTCCTATTATACTTTGACTATTGCTAAGCATTATACATTATTGGCAGTCGTGCACATCAATAAAGCACCGTTATCTATTATCGACGCCACTACTAATTATACTTAACAACATCCTATTCTTAATACATACATTAATGAAATAGAAATTAAGGAGGAAAATTTTAGTGTCGACATCTTCCCCCTTCTTAGCTTCTACTCCGTCCTCGAGTAGACTATTCTGGTGCCTGGAAAATATTTAACTTGTCATGGTTGACCCATTTCGTAATGGGAGTACCATCCAATTCCTCCAGTCGATATGTACCATTTTCATGCACAACTACTATTTCTGTAGGGCCCTGTCCATTTGGGAAGAATTTTTCTATGCCTCCTCTTTTTGTATCGAGAATCATATACTAGGACCAAGTCATTCACCTGAAATGGAGACCAGAGGATCTTTTGATCAAAGTACTCATTTTGCTTCATTTTCTTCTTATAGCTTGTATCCTTTGCTATTTCTCTCATTTCCTCTAGCAAATGAAGATGTACCAACCTTTCCTTTACCAAATCAATTTCATCCATCCTTTCATTTTTCATGATTCTTACAGTGGGAATATCAAACTCAATAGGAAGAACTAGATCAATGCCATAAGCCAACTGAAATGGGGAGTATCCTGTTGCTGACATTAATGTTGCCCTGTATGCCCACAATGCTGCATCAATCCTTTTATCCCACTTATGTACCTGCAAGGCTACATCTTTTGCTAGAATTTGACATAACACATAATTTTTCGTTCCACCTGTCCATTTGTGCTTGGCTTGTAAGTTGTTTCCTTCTTGTGCTTAATAGAAAACTTGTTGACTAGGGCTTCTACCACCTCATTAATGAAGTTGCTTCCTCGATATGTTACAATTCATAATGGAAAACCAAATCTAGTGACAATGGTTCATACATGAACCTTCCACTTCATCTATGGAAGTTGTTTTCAATGGCCTAGCTTTAACCCACTTGGTTAAATAATTTGTGGTAACTACAATATACTTATTTTGGCGTGAGGTAGTTGGAAGTGGACCTAAAATATCTATTCCTCACTTTTCAAAAGGACCAAGTGGAAGAATAGGGCATAATGGAGCTAATGAAGTCTTACGGTTCTCATGTGTTTGAAAAATATCACATGTCTTACAATAATTATAACAATCTCTAAAAAGAGTGGGCTAGTGATAACTTGCATCCAAGATCCTTCTTGCTGTAATTTGTCTAGAGAAGTTTCCTCCACATGTACCATTGTGGAATTATTCTATTAGCTCCTTCCCTTGATCACACCCAACTACCCTCTTATACTCGTCCATCGGTCCTATTCAAAATAATACTTCATGTAGAATAGAATATGGACGACTGGCTTGAGTAATATTCCTCTTAGTCTTTGCATTGGCACCATTAGGAAACTTGAATTCATTCAGATAATTCCAAATATCTATGTATTCACTAGGGATTGTGTCAATGGATAAAAATGTTGCATCGGGAAATCACCATCATAACAAGATGAACCTAAACCATCATAGGCTTGAGAGAGTGCATCCGCATTGACATGCTTCTTTCCTAGCCTATCTATAATATCAAATTCAAATCATTGTAGTAAAATTATCCATCTTGCTATCCTCTCCGATGGGTTAGGATTATTTACAATATATTTTAGATCCCGATGATCTATTACAACTGCAAATTTCTACCCTAGCAAGTAATTTCTAAAGTTTTTACAACAAAAATGATAGCTAGAGCCTCTTTTTTAGTTATAGTATAATTTATCAGCACTGCTCATTTGTCTACTCCCAAAGTAAAATAGACGATCATTCCCATTTTCATCATTTTGGCTCAGAGTACTTCCTAGTGCTGCATCTGAACCATCAATATACACAATTAATGGCTTGCTCTAGTCTAGATTATTTAAAATAGGTGAAGACACCAAAGCTTCCTTCAGTTTTTCAAAAGCTTCATGTGCCTTCTTTCCTTGTTCATAAGTAACATCCTTCTTCAAGAATCAAGTTAGTGGTGTGTAATCTTTGAGAAATTATTGATGAACCTTCTATAGTAACCAACATGGCCTAAAAATGATCTCAACTTACTTCTATTCATAGGAAATAGTAACTCTTTTATTTTTGAAACATTATCAGGATCGGTACCAATACCATCTTTGGATACAACATGCCCTAACAAAATGCCTTTAGAACATCCAAAGACACTCTTTGTAGGGTTTAGTGAGGCTTGTGCTTCATATAACATTTGAAATGCCATCTCCATCTGGTGCAGGTGGTTCATATTGCTCCCATAGATGCAAAAATCATCCAGAAATACTCTGATGAAGTTTCCAATGTAGGGTTCAAACACCCTATTCATCAAGCGTTGGAACATTCCGGAGCATTACATAACCCAAAAGGCATAACTCTATAAGCAAAAATTCCCCAAGGAGTGGTGAACGTGGTCTTCAGCTGATCTTTCTCCACTATACGAACTTGGTTGTATATCATGTTATATCCATAAGCAAAACTATAACACTCGACCAGCTACTCCGTCCAAGATCTGATCGAGAAGGGAAGAGGGTAATGATCATTCTTTGTTGTCTTGTTGAGCTTCCTATAATCAACAAAATGCGTAGCTTCCCATTATTTTTTATTGAGATCACAATGGGAGAAACCCATTCTCTGAATTCTCCACAACAAATACTAATCCCGCATCAACCAACTTATCTATTTCTTCTTTTACAGGTCTTGAAAAAATTAGGATTCATTCTATATGGCATTTGCTTTATAGGCTTAGCACCATCTACCAGCTCAATAGAATGTTCTACCCAACTTACTTGATGGAGTTCCTTGTAATCAAAAGTTAATAGGTGTATGTACCTTCGAAAGAGCTAGAGGTAGGATTCCTTCTCACTCTCCATCACAACATCACCAACCTTTATTTGTTAGATACGATCATCAATTTATTCTTCGATAATTTTATGGGTTCATGAGTTGGTGTGTTTGGAAGGATATGCATGACCGAAACATCAACATCACTTTCTTCATCTTCTATTCACCGGTACTAGAGTAATCGAGGATGTCTAATCATTAGTTTCATCACTTGAATCCCCAAGTTCTACCTTATGATGCCAAGGGATCATGTTTATCTTCACCTCTTTTTGCCAAGTCCAAGTGTCATGAAGCCTTCATTCTAGTAGTTTCTTGCATGAACTATCCTTAGCCATGGCCTTCCCAACAACATTGGGTATGCAACAATACCATTTTTCATCACCTGAAATTCTACCACACATACAACACCCATAACTGATATTGCCACATCTGAAAAAACACCTTTTGGTTTAGTTTTTCACTTATTTAATGACCTTAACATAAGTGTTGAAGGGTGATCAATTTTTAAACCCAACATATTCATTATAGACTCAGTCATTACATTAATTGCAACACCTCCATCTGCTAAGACATCATGAATTGAAATACCATTACATAGTACCTCAACTTGTGGAGCATAGGGATCCGCATCTACTTCCAAAATAGGGACCTAAACCTCCTTCCCTCTTCAAGCATTGAGTCCAATTCACAGCTCCCGCCTCTTCTCGAAGACATAGCCAAAATTTGACCATATGTAATATTCGCAGCCTTTTGGACAGATCTTCTAAGATGAAGTATGGTCCTTGCGCTTTGAAATCAGAAAGTCCTACACACCTAACTTTCTTCTCCTATGTTTCTTACTAGTTTCCTCCTTTCATCTTCTTAGGATCATTTCCATCCTGGTTATCTTTTTCTTTCTTTCTTTTTGTTACAAACACATCTGCTTCATTATTTATGCTCCTATCTACTACATCAAAAGAATTCACATGTGCTTTTAATTTATCATTATATCTTGTACCAGATGTAGAAGCTCTATCTAGACAAATATACTTACATTAACCCTTTTTATGACAACCATAACATACAACTTTAGATATATTTCTTTTGGACCTCTATTTCCTCCCCGAGAAGTAAATTCTTTTCCTCAAGAAGATTAATAGTTAATTGGCCCATCTTCCTTAGCAGATCTTCATACTCGGTAGATGTACAAGGAGAAATATTTGTGCTTACTAAGATTGGTTTTGGATTCTAGACCAAATGTGTTGGTGTAGGCTCTACCTTAGCAACAATTTCTTTGGGCTCTTCTTCCATGCTTTCCTCTTACCTTCTCTTGCAATCTCCGTTGCTTGTTTGAGGGTCACTGGGTGGTCATACTTCACTCATTGTCTGATATTTGGTTTCATCCCAATAATGAAGTGCTTATAGCGGAGATTATTCATGTCATTCATCAAACCATCCGCTAATCCTTCCTTCAGGATTTGGGCATCGAGATTCCTCCTTAGTTCTAGAAATGAGCATGATAATCCCTTATCTTCTCCTTCTCTCCTTGGCATAGCTTTGTGACCTCGATCATGAAATCTACATATTTTTGTTGTTCACCAAATTCGTCAAGAAAACTTTTAGTTAATAAATCCCATGAGTTTTTCACATTATCATGCAAAGTGTTTCAAACCACCTAAGGGTGAACCATCCAAAAAGGTAGGAAAAATCTAGTCCATTGTTCCCTTCTTATGAGGCCATTACAAATGCAAGATCATTTAAACTCTTGAATGAAAGAGGAAACATCTTCATTAGATTGGGCTGAAAAACAGGAATCTTTCCCATTTTCAAAAGTAACCACAGTGAAATACCAACCCACAAGTACAATCAATAAGAATTATGTGCACAAATAATTGGAATCACTATAATAGAAAGTGACTTTACACCTTTCTACAGTAAAATAGGAATGACCATGGTAAACTATAGTAAAACTTGACTTATCGGTAAAAATGACTTTATTGTGGTAAACACTATTCACGGTAAAAAGTGAAGTTACTACGGTAAATACTATTCACGGTAAGAAGTTACTGTAGTAAATACTATTCATGGTAAAAAGTGATTTTACCATGGTAACTGCTATGCACAGTAAAAACAAGGTTACCCTCTAAAAGATTTATGACTAAGGGGAATATATCTCCATAAAATTCACCAACGAGGAATGGTCCCGGCAATGAAACCAAAATGTCATCACCAATACGACACTATGATAATTCTCCACCGGGAACTCCTCGTGCTATGATTATTTACTAATGCACAAATTTTAGTTTGGTGGTGGTAATCTGGAAACAAAATAACAGACAAAACACAAGAATACCATAGACTATGATACAAAGGAATGATGACAAATCTGAAATATAAGTGTAAATTATATTATCAACATGAAATTGTTACAATCTCACCCATGAAGTACTTCAAGTGTTACCAACTCCACTTGCCTTCCAACAATAACTATGGGAGAAACTTCACAATTACACCTCTTAATGGCTTCTTTAACACACCTTCTAAATGATGGCTTCCTTCACACACTTTCTTATACAATATTTCTCACTACTTCCTTCTATGCTAAATGAGGGGGGTGGCCTCTCTATTTATAGAACTTTCAGGCTTATCCACCTTATCTCTAAGATAGGATAAGAAATCTATTCTGATGAATCATATTCCATACCTTAACTCTTATCTTTACATGTAAGCTTATCTTTTAAGATAAGATAAACCTTATCATTTCACATGGGTTCCACCTTTTTAGACTTTTTACAAATAAAATACACAAAATATTTATGACATCACTCATTGTCCTTATTACCAATATAATATTTCTAATTCCTAATCATGTAGACCCTACTTCTCTACTTACCCTAACTTTGACATTTTAACATTACCAAACCACTTACGAAAAATATTTAATTTTTACCACAACATTCCTATTATACTTTGACTATTACCATACTATACATTATTGGCGGCATCGTACCAATAGTGCCATTATCTTCTATCAGATGCCACTACTAATTATACTTAACAACATCCTATTCCTAATACATACATTAATGAAATAGAAATTATGGAGGAAAATTTTAGTGTCGACAATTATAGGCTCATAAGTTACAAAGTGGGTGTGCCTCTCTACACTTCTCCATCCAGTGGCATCGGATTGCCCAAAAAACTAGGACAATACAGAGATCTCTTCAACTAATTTTAGTAGAAGCATTTAGAATTAGAGGAAACAGAGTGTTTCCTCCCTACACTTGTTCAAACTAGGGTAGCGTGAGATCGCCTGAAAAACTTGCGACACTACAGGATATGCTTTTACACCCTTTTTTGGTACATGAATCAGGTGCACATGTTCCATTTACACTTTCTATAGAATATTTTATATTTTTTGTTCTTTACACATATCTATACATTCGTACTTAACACAACGATTTTACATACACACATATTTCACTACTTGATCGTTTTATCCTTGTAGGTCCACCATATGAGAAACAAGCAGTAAAATTGGTGGTTAAAAAACAAAAATGACAAAGACAACAATAACACACCACTACAGGTATAGTCCTTTACTAACCATACAGGCACACTACACACTACAACAACTACACATGCATTCTCCGCCCTAGGTTCACTCTCTCATCACTTTTATGTGAATTTTTCATCTTTAGAATCCACGCTTCTCCACATTTTATTTTTTATCATTCCATACTTGACTCTAGTCCATCGAAATTTCTTCTTTTACATTCTATGTGGATATTAGGTACGCATCTCTATCTAATTTATGTTACCGAGATTTCCGCTCACCAAAGATAAATGGGGAAAATGTAGACAAAAAGTTATAAACTTTACACATAATTTTTCTTGGTCTTATTTTACTATTTAAAAGGTTCTCAAGTGTACAAAGTACTAATTAATCCCACCTTTTGGCCATCTTTATTTTATATTTTATTTCGTAATCCCCATGTATTTTCCAGTACTTATCCACCCATTTTATAACTCGCCCAAAATTCTAGCCTTAAATCAGTGGCACCCTAGCTCTGTACTTAGGGTGCCTCTGGGCACACCGGTCTCACTGTATTCCCAATCTATGACAACCCCCTTTCACTCCTTTTTGGGTCACTCATAGTTATTTGTCATCTTTATCTTTTTCTTAATCGGGCTTGTCGGGATTAATTAGGAAATTAAGCTTGATATCCCTATAAATATAAATCTATAAGACCATAATGAGGGTCCTAGAGGTCACATCATTACACACTACTATCACTCCATCTAGGGCTACATCTATTGCATCACTTGCATTCATATATTGCCATGTATCAAGGCTGGGAGATCTTCATCACACATATTTTATAGGGGGAGAGATTCTATTTTATTCCTTTCACACATACTATTTACATTTTCTATAGTTATTATTGCTCGTTACTTCAAAAAAAGTGCATGACATGAGATCACCTAGGCACAACACAGACACACACACCGTAACTATACCTGTGTCAAAAATGTAGTGCAACGCTCAATGATACGTCCACTATTTTGGTGGATAAGGTTAGTCTAACCCATTCATAGGCATATTTTTTTCCTAGGGTTTAATACTTTCTTTGTATTGCAGGTCATTTTCCATCTCATCGATGGTCTAGCGTGACAAATGGGCAAGATTTTAGACCAAGTTGTGACACTTTTGAATTTAGGTTTTGAGCAGTTATAGTGTTGAGCACCTAGATTGTAGACCAGGAACCCGGGGTGCCCCAAGACACTCTCAGTGCCCAAGTCACTTTAGATCTTCCCTTCACAGATCCCCGAGTGTTCTTTTAGACTTCCGATTTTGTTCTTAGGCTCATGAGACATCGTGTGACCATCTATAACAATTAGCTAAGGTATTTATCTATACTCTCTTGCACATTTAGGGTTTCATTTCTCTTAGAATAATTTAATTGCATTTATTCCATCTGTTTTAGTCTTTTATCACAGTTGTTTTAGTCCTCCTAATTAGATTAACTAGAGTTCCTACTTTCCTACTCTTTAGCCCAATTTTATTTAATCGATGGTAGAAAACTTAGTTTTGTCTTTTGCAGAGAGATGCATTTGTGTGGGTAGGAAATTTTCATTTATTATGTTTATAAATCAAATATTTATGTAGGTTGTCTTTTTCAAATATTTTTGGACTTATTCATGGAGGGTTATGTGTGTTTTGATTTTATTCATATATTTAACTATGTTGCATCTCCTGTTTTAGTAGAACATTCACCTACATGTTTGGTATCTTCTTCCTTGGGTGGAGGTGGATTATTATTAACTTTAGATTTAGGAGGGTGTGTATTTGTAGTGGAGGAGTGGAAGTGTTAAAAGGTTCCATTAAAAAGGTTCCTTAATATTTTTATTAATACATAATCACTTTTTCTCAAAAATTTGTAAAGCACAAATATCTTGAGCTTTTCAGTAGGCTCATTATCTTCTTCAGATGGAAAACATACAATTTCAAATAACATATCGTTGCTTGTATTGGAAGATATTTCTCATTTTGATCTATAACATTAAGATCATAGAATTCAAACTCGTGGATGTATTCAAAAGAATTTCAAAACTCCACATAGTACAATTATCCATGTTCGGTTTGTCATGTACCCTACAATAATGTGTAAGAGTAAATTCATAAATGTTAATGTCCAAACTCTTAGAATTACCTATAAGATGATATTGGTTAATTTTCCAAGCATGGTTGTATCTTTGGTAAGCATAGCCTCTAGATAGGTTTTCATTACTTCTTATTTTTCTTTTCATATTAATAAATTCATTCTTGAGTTTTTTTCATCATCATTTTCATCCCTTCTAATTCATTATGGTTTTATCATATAGGGATCATTTGAGTATGGTTTACTACATATATTAAGGTTGTATTATTACTTGAACTTCAATCTATAGAGACAAAAGACTTAGAGTAGGTATTTTGTTTGAAGATGGGGTGTTATGGTAAACCATTTGAATGATAACATATCTTTTCTCTTGAGGGTGTAATTGTCTATTAATGATGAGGGATTCAACATAGGATTAATTTTGGTTAGTGATAGTCTCTATTCTAACAAACTTGGAAGTGATTGGGTCCAAGGTGCTTTCATACATTTCTAGAGCTAGATTCTTGGTAGGTCTCAGTATTATGGGTTACCCTACCTATTATGTATTTAATTATGGAATCGAAAGCTCTAATAAGATCAATATTTTACATTTGCCACTAGGAAATTAATAATATAAGATACTTATAGTTAGAGTGATGGGTGAGAGTGAGGGTTTTATGAGCATGGTTTCGAGGTACTAGCTACTGAGTAAATTCTAAATTTTTGTGGTAAATTGGTGATGCAATAGTCTTTTTCAGCTAGACTTAAAAATGGGAATTTCACTAAGTCTGGTACATTGTTAGGAATATTCAAGGAACCTCTTAACAAGAATGTGGGCCCTAGGACCTTTGAGTCTACACAAGGTTATTTACTTTTTCGATAACTAAAGAAAAAGAAGGTATGATCCACATCCATGTGCCTGATGGATGTCTTCATAGGGCCATGGGAAAAATGAATCTCACAATTGTCGGTAAGTTTCTAGGATCTAGGACCAACATTGATGAGATAAGAAAATGGGAAATAAAGTGGAAGCTTAAGGGGTATCTGATGATTACAACCATGCCTAAAGGTTTTTTTCGTTACAAAATCAATCATAAAACAACTCTTTCAAATTAGTGCTATTGGGTGGACCCTAGTGTTTGGGAAATATGGGAGTCTTCATTAAAAGATGGCATCTAGGTTTTAACCTAGTGGTGCTAAAAATAGTCTTGCCCCATTTTGCCTTTGAAAATCCATTGATCTACGACCTGCACAAATTTTATCCCCGAGTTGTGCCCGAAAGATATCTACCTTCCTTTTGTTGCCATAATTAATCTTTCCTTGGGCTGATGATCACGTATGGGTCCATATTTGTCTCCTCATTTCTCTATGCCTCTGAAGGGGTCTTTAATTTAGGTCTCCCGTTCTCTATTCATCTAAAAACTTAGGATTTCCCGTTCTTTCCATCTTTCACAGTCGAGATTTGCTGCCCTTGTCATTTTTTCCTTAAATACTTGAAGAAAAATGAATGGATGTAGCACAAAGGAATATATTTGAGCCTTATAAAATTTTAGAATTCTATGTCCATGGAAAAATTTCATCTCCAAGCTCAAAATGGTGATTTTCTGCATTTTATGATTTGACGAGCATTTCTCCTGGTCAAATTTGCATCCTTCCATCAACAGGAAATATGGCCTCTTTTGGTTGGACATGACTTGGAAAGGTAATTCAAATTTTTTTATGAATCACCTCAACTTAAAAATTTGTCCACGTGGAGGAACGAAACTCATTTGAATATTCTCTTTTGGTTTGGCTTGGAGTAGCGCCGAGAGGGCACATAGAGGTTTCTCGCTACTTTTCCCGAACTTAGACAAATTTTATGCAGCTAAAACAGTTTGACGGAAATAGGGACACGTGGTGAGCCTGCGCTCATTCAGGTTCTTAAACTTGGACACCATTTTGAAGAAGTACCAGGAGGGCACTTGGAGGCCTCCACTCACTTTGCATTTTACTTGGAATTTTCAATGGACAAAGGAGATTGCCTCAGATCCTGACACATCGCACCTTCCACTGAGCTTTAAGTCTTTAAAAAAAATTCCTGGGCCAGGACATGTGGTGAGCCCATGCTCATTCAAAGTCTCAACTTTCGGGGACCGTCTCAAGATGTGCCATTGTGACGCGTGGTAGTTTGAAAAGTCAAAAGGCGGGGAGGCAGACCATCGGGGGTAACTTGGATTTTTTTCCTCTTGTCATCAAAAGGATTAAAACATCAAAATGGCTCACAAGCCCGACAAAGGATAAGTCAAAGTTTGTTTCAAGTCAACGGAAGAGGTACGGACTCTCGGGGGAAATTTGGAAAATTTTCCTTTTGAGAATAGGGAGTTAAAAGTGAAAAAGGAAGCATGGTTCCACTGGGACCTGCATTGGGACACATGTTGGGCCCATTTTTCAAGGGAGTAATCTGGGAAAAATTTGAAAATTTTCCTTTTCAAAAAAAAGAGGTGAAATAAATGAATTTGGCCATGGTTTCTTTGGGACCAACCTTAGGACACGTGTTAGACTCATTTCTCAAGGGTAGAGTTGTGGAGCAAAATGTGAAAATTTTACTTGTTTCCAAAAGTTGTAAAAGGAAAAAGGAAAACCCCGGGCCTGTTTTAAATTGAATCTTCCATGTGGACGACTAAAATTCAAAGTAAAGATCAACAGAAGCTGTGAGTCTTAATTTTATTTTCCCCCCATTTTTACCGAAACACTCTTGGAAGTGCAATTCTTCATGATTTTTTGGTATTTCCTACACACCAAACATAGAGGAGAGTTAATTTTGATATCAAAGTATGGTGGGGAAAATATGGAGACGTCTTTCACCATTAAAATGGTCTAACTATCGAGCTTGATTTGATTTTCCATTTTTCTTCTCCCGAGCACACAAGGAACCATATTTGATAGATTAGGGGTGGAAGTGGTTGGTGAATAGAAGGAAGAGTGATTTGCTAGAAGGAGTTGAATGTAGGAGATATTTGAAAGATCTCGCCCCGAGCACCTAACAATTTTTATAGATCTCGATTTTGGGAATCACAATCGTGATCATGGCAAGCACTGGTGGCACTAAATGTCTAGATTTTTTTGGGGGAAAAAGGCTCTATTGTAAATGTTATAAATGGCACAAATTTATCGTGTAAATGGTTGGAGTGTTAGAGGTCGAAGAAAATTCGCAAGAGGAAAATTTTAAAAATCCTGTCTTTTGAGAAGACGTTTGAGAAACCTGGTTATCTCTTTTGTATTAAGTTTGATCGTGTCAAGGTGGTTGCTAATTTACAGCCATTGAAAAGCTCTAATATTGTTATAGAAACTTTCCCCTGCTGATAAATTTAATCAAACTTGTGTTATTCTGTGTTGATCTTATGAAAAATGTGTTTGTTTTATTTCGAATGTCTCTGCAAACAGCTTTTCTTGGTCATGTTGCAATCTTGTATCAAAATATTTCTAAATCACATAGGATTCAATCCGTGTGATAGTTTAGTGGCATCTACAATTTTATTTCTCAGAAGAGCTTTCATCTAGGAGTGAAATAAATGATTTAAAATCACTTTTCTTTCATCTGTTGACAAAGATTGTCTGTAAGCCTATGGGTGTACCTCAGGCGTGATTGGGTTCAGATCTTGATGCTTTATTGGGGTTTCCAACTCAAGCCATCATGTTAGAATCTCATAGATTATATGAAAAAGTGCTAATATAGACCTCCATTGAAGCATATATTTTGGTTAAAGGAACATTTTAGCTACTCTGAAGCATTCTGTTGTCTAAGCTTTCCATTTTGTAAAAAAATTCAAAGATTTGGAAAATCAAGTTCATTCTGCCTCACCTTCCACCAAAAATTCATTTAAAACAACCAATCCTTCCCATACTACCCCTATTTGTCATGTGTGTATATAAATGCATAATGTTTACTACCAAAACATGTAGAAACAATTTGGTTTTCATTGTCTTTAGTGGCTTGAACCTTTCTTAGAAAGTATCTCCATTATTTAGAGTGACAACTTGTGAGAGTTAGATTTTTTTGCATTGATCATACTTTCTTCAAGGTAGCCTTATCAACTTCATAAGGAAGGACATACCCACCTCCTCCATAAAAAATAGGCTACAAAGGGGTTCTCTTACCTTGGTTGAAAGGAAAACCTAAAATAGTGAGGATAGATCAACTCCTCTTGAGGGTGCTATCTATTTCTCCACATTTGAGTGATAGAGGGCTAGTTAGATCTCATCCTCGACTACAAAATGACTCATCCATGATCTATCTGTCTCTAAGCTTCCTATTAAATTAGTGATGCTTGCTCGGACTTTGAGCAAGAATCAATTTGGTTACCAACACCCGATTGGCACCATTGCGAGGATTTAGTTAAATTTGATCCAGTTCATATCTATTTAGCCCATCAATAGCATGCTTCTATCATTGTTACTAGGAACTATAGTTCATACTCAGACCCTGGTGCTGTATGCAACTTTTCCAGTCTCTACAAGTTTTTGCACTAGTATTCACTGATAAATTTTGGTAAAGGAAAGTCAGATCTTTCATTTCCAATTTCTAGTGTTGACAGACATTTGACAGATCATATTTTAGTGCATTTTCACAACTAAGGTGGAAATCCTTAGTGGTGACTCCTTGTTGATTTGGTTTTGATAAGGACCAGTGTCTTAAAACTCTGTCAAAGTAAGATTTGTTACTAATATTTGCAAACTGGAAGGAAGAAGATGTTTCTTCTCTAAGGACCTCTTTAGACACTATTTCGAGCTTGGAAAATCAAATTTAGAAGGGAGAAAATCCTGGAGAGTTTTGGGAGATTAGCAGAAAAGAAGAGGGATCTCCATTAATGAAATTGATCGGCTTATCATTGAATACTTCCATTCAAGTGCTTTTGAATCATGTAGCCTCTTTGTGGAATTGAATTCTCCAACTGGAGAAGGGCCTTCATTTGATATTGAAAAGTTTTCTTCTCATTCTACCCCTATCTTTTCATAAGTTAATAGGGTTTTCTAGGAAACAAATCCTTTAGGGGATATCCATTTTGAAAATTACACCCCTGTGTTTCAAAGATCCTCTGCTCCTTATAAATTTGTCTCCCCTCTAGGGTCACCTCTTCAAATAAACATGGCCCTTCCCCACCAAGACCTCCATTTGCTGTAAACACCTTTAGTCCTATAAATTTTGTAGGCATGGCTGGTTATCCAAATGTATTTCCTTAAGATGTAAGGTACAGACTACCAAAGTTCCAAGGAAACAACGCTACAACCTGGTGATCAACATCTAAAGCTTTTTATCAATATGATGGAAGATTTTGAGATTGAACATGAAGATGTATATATAAAAATTTTTATCCATACTTTGGAAGAGGATGCAAGAGATTGGTATAAAGGTTTTCTAGATAATTCCATTGATTCTTAGACAGAGATGAAAAATGGATTTAGATTGCAGTATCTTTGATAGAACCGACCCTAGGTTTCTTCTATCAGAATTTGAAAACATAAAAAAGAATCCTAATGAGTTAGTACATGATTTCAACACAAGGTTCAACAAGATCTTGAGAAGATTTCATGTTGTATTAAGGCCATGTGATGAGTCATGTTTGATCAAATATTTTGATGCATTTGATAAAAAGGTTGCATACTACTTGAGGGACAAGAACCCTACCAATTTGAGGCAGGCCTTCACTATGGCTTTGCAAATTGAAAACAATATCAAGGAAATTGGAAAACCTCCTAAGAGGGATGGTGTGAAGCTGGTTAACCTTGAGAAAAACATAAAAATAAATAAATCTCGCTGATCTAGAGGAGGTTGTGAAGACTTTGGGAGGGGTGTCAAAGAAATTTCCTACAAACTAGCCTGGGCTAAGAAAGGAATTGGGAAGACCTCATAAGGTCAACACAAGCAACAAAGCCAAGATAGGTTTATAAATCACCAAATATATGATGATAGAGGCAAGGGACTTGTTGGATTTGGAAACAGGTAGTCCTGTGCCAAGGAAAACAGAATGCTACCCGATCCTTTGGCTACACAGGAGTTCTTGTTGTGGAGGAGACATATGCCACCGATTGGTGTGACAGATGTTTCATGCCACATGCTCCATGTGAGGAAGATCAGAAAGAAGAAGAAGCTGATGATGATAATGATGATGATGTCTGTATGGTGCATTTCTCCACAAGCTCACAACAAGGGGCAACTCCAACCGAGGTGATAAGTGCTAGAACTACTGCTATTTTTTTGGATTATTTCCACTAGGTACATATCCTTCCTCCCTCTCATGCTTTAGAACTAGATACTGTACAAGCTTTTGAATTTCCCAATAATGAATTTGAATATTTAAGGGCTTTAATGATAAAGAACTATGATGGAGGAATCCCATCTGAGGAGGATACATAGTTATTGATGAATGTTGTTGTGGCTCAAGAAAAGGAGCACAACACAAGAAGTAGGGTTGTCAAAGGTGCAAGGCCTCATGCCAAACCAAAGACTCCATTGCTTTCAAATATTCCTTAAGAGGACCCTAAGAAAGATGCATTTGCAAGGGCCCGCATTGTTCCAAACAAAAATCATACCCTTCCTCATGCCCAAGTTATCAAAAGTCCTATGCCACCTAATGAGTGTGTCAACCTTCCTTCCAATGCTGCCTTGCCAAAGAATGTCCCATATGACATTGCCCAAGTTTTAAGTCAAATCAAATTCTCTTTTCCAATTGTTGAGTTGCTTAGGACTCCTGAGCAAAAAAGAGAGCATTTGAATACTTGGTATTGAGAGAAGAGAAGACTTACCTAGGTAGAAATGTAAATATTGTGGAGACTCCTCCAATCATTGAAGAATTAGAGACACCACCAACATTAGAAGAGCTAGATGAACCACCTGAGGTTTATTTGGGGACATCCTTGGTAGACTCTCACTTGAATGTGGATCCACTCTTCACTACGCTGATCATTAAGGACAGATTGCTGCACAACTGTATGTTTGAATTAGTGGCATCATGCAATGTCATGCCTTTGGAAGTCATGAACGAGATGAATATTAAAGTGAAAACAACATATGGGAATTACACTGACATGGACTCCAGAGAAGTGTTAGTAGTGGGATGTGTGAAGGGTTTGGTGGTGCAGCTTGTAGCTTACCCAGGTAAAAGTTTAAATCTTGATGTAGTCATTGTTGATTGTCCAGCCAAGTGGGGTATGTTGTTATCTAGAAAATGGGCTGCAAGTGTTGGTGGGAGTGTCCAAATGGATATATCTTATGATACTATCCCAATTGAGGGCAGCCTTGTCAAGTTATATGGGGAAAAGAAGATGTTGCACCTTATTGAGGATCCCAACAATGCATCCTATGAAGTATTGTACACAAATGTTGATGTTGATAACTTTGTAGGGTAAGCTGATGGAAAAGAGCATGAGATTGAAGAATGCAGGTGTCTTGAACAAGTAGGATCTCCTTGGACTTTATTGTTTGATGGAGCTTGCTCCAAGTTTGGAAATGGTGCTGGTGTTGTTCTAATCTCTCTAGGCCAGGAAGATTTTATTTTTTCCTTCAAACTCAAATTTGAGTGCACTAACAACATTGCTGAATATGAGGAACTGTTGTTAGGTTTGATAATTTCTTAGAAATATGGTGTTAAAGACATTATTGTCAAAGGAGATTCAAAATTAGTTGTCAAACAAGTCAGAAATCAGACGCCACAAAAATCGATGAATGAAACAATACAAGCATGTAGTTTGGGATTTCATTGAGATGTTTGATTCATTCAATATTGTGCATTATGATAGAAAGTTCAATGGTTTTCTAGATAGGATTGCAGTGTTGGGATCTCAGCTTTACAATTGTACAATGTCCCCATACTTTGAATATGATGTTGAGGTGTTAACAAGGCCATCTGTACCTAACAATATTAAGCATTGACATGTTTTTGATGATGATGCTCAGATCAGAAGATTTTTGTAGAACAAAGAGAGTTTACTGATCAAAGTATTGATTGAGAACCAATGGTGTGCATAGCAGAGGGAAAAGAAACCTTGTTTTGCAAGGGCATTATCCAATTAAAAACTAATAGCATTCCTAGGGGGCTAGTTGCTCTTGAATCAAATTTTGATAATGTTGATTGCATTATTAATAGACATGGCAGCCTCAAGGGATGTTGAGGAGCATGATCTTGGTACAAAGGAGAAACCAAGGAAAATTTGGTTAGGCAGCAATCTCAACAAAGAGGAGAAGTAGTCATACATCTAATTGTTGAAAAAATACCAAGATTGCATGGCTTAGACCTATTCTAAATTAAAATAATACAGAGAGGATTTGTTTCAACATGAGATTCCCTTGGAGTCTAATGCAAATCCATTCAGGAAGAAACAAAGGCCAATCAATCCACTCTTATCTCTCAAAATGTAAGAAGAATTGAAGAAATTGAGAGATGGAGGGATTATTTAGCCCACAAGGTATTCTTCTTGGGTTGCAAACCTAGTACCAGTTAGAAAGAAAATGGTGACATCAAGTTGTGTGTAGATTTCAGGAATCTAAACAGAGCATCAATAAAGGATAATTATCCTTTACCAAATATGGAGAACATGCTGCAGTTAGTGACTAGTTCTGAGTTTTTTTCCACCTTAGATGGTTTCTCTGGTTATAACCAAGTTGTGGTGAAGGAATCAGAAAGGATCAAGACAACCTTTACCACTCCTTGGGGGACTTATGTATATGTTAGGATGCCCTTTGGTCTGATGAATGCTAGAGAAACCTTTCAAAGTGCAATGGATGTTGCTTTTTCTGGTTACATCAATGAGTTTGTTGCTATTTACCAAGATTATGTAAGCTGTGTTTTCGAAGAAAGTGATCACTTGCTACACTTGGAGAAGATGCTTTGATAAGATGTAGAGAATATAGCATTTCATTCAATCCAAAGAAATTCCATTTTGTAGTGCAAGAGGAAAATTTGGTTGGTCACATTGTGTCACAAGACAGGGTGATGATGGATCCGGGAAGGTTGGAGGGCATCAACAAGGTCCCTATTCAAGAACCAAGAAAGGAATTAAGTCTTTCTTTGGGAAAATAAACTTAAATCGAGAGGATTCATATTAAACTTTGCTAAGTTGACCATTCTAATCACTTCCATGCTAAAGAAGGACCAAGTCATCAAATGGGAAGAGGATGCCATTCAAGCTTTCAATGGGATCAAGGAGGCATTAAAGCATGCCCCTGTTTTAGCAGCTCCAAACTATAAGAAGCATTTCCAACTATTTTCTTTGCTTGAGAGAACACTATTACTTCTTTCATGCTGCGGAGAAGGATGATGAAGGGGTTGAGAGGCTTATTGCCTTTTCAAGTAAGGCCTTCGCAAGGGGCTGAGCTGAAATACACTATTATGGAGAAGTAGGCATTTTCCTTGGTAAAAGCAAAAAGGTTTTAGGCCTTACATTCTAAGTTCTAAAGTGGTTGCTTATGTTCCCCACACCATGGTGAAGGAAATATTATCAGAGATGGAAGTCTCAAGAAAAAGATGCAGATGGGTGAACAAGTTGCAAGAATATGATATGGATATCCAAACCATGAAGTTAGTGAGAGGTTTGGGCTTGGCTAAGCTTATGGCTGAGAGAAACTTGTAAACTATTGAGGTAAATGAGGTAGAAGAAGAAAGGGTAGGTGTTTTTGAAAGGTTGATGAGTTCTGAGTGGTACAAGGATGTTATTTTTTTATCTCAGACACTTATACTGCCCTGAGTATTTAAGTAAGAACCATAAAAGAGATCTTAAGTTGGCCTCCCATAAATATGTCATTACTGATTATGGGTTAGCTTGGAAAAACCCAGAGGAGTCCTCTTAAGGTGCATTACTAAAGAAGAAGCCCCCAAGATAATTACTGATCTCCATGGAGGAGTTTGTGGGGGGCGTTTTTCTGCAAGAGTCACAACACACAAGATCCTGAGGGCTGATTATTGGTGGCTAAATCTCTTCAAGGATACAACCTTATTGGTTATAAGATGTGAGAGTTGCCAACATTTCTCTAGAATATTTAAATCTTCAGGCTCCCTACCTTTGTAGCCTATATCAATTGAAGCCCCATTCAAGCAATGGGGAATGGATTTCATTCTTGAGATTTCGAGACACTTCAAGTGCTAGACACAAGTGGATTCTTATAGCAGTTGATTATTTTACTAAATGGGTGAAGGAAATTCCCACCAAGAAGGAAACACACCAAATTGTCATGGATTTTGTGTTGAACCACATCATTTACAGGTTTGGAGTACCAGTAAAAATTGTAGCTGATAATACCATGAGTTTTAGAGATAAACCTCTGGTGGTAATGTGTAAAAAGTATGGGATCAACTTGACTTATGCCTCTAATTACAATTTCCAAGGAAATGGACAAGCTGAGTCCAATAATAAAAACCTGCTAAAGATTATCAGAAGAACCTTGGAGCTGAACAAGAGAAAATGGGGTGAACAATTGAAGTTTGTTGTTTGGGCTGATAGAATCACTGTTAAAAGAGCCACTAGAAAGAGTCCATTTGAGTTGGTGTATGGAACTCAGGCCTTGCTTCCCCTGCATATGCAATTATCCTCATATTAGTTCATTCAACAAATGGAGGATCAAGAAGTAAGTCCTTATGATGCTCGCATTAACCAAATTGTTGAACTTGATGAAGAAAGGAGGGCATCCCACCAGAGGCATGTAAAGTTCAGAGAAAAGTGAAGAAGTTATTTGACAAGAAGGTCACTCCCAGAGCTTTCAATGTTGGAGATCTTGTGCTACTATGGGATAACAAGCATGAAGATAAGGGAAAACATGAAAAGTTTGACTCATTATGGATGGGCCCTTACTCCATTGATATTAGAATTGGTGAACATACCTTCTTCTTAAAGGACTTGGATGGTGAATTGCTTGAGCTACCTATTAATGGCAGGTATTTGAAGCATTTATTGGAATGATTCGCCAGTAATCAAGGTAAAAATATTTTTAATAGTGTATATTTGGTTATTTGTTTCTTTCCTTTTGTGTTTTTTGCTCATTATGGTCCTTGGTGACTGTTTTTGCTTAGCCTCTCTGTTCATTTTTGAGATGTCTCTATTTCTTTGTTCTACAAGCTGAATTTGTCACCCAATGGATATTTTAGGCACTTGGTATACCTTTTTTATTGTGGCACTCATAGGGAGTGCCCATCCCTGAATCAGAGCCGATGTTGGTGCTCAAAATAGTCTCGCCCCATTTTACCTTTGAAAATCCATTGATATATGGCCTTTATCACATTTTATCCCCCGAGTTGTGCCCAAAAGGTATCGCCTTCCTTTTTTTCTATAATTAATCTTTCCTTGGGTTGATGATCACGTATGGGTCCATATTTATCTCCTCGTTTTCTATTCCTCGAAGGGGTCCGTAATTTGGGTCTCGTGTTCTCTGTTCATCTAAACACTCAGGATTTCCCGTTCTTTCCGTCTTTCACAATTGGGATTTGCTACCCTTGTCATTTTTTCCCTAAATACTTGAAGAAAAATGAATGGACATAGCATGAAGGAATATATTTGAGCCTTATAACATTTTTGAATTCTCTTTCCTTGGATAAAATTTCATCTCCGTGGTCAAAATGATTGACTTTCTACATTTTACGATTTGGCGAGCATTTCTCCCGGTCAAATTTACATCCTTGCATCAATAGGAAACGTGGCCTCTTTTGGTTGGACGTAGCTCGGTAGGGTACTTCAAAAATTTTATGAATCACCTCAACTTAAAAATTTGTCCACGTGGAGGAACGACGATCATTTGAAGATTTGCTTTTGGTTTAGTCTTGCAGTAAGCTACTGGGAGGGCACATGGAACTTTCCATTTGCTTTTCCCCGGACTTAGACAAATTTTTATGTAGCTAAAACAATTTGGCAGAAATAGGGACACGTGGTGAGCCCACGCTCATTCAGGGTCTTAAACGTGTACACCATTTTGAATAAGTGCCAGGAGGACACTTGGAGGCCTCCACCCACTTTTCATTTTTCTTGGTCTTTTCAACAGCCAAAGGAGATTGCCTCAAATCCTGACGCATGGAACCTTTCGCTGAGCTTTAAGCCTTCAAACAAATTTTGTTAGGCCAGGACATATGGTCATCCCACGCTCATTCAAAGTCTCAACTTTTGGGGATCGTCTCAAGATGCACCATTGTGATGCATGGAAGTTTGAAAAAGTCAAAAGGGCGGGAAGCGGACCATTGGGGAAACTTGGATTTTTTTCCTCTTGTCATCTAAAGGATTAGTGTTAGACCATGATTTCCATTAGACCAAAACCCATAGGTATTAGTCTTTGCTACAATCGCCAGAGTTAGGATCTACGAGAGGCGGTTAGTCCATGTCACGAAACTCACAGGGAATGCTAGACACACATGCTAACAATCTCCCCCTCAGTGTTGCTTGAGTGAGTTTTGAACTCGAGACATGTCACTCTGATACCATTTGTTGGACCACGATTTCCATTAGACCAAAACCCATAGGTATTAGTCTCTGCTACAATTGCTAGAGTTAGGATCTATGAGAGGCGGTTAGTCCATGTCACGAAACTCACAGGGAGCGCTGGACACACATGCCAATAATTAAAACATCAAAATGGCCTACAAGCCCAACAAAGGATCATCAAAGTTTGTTTCAAGTCAACGGTAGAGATGCGAGAATCTTGGGGAAATTTGGAAAATTTTCCTTTTGGGAAAAGGAGTTAAAAGTTAAAAAGGAAGAATGGTTCCACTAGGACCTATATTGGGACACGTGTTAGGCCCATTTTTCAAGGGCGGAGCTGCGAGGAAAAGCTTGGAAAATTTTCCCTTTTCCAAAAAAGAGGTGAAATAGCAGAATTTGGTTGTGGTTCCTTTAGGACCCACCTTAGGACACGTGTCAAGCTCATTTCTCAAGGGTGGAGCTGTGGAGAAAAATGTGAAAATTTAACTTTTTTCCAAAAGTTGTAAAAGGAAAAAGGAAAAAGGAAAAACCTAGGCCCATTTTAAATTGAATCTTCAACGTGGACGACCCAAATTCAAAGTAAAGATCAACAACAACTATGAGTCTGAATCTGATTTTCCCCCATTTTTACTGAAACGCTCCAAGAAAGTGTGAGTCTTCATGATTTCTTGGTATTTCCTATACTCCAAACAGAGAGGAGAGTTAATTTTCATATCAAAGTTTAGTGGGAAGATCGGAGATGTCTTTTTCCATTAAAATGGTCTCGACTATCGAGCTCAATATGATTTTCCATTTTTTTACCAAGCATGCAATGAACTAGATTTGACATATTAGGGGCGAAGTGGTTGGAGAATAGAATAAAGAGTGATTTTATAGATGGAGTTGAATGCGGGAGATATTCAAAAGATCGCCCGAGCACTGACAACTTTTTACGAGATCTGTTTCTAGGAATCACGATCATGATCATGGAAAAAATTGGTGGCACTCAATGTCTTGATTTTTGGGGAAAAAATCTCTATCTTAAATGTTATAAATGGAACAAATTTATCGTGCAAGTGGTTGGAGTGTTAGAGGTCAAAGAAAATTCCCAAGAGTAAAATTTAACAAATCCTGTCTTTTGAGAAGCCATCGAGAAAACCTGGTTATCTCTTTTTTTTTTACGTTTGATTGTGTCAAGGTGGTTTCAGGTGTCAACCATTGACAAGCTCTGAGATTGTTCTAGAAACTTTCCCTTACTGATAAATTTAATCAAACTCGAGTTATTCTATGTTGATCTTATGCAAAATGTGTTTGTTTTATTTTTGAATGTTTGTAAATAGTTTTTCTTGTTCCTATTGCAATATTGTATCAAAATATATCTCAATCACACAAGTCTCAATCCTTGTGATAGTTTAGTGGCATCTGCAATTTCATTTCTCAGAAGAGCTTTCATCTAGGAGTGAAATAAATGATTTAAAATCACTTTTCTTTCATCTATTGATAGAGATTGTTTGTAAGCCTCTGGGTGTACCTTAGGCATGATTGGGCTCAAATCTTGATGCTTTGTTGGGTTTTCCAACTTGAGCCTTCGTGTTATAATCTCATAGATTGTATGAAAAAGTGCTAATCTGGGCCTCCATGAAGCACATATTCAGTTAAAGGAACATTTTAGCTACTTTGAAGAATTTCGTTGTCTACGCTTTCCATTTTGTAAAAAAATTCAAAGATCTAGAAAATTAAGTTCATTCGCATCACCTCTCACCAAAATTTCATTTAAAAAAACCAATCCTACCTATACTACCCTTGTTTGTCATGTGTGTATATAAATTGTCTTTAGTGGCTGCACCTTGCTTAGAAAGTATCTCCATTATCTAGAGTGACAACTCGTGAGAGTTAGATTTTGTTGCATTGATCATACTTTCTTCAAGGTCTCCTTAACAACTTCATAAGGAAGGACATCTCCACCTCCTCCATAAACAACAGGCTACAAAAGGGTTCTCTTACCTTGGTTGAAAGGCACAACCTAAAATAGTGAGGATAGATCAAATCCTCTTGAGGGTGTTATCCATTTCTCCACATTTGAGTGATAGAGGGCTAGTTAGATCTCATCCCGACTACAAAATGACTCATCCATGATCTATCTGTCTCTAAGCTTCTTGTCAAATAAGTGATGCCGCTCATAATTTGAGGGAGAATCAATTTGGGTACCACAAACCCCAACATTGATAATATTCACACCATACCCATATGGTGTAGAATCCCTGGGATTCCTCTGCAATAATGGGATGTTGAGATATTACTAAAAATTGTTAGCTATATCATTTCCCCTATAAGAGATGATGGTTCTACAAAGAGCAGATCAAGGATAATCTATGCTAGGTTTTGCATCAACTCAAAAATGGAGAAAGAACTTCTAGATCACATCATATTGCAGTCCAAATTTGGTCCATGGAAGAAAATGATTGAATATGAAATATTCCATTTCAGATGTGAAAAGTGTCATAAATTATGGCATCAAACCAGAAAATTCCCCAATGCAAAAGGATCTAAAGATCGGGTGGATGTTGGATCTTTCAAAGAACAGAAAAAAGGAGGGTAAAAACCCTAAGGAAAATTTTGGATCTTGGGTGGTTCAAGGAACCTACAAATCCTATGACACCGAGAAAGATAAGGATTTAAATAATCTCAAAGGAATTGATATGGAGAATCCTACTTCTTAGTTACAAGTCTTTGGAAAATCAAAAGAAAATAAGTTTAAAACCATTAGATCTGAACTATAGAAAAAAAAAAGGGTTTTAAAATCCATATAAGGAGAGAACATATTTGCAAGTAGCTTTGGAAGCCAAATAATCCTCTTATCAAAAATGGGGATGATGTTTCTATGGATCAAGGATTGAAAGAGAACCGGACCAGGATAAGCCGGTAAAGCTTATCATGAACATTGATGAAAACAACTCTAGGGTTAAGATTACTCTATTGCCAAGAGGTCAAGAACATACTTTGGAAGAGAGCAGGATAGCTTGACACCGATTGTTTGGGAAAACCTCGGAGATAAATGAGTAGCCTTAAAGGAACATTCAATTAGAAAATGATCTAAATGAAATGGAGATGCTTATGGGAGATGATTCCCAGATGGAACCTTTAGAATATATAGTAGAGGATATAAATGAAGCAAAAGAAAATGCATCACTTAGAGAGGGCATCCCTACAGATATGTTAGTGGTGTCCGATCGAATCTTCGCTTCTTCCTGTGTTGAGTTGTGGAGCTCAATTAATTCAGTTTAGCATGCAATGGAAACTTACTGGAAAATATAGTAACCATCATCGGTTAAGGGGAACCGACATCGGTCACCTAGTACCAACATCGGTCGGAAGGAATGGAAATAGTCGGGAAAGGAAGGAATCAACATTGGTTTGGGCTAGGCTACATGAGGCATCGGTTACCTATGCGAGGATGTTTTAATTATATCTAGGGAATTAGATCTATTTTAGCATTAAAATATATCTATTGATTACAATTGCATGGCTAAGTGCCCTAAGTCTCTAAACAACTATATAAGCATAAAATTTAGGGTTTAGAAGGAAGTATGATTAACATGAATTAGAAAGAAATTGAAAAGGTTGGTGAGAGAGAATTCTTGGTGATGAAGAAAAATATTGAGAGAAAGAGCATCTTGTACATTTGAGAGGTGTGGAAGATTATAAATCTTCATTGTATATCTTGTCAAAGCTTTGGATATTAGATTGGCTTGTTTCTTGGTGGATGTAGCCCACACTTGGTGAACCACGTTAAATCTACTGTTGATTTATGTCTATTGATTTGTATATTTCTTCGATAGAATATCCACTTTTATTTGCATGTATGCTTAGATCGATATATTATCTCGTACAAGTACATGTACTGCTAACCCCAACAACCGGTATCGAGATATTTGTTTTAGGAATTTGTGTGTTGAAATATTTACTCACAGATGGAGTTTTGATTGAGTGGGAGCTACAACAATGGTAGAAGAAAATAAATACACGGTAGAGAAGTTTGAAGGCTGAAATTATCAATTATGGAAGATGTATATTAAGGATTATCTGTATCTAAGAGATTTTTATTTTTGTTGGATGAGAAGTCTAAACCTAAAAAGATGACTGATGAAGAATGTAATATTCTTGACAGAAAATATTTGGGATATATAAGATTGAGCTTGGTAGCATCCGTGGCTTCCAATATTATAGAAGCGGCTTTTACAATAGAGTTAATGAAATATCTTGCTAATTTATATGAAAAATCTAGTGCTTTAAATAAATTTTATTTGATGAAGAAACTATTTAGTTCTAAGATGCATGAAGGTGGATCTACATCTAGTCATTTGAATGATTTCTAATCTATTGTAAATCAGTTAAAATCAGTTGCAATACCATTTGATGATGAAGTAAGAGAACTTTTATTATTATGTTCTTTTCCTGATAGTTGGGATAACTTGGTAATGGCTGTTAGTAACACAACATATGCTAATAATATTTTGAAGTTTGATGATGTGGTTAGTATAATCTTGAATGAAGAAATTCGTAGGAAGAGTACAGAGGAATCATCATCTGGAAATGCTTTGAATGTAGAAAGCAGGGGAAGGAAGAAGGAGAGATCCAAGAGTAAAAGTAATTGGAAATAAAAGTCGAGGGATAACAAATCTAAATCCGAAGTAAGGGAATTACTTGTTGGAAATGTTGAAAGTAAGGAGATGCACGAAAGAAAGATTGTTGGTCAAAGGATAAAGAGAACCAACAACAAGACAAAGGTAAAGAAAAATATTGCTACATCAGAGGTAATACAAGATGCTCTTATTCTTTATTTAGATAATATAATTGAATCATGGGTTTTAGATTCAAGTAGATTCTTTCCATGCAACCCCTAATAAGGGTTATTTAAGAAATTATGTCCAAGGTAGTCCAGGCAATTTTGGGCATGTTTATTTGATGATGATGAACCTTGCGCATATTATTGGTAAAGGGAGGTTCATCTAAAATTGTAGAATGGAAATACATGGGTATTGAAAGATGTGAGGCATGTGCCAAGCCTCAAAAGAAATCTTATTTTTACAGGGAAACTAGGTGAATGTGGTTGCATGGTTACTTTTACAGGAGATTCTTGGAAAGTCACCAAGGGTGCTTTTGCTGTGGAAAGAGGTATGAAGGTAGGAACATTATATTTATCTACTTGTATTACTTATTCATTTTCTCGCATTATCTACTTGAGATTCAAATGCATGCATGTGGCATAAGCTGGTTGGTCCATATGAGTCAAAAAGGAATGCGGATCTTAAAGGCTAAGGGTAAGTTATCAGATTTGAAAGATCTAGATCTTAATTTCTGTGAGCATTGTATCTTTGGAAATCAAAATAAAGTGAGATTTCTCAAAGTTGGGGCAACTAAGAAGGAGTAGAAATTGGAGCTTGTACATTCAGATGTGTGTGGACCAGCTCAGGTAGTTTCTCATGGAGGATCCCAGTATTATGTTACTTTCATTGATGATGCTACAAGAAAGGTATGTGTTTATTGTATTAAACATAAATCTGATGTTTTTAAGACTTTTAAAAGATGGAAATCCCTTATTTAGAATGAATCAAATTATAAGTTAAAGTGCCTTAGATTTGACAATGGTGGTAAATATTGTAGCAAGGATTTCAATGATTATTGTTCAGTGAATGGAATACATAGAGAAATAATGGTTCCAAGAACACCACAGAGAATGGTGTTGTAGAAAGAATTAACAAGACAATTATGGAACATGCTATAAGTATGATAATATATTTTGGATTGCCCTTACGGTTTTGGGAGGAAGTAGTTGATATAGCGGTTTATTTGAATTATTGTGTGCCTTCAAGTTCACTAGATGGAGGAATACTAGAGGAATCTTGAATCGGAAAAGAGGTAGATCTTTATTTTCTTAAATTTTTTGGTTTAGAAGGTTTTGTGCATGTTGATAGAGAAAATAGGAAGATGTTGGATGTAAAATCCAAGAGATGCACCGTCATTGGTTATGGATCTGGTGATTTCGGTTTGTGTTTTTGGGATTTTGAAAATTCTAAAATTATTAGGAGTCATGGTGTTGAATGGAATGAAAAGAGAATGCACAGTGAGGATAAAATTTTGGTACCCAATGATGAGCCAATTAAGAAGTTTGTGAATGAAAATTAACTCTCGGCTTTAAAATAATTACCGATAGGGTTACACAGTAACCGGTGTCGGTTGACCCTTGACCGACACAGGTTAGACGAACCGGTATTGGTTACAGAGGATCCAAACCGACATCGGTTAGCAGAATTGGTGTTGGTTAGAGGTGACCAAAGATCGGTCACTGTAGGATTTGGATAGGAATGTCCAGGAGGTCCAGATTGAGCCTCCGGTACCCCAAACTCCTGTGAGAAGGTCACAAAGGGTAAGTAAACCTCCAAAAATATTTACACCTTCTATATTTTATTTATTATTGACTGATAATGGTGAACTAGAGATATTTGAAGAAGCAATGTAGGATAAGATTCACGTCCAAAGGGGGAGCATGGTATGGATGAGGAGATGGACTCCTTAGAAACAGAACGGACATGGGATTTGGTTAAGTTGCCAGCAGTAAGAGAACATTACAGAACAAGTGGGTTTATAGGATCAAGGAAGAAGAGGGTGGACAGAAAAGATACAAGGAAAGGCTTGTAGTAAAGGGATTTACACAGAAAGTAGGTATTGAATTTGGTGAAATATTTTCTCCTGTTGTTAAGATGACTTCTATTCATACTGTATTGACCTTAGTTGTCGTAGAATACTTTCATTTAGAGAAACTAGATGTGAAGACAAATTTCCTTGATGGTGATTTGGATGAAGATATTTATATGCAGCACCCGCTTGGGTATGAAGTCAAGGGTAATGAGAAATTAGTGTGCAGGTTGAAAAATAGTCTATTGGGCTCAAGCAAGCTTAAAGGAAATGGTACATGAGGTTTGGCAGTTTTATGCAAGAGCATAGTTACTTGAGATGTGAATCGACCATTGTGTTTATTTCAAAAGGCTTGAAAATGAGAGTTATATTGTTTTATTACTGTATGTGGATGATATGCTTATTGCAGGATCTAGTATGCAGGACATTGGTGAGCTTAAGGAAAAGCTATCTCACACATTTTCTATGAAGGATTTAGGATCTGCAAAAAAGAATCCTTAGCATGCAAATACAGAGACGGGGAAAAACAAGAAATTGTATTTTTCTCAAGAGGATTATATCTACAAGGTGTTAGAAATCTTCAACATGTATAATGCAAAACCTGTTAGCACACCTATAGCTGGACACTTCCAATTAAGAAAATATTGGTGCCCATCATCACATGAGGATGTCAAATACATGACATGAATACCATATGCTTCAGCAGTTAGGAGTCTCATATATGCTATGGTTTGTACCAGACCAGACATTGCGTAGGCAGTGGGAGTTGTGAGTATATATATGGCCAAGCCTGTAACAAGCATTGAAAAGGAAACCAATGGATACTCAGGTATTTGAAAGGAACATATAGCATGCAGTTATGCTATGGAGGTTTGGATATTTCATTATGTGGCAATGTTGATTCAGATATGGCTGGAGATATGGATGGTAGAAGGAGAACTACTGGATATATTTTCATAGCAGGTGGGACAATAGTTAGCTGGATTTTGAGATTGCAGAAGGTTGTGGCTTTGTCTACTATAGAGGTAGAGTATGTTGCAACTACAAAGGCTAGTAAGGAGATGATATGGATGAGTAGGTTCATGGAAGAGTTGGGAAAGGAGCAAAGTAATTGTAAACTATTCAGTGACAGTCATAGTGTAATTCATTTGGAAAATAACTCAACATTTCATTTGAGAATGAAACACATTCAGTTGAGGTATCACTTCATATGGTAGGTATTGGAGGATGAAAAATTAAATCTGGAAAAGATTCATATGAGAAAGAACCCTACAGATATGCTAACAAATCCATTAGAAAAGGAGAAGTTGGAGCTATACTCCATTGCTGTTAGTCTTCAAGTTTGAGACTTGAAGAGGAATTAAAAAGCTAAGGAAGGATCCAAGAATGATTTTGTATAGGTATGGTGCAGTAATTAATCTCCAAGTGGGAGATTATTGAGTTGTGGAGCTCAATTACTTTAGTTTAGCATGCAATGGAAACTTTTTGGAAAATATCAGTAACTGTCATCGGTTAAGGGGGAACCGAATTTAGTCACGCAGATCGGCATTGGTCGGGAAGGATTGGCATCGGTCAGAAAGGAAGGAACCAACATCAGTTAGGGCTAACCGACATCGGTTACCTGTGTAAGGATGTTTTAATTAACTCTCGGGAATTATATCTATTTTTAGTATTAAAATATATCTATTGATTGTAATTGCATGGCTAAGTTCCCTAAGTCTAAAAAGACTATATAAGCATAAAATCTAGGGTTTAGAAGGAAGTATGATTAACAAGAATTAGAAAGAATTTGAAAAGGTTGGCGATGAAGCAAAAGCTTGAGAGAAAGAAAGTATTGTACATCCGAGAGGTCGGAAGATCATAAATCTTCATTATATATCTTGTCAAAGCTTTGGATAATAGATTGGCTTGTTTCTTGGTGAACATAACCCACTTTGGTGAACCACATTAAATATGGTGTTGATTTATCTCTCTTGATTTGTATATTTATTCGGTAGAATATCTCGCTTTTATTTTCATGTATTCTTAGATCTCGATATATTATCTCGTACAATTGGTATACTAACCCCAACACTTGAGCCTATGATCATCGACCAAAAACATAATATTAGTAAATTCACTGAGACAAAGGTTATACAAAAATATACAATAAGGAGAAGGGTGATCTTATACCGACCCATCTAAATTTCTTTTATATTTCAAAGTAATTATGTGAATAATGGCTTCTCTCAAGTCAAGGCTAATAAAATAAGAGTTAAAGGTATTGAGGGGGTTCCTGTTGAGCTATGCAATGATAAAAAAATGAAAATTGGAAACTCGGGAAGGTTCCACCTTAAGGGTTACCAAATAATCTATTAAGAAGATAATGGATATTGGTATTAGTGAAAAAATGGTAGGCCATCCAATTCTAAAGTTATAAAGAAGGATTCTGAGAGAGATATTGTAGATGGGACCCAAAGATATTCTAGGTCATCCGAAAATTGCTTCCCCTATATTTTTAAGATGAATATTATCTCTTGGAATGTCGAGGACTAAAAATGGGTCCTAAAAAGAAAGTGCTAAAGGAAATTAGAAGATCTTGTAGACTGAGAATCTTAACTATTCAAGAAACCAAAATGGAAACCGATTATTTGGTGATTACAAAAAGAACTTATAGAATAAATATTATTTTATTGGGTTTGATTCAAGGTGAACTTAGAGGTGTTGCATTCTTATAGGATTATAGAATACTATCTAGTAATATTATTATGGCTTCTCATAATAATTTAGCTATTAAATTCTATGCTCTAGATAATGATTTGGTATGGATCCTCTCTAATGTCTATGTAGCTAATTCTATTTCTAGAAGAAGGAGACTTTTGGAGAAGTTGAGGGATTTAAGAAGTATATATTTCGATGTTAATTGGATTATTATGGGGGAATTTAACACCCATTTCAATCCTATGGAAAAGAAAGGAGGTAAGTCTGATTACACTACATGGATGGATAATTTTTCGATTTTTCTCTTCTCTCGAATCTTATAGACATTGACTGTATGGGAACCCGTTCAGCTGGTCAAATAGAAGATTTATAGAAGTTTTGATTCAAGCATGACTTGACAGAACTATAATTTCTACTAGTTGGATTTTAAATCAGGACTTTCATCTTTCATCTTTTCCTAGGATTGGTTCAAACCATAATCCAATTGTGTTAAGTTTATTCAATTGGTCCAAACCATCACATAACTCTTTAAAATTTGAGAAAATTTGGTTTGATCATGAGGAAATCATTGATAGAGTTAAGGAATGGTGGAAATGGGATGGTGAAGGTACTTCTCAATACCACTTGGTTCAAAAATTGAAAAATGTAAAGAAAAAAGTGAGAGTTTGGAACAAGGAAGTTTTTGGCAATATTTTTGAAAAGAAGAAGGATCTTAAACAATAGTTGGAGGATCTAAAAAAGAGTATCTACTAAGGGTATGGATACTAATGACTACCATCTTGAAAATATTTTGTTATCTAAATTTTCCTCGAGTAAAAATTGGACAAACACGACATTGCACACTGAGAAAATTGAAGAGGTTGATCTAGTCGAGGAAGCTCACATTTTTGTTCGAGAAAATCAGGTTGTAGGTGGGCTCGAAATGGAAATGCAAGATTGAAAAAATTCATGGCCCTTGTTTATTTTGAAGGAAAGTAGCTCACTTTTTAGGTCAAAAACATGAATGGAGGGCCAATCCTGAAATTTCGAGTTTCATCATTCGGATTTTTCGAGAAAAGAAGCGAGGTGGAAAGGAAAAAATTCTCGAAATATTGAAGTCCGAAATTCAAAATTTTAGAGTTGTGGAGATGTCAATGAGCGCAATCAAAAAAAAGTCTGAAGGAAAAATGTCTAAAATCTTGAATGTTTGAAATTTCAAACTTTCAGATTCGGAGTTTTGGAGATGTGGAATTTGGAGTTTCAGAGTCTTCATGCAAAACAGAAAAGTGACCAAAAATGTTTGAAATCCCGAAAGTCTAAAATGTAAAAGGATTATCATTTTAGAAGTCAAAATTGGTTTTAGTCAATGCAGCAACATTTTCGAGTTTCAAAGTTTCCAAATTCTCGAGGTGATTTGAAGGATGAACAGTGTCACAGCCCAAAAGGTAAAAGTTCCAAAATTTGAGTTTCGTGTTTCAAAGTTTAAGAGTTTTCTTGCGCCCAAGTAGAGGAATAGTAACATGACTTCCAAAGCTAAAATGTCGAAAGTTTGAATTTCAAGATTTCAGAGGTTGCATGTATTTCAGACTTTAAAAAGGAAGATCAAGAACTCACATTTTTTTAGAATGACACCTCGACCTTCAGATGGCCATAAATTTTGACTGGGAGCTCAGATTTACACAAGAAAGGAATTTTTGGAAATCTCTCAACGTCTGCTACACAACTAAAAATAAAATCTTCCAATTTAGAGGAATTTTCTAGGTTTCTCACCTACCAAAATGATGAGGTATGGACTTCCTTTCTTACCCAATAAGGAATAGTACATAGAGGCATGGGCTGCAGTGGAACCCATCATTGTTGCGCAGAGTGAATTAAATGGATTTCGTGGTGGTTGGAGTAGGATTTGAATTCCTCTCTCTTTCTTCTCTCATTCTTTATATATATTGTAAGTAGGGGAATTTTTATGATGTTGGACAATCTTGCTTTGCACTCTCCCTTCTTTTTTGAAATTGAATTGGTGGAGTCCAAAACACATATTCAACCTGTAATGTAAGTTTTTGCCTCTTTACCATTGTAATGCATTGTATCAAATATTTGGAGAAATAATATATTGATGTGGATGATTTTAATCCCCTCTTGTGTTAATTTCATTCTCCGATCTCTCATTGCAATCTTGGTTATTTGTGCATGGTGGTTGTATTACATTTTTAATGGCTTGTGTTTAATTGCAAATCAGTTATTTAGTAATCCTTTGGTGCATCACCTATGTTAGTTTAGGTTTATTTTCTTGTAATATTCTTAACCCCGTCTCCTTGGCAAGATAGAGTAGGTTTTAGAGTAGATCCTTTACAATTTGTATGTGTGCATCGTAACGCAGGAATAGGAACCGACCTTCATCTCGAAGAGATTTTCGATCATAAAGTCCCACACTTTGGGAAAATATCCATGTTATGCAATCACACTAATATTTTCAACCTACTTGAGTTGTATACATTCAAGGGTCTTTGTGATTACGCATCAACATATTTTCTCTCTTATTTTCATACTATCTGTAATAGAGAAGAATCGTTTTAGAGGAAGAAATCCCGGGCTCTTTGGTTGAAAAAAGGTGATAGAAACACTAATTTTTTTCACATGACCATCCTTAAACATAGGGCTTGTAGTAGGATTATTTATGTCTCCATTCGTAATGGCATGGTGACTAAGGATCAAAATGATATCAAGGAGGAAGCATTGAGATATTATAATAATCTTCTCACTAAGACTAGTCCATATAATGAAGAAGCAACCTCCTATTTGTTAGATTCCATCCCAGGAGATCTCATTCCTAATGAGGGGTTTAAAGACCTAACTAAAATAGTGACCATTGAAGAGCTAAAAGGAGTAGTTTTTGCTTTGGAAGGAGATAAGGCCCTTGGCCCTGATGGATTCTCAACAAATTTCTTTTAGAAGTTTTGGGATATTTTCTCGAAAATCTCCTCAAAGTGGTAAATGAGTTCTATAGGACTGGAGACTTACTAAAAGAACTGAATAACACTCATATAGTGTTAGTTCCTAAAAATATGGATGCTAAATATTTTAAGGACTTCGACCCATCAGTCTGGTAAATGTCATATACAGAATTTTCACTAAGATTCTTGCCACTAGAATTCAACATATACTTTATGTTCTAATTTCAAAGTAGTAGAGTGGTTTTATTAAAGGGAGAATCATTCAAGATGGTGTGATTATGGTTCATGAAACCATTCACTCCATGGATAAAAGTAAGAAAGATGGGATGGCCATTAAACTAGATATGAATAAGGCCTTTGATAGAGTTTCTTGGAACTTCTTAGACAAGGTAATGATGAAGTTTGGTTTCCATAATAAATTTAGAAAAATCATTCAAGCTTGTATTTCTACCTCTAGATTTTATATTGTGGTTAATGGAGTTCGGTGGGTTTCTTTTCTAGTAGCAGGGGCATAAGGTAGGGAGATCCAATATCCCCTTATTTTTATTATCATGGCTGGCAGTCTTAGTAGATCTATCACTAGAGTTGTTAATGTAGGTTTTCTCAAAGGATTTAGGCCCACTTCTTCAAATTGAACAAATTATCATCAAAAATTTCTTGATGACACCATATTTTGATTAATGACCTCTGTCCTTGAGGATAAAGCAATTAAAACTATCCTCAAGTTTTATGAAGCAACTTATGGACAACAAATTAATTTTGATAAGAGATTTGTTTACTTTTTAATACTCCATTGGAAAGACAAGAGAATTGCTCTTATATTGGGATGCAAAATAAATTCTCTTGCCCACTACTTACCTTGGACTCCCTCTTGGTACCAATAAAGTATCTATGGATGTGTGGAATTCTTTATTGGACAAATTTCATAGGAAGCACATTTTCCATCAAGAGAACACTTCAAAACCTTCCCATCTATATCATGTTTATGTTTTCCATACCTTCATCTATTATTGATAGTATTGAAAAAATTCAAAAGAACTTTCTATGGCATGGTACTGAGGAGAGGTTTAGATATCATCTTGTTGCATGGGAGCAAACCTACATGCCTAAGAGACTTAGTATTAAAAACATAAGAAAAATGAATGAAAGTTTGATTGCTAAAATGGTTTGGAGGTTAATAAAGGATAAACAACCTCGAACAAAACTTATCAGAACCTTGTAATTGGTAGAAAACCATGTTTACACTTTTATTTTGAAGAGCATCTCCCTAATGGTTCAGTCTTTTGGAATAATCTGTTGAAAATCGAAACAATCTCACAAAGGGATACAAATGGAAGGTGGGAAATGGTAATGATATTCAGTTCGGATTGATAATTGGACCAATTTTGATATAAGAGATAGGTTTGGTACTATCAAGGATATGCTTATTGAGAAGTATGGTAATAAGGTGAAAGATTACATAGGTATGGAGAATGGTAAGAGGGTTTGGAAGAAACTTCATGTGGACATATCTGATCTGGAACCAATGGTCTCCTCTCTTCAAGCTCAGCTTTCTCTCATTCCACTAAGTCAAATTGAATCTAAGGATGAAATTATTTAGACCAGCTCTTTTGATGGAGAATACACTGTTAAATCTGGTTACAATCTCTTCTTTGTAGATATTCAATGTGACTTTAATTGGAGAAAAATTGGATGACAGAGCTAACCCCCAAGATTAATCATTTTCTTTGGCTTGTTCTTAAGGGAAATATTCTAACTAATGATAATCTTATCAGAAAAGGGTTCATTATGCCAAATATGTGTTGTCTTTGCAAGAATGAGGCTGAAGATGTGAAACATCTATTATTGCACTGTGAATTTACTACTAAGTTATGGGGCTTAATATTTTCTAGATTTGATATGTGTTGGACTTTCCCTCATGATGTTTTGCAGGCTTGGACACAGTGGGATCCTCCATATAAGCATTGCATGGTCAAAATACTATGGAAGTTGATATTTCCACACACCATCTGGAGAATATGGAAAACTATAAATGGAGTCATCTTCAAGGACAATATAAATCACTATAAAAAAATGCTCAAGGATATTACTATTGTTGTCAAAGAAAATATAGAGAAATTGGACCCTAGAAAACAAAAAATATCGAAGGAGGAAGAATTTATACTATCATCCTAGAATATAGATATTGGAGATATGTAGAGAAAATATAATACTAGCATTGACAGGTCTCTAGTTCATTGGATACCACCCCCAATCTGTGGTTTAAGCTCAATTTTGATGGAGCTTCAAAGGGAAACCTAGGAGCTACTGGAGGAGGTGGAATAATCAGGGACCACAAAGGTTGTATAGTTCTTTGCTTATGCTAGAAGCATGGGACATCAATCTAATCATTATGTTGAAGCTTTATCAACATTATGGGGAATTAGGTTGGTCAAGGAATGTAACATCTCTAACATCATCATAGAAGGAGACTCCATGAATATCATTAATCACTTGAATAAGTTGAACCCACCCAGTTGGACAATAAAAGACTTTATTCTTGAGGCCATTAACATTTGCAATTCCTTTAATAATTGCAAAATTTCACATTCCTATAGGGAGGGGAATAAGGTAGCGGACACTCTAGCTAATTATGGTGTACTCAATCAAAAATTACAATTTTGGTACAATCATGAGGAGTTACCTAATAATGTACAGAGTGTTATTTATAATGATCAAAATAATAATGAAAAAAATCATAAATACTAGGTATCCTTCGCACATGTGAAGTAAAGGATAATTATAATAATGGTTTGTCAGTACGTCTATCAAATTTAATTTCTTACCATTTCATTAAGATACATGCTTTACGGGTGGGTGATAAGGTTGATAAGAAGCGGTTTAGAGGCACTTTTATTGCCATTGTTAATAAAAATAGAAAGACACATAGTTTCAAAGATAAAATGGGAGGTGCATCGTGTCAAGTAGATCCAACATGTGAACCATCATGGAAGGAAAAGAAGGAGCTATGGGTATACATGCAGATAGAAGGGGTTAATAATTTGATCGAGTGGATTAATGGGTATGACCAACACATTTCCTTGCAGTTTACTAAGGGATGGAAGGACAAGACCATAACATATGAGGGCATATCATTCACGATCACGAGAAGAGCTGATCGCTGATGTAACCAAGTTGAATATGGAGGGGAATCATTTCTTCAAAGAGAAGAATTAATAAAACTATGGACACTAAGGAGTTTCTTGAGGGAGTTAAAGTGGCTTTTATTCCAGCCCCTTTTCATGAAATATCCAAAATTATGGTGAGATACGTCACCTTAGAAGGTAGATATATCACTGTTCCTTTGAAGCACCTTGTTTTTCTCAACCATTTTAGGAGAAATTTCAAATTTTTCTTTCCACATTTCATTTTAAATCCTTGGAACAATCCATTTTAGAGGTGCATAAACACTCAAGGGCCCTTCCCTTGCATCAAGGATCATCTTTTTATTTCATCAACATTGTCTCCTCCAAACCCCTCATGTTTCTTGTAACCCTAGCCCTACCCCTCTCCGTCAAGATTCTATGCCTATACCTACCAACCCAATGGGATAGATGAAATTTTGATCAAAGAAACACTTTTACTCCCCAATCCCCCTTCCCCATCAAGGATATTTCTTTGCAGTAGAAAACATAAAGATCTTGAAGTTGTCAAAGACTTGTTGTCTATGAGGGGGCCAAAGAAAGGATATTTGGAGAAGGAAATTGGGGCTCTGAAGGGAGAGGTGAGACAACTGTCTAAGAAGGAGGGGAAAAGGAAATTAGATGAGAGACCCAACCTGGAAGACAATCAGATTACAGAGATCTACAAGAAGCTTCATTCCGTAGACACCAGGATTCATGGAGTTAGATACATACAAGATGATACTCTCTCATCTTTTAAAGTAGTTATAAATTTTCTGGAAACCCAAGTCAAGAATGTTTGTATGCTGAGAAACATTTCTGAGAATATTTGGAGGGATGGGCCAATTCGAGACCAAGTCTTTAGTCAAGTGGATAAGATTGATCCTTCACAGGTTACAACATTGGTGTTATTCACTTCCCTTCAGGAGATGAAGAAGATAATTGAAAAGGCATTCAAGTGAAGAGGATCCCACTGTCTCAAATTTTGGCATCTAATCTTGCTGCTAAGTTGTTGTATTATCATTGTTTTTGTTATTTTTACACTGTTGGTTGTAGACTGTGGTACTTTTCTTGGTAGGTTGTTTATCTACTATTGGTTTTTTTTGTAAAATCCTTATTTTGATTTGGTATAATTGTAGAATTTGGGTACAAATCCTTTTTTTACAAGGGTATAGTCCCTTTCAAAAAAATATTTACCAATAGTAAAAAATAATATAAGACACTTGGGTAAATAACATGTATAAACCGAGGAAAAACTATCTCCTCAAAACCTTCCCAAATACTAATTGAATCATGGGATATATTAAATAACCAACCATATGTATTATCTTTAAAATTTAGTGAAAATAACATACATTCTACATCCGAATATCATACATTCATAACCATTAAACAAGATTCAAAGGTTCTAAGGTGTTTTTTGTGGCTATTCTATTGGTCATGTCTCTTAGTGGGAAAATATCTATGGATTTCTAGAAAGATCATGAGTTCCTCAAGGGATAGCAAGTGGAGTTCCTCCCAACCAAGTTGGTTGATCCATTTGATGTTGTTTATAAGGAGGTAGGCAAGTGGTTAGGGGAATAGATGTGGGAGAACTAGGGAATTACTTGGATCCTTTTGTCTATCCTTTGTCTAACTTGATCTTGCTATGAAGTGATAAAGGCTACACTAGCCTTTTAGAGTAATATCTAGCTGTAGGTGGTGAGGTTACAAATGTTAGAGATCACAAAAACAGAGAGGGGGGTGAATCAATGTAAATTAAATCTTTTTATTTAATGCCAATTTTAAACCCTTTAATAATGTGGAGATTTAAACTATGAGTAATCAATAAAAAAACGTCTTGCACAATAACACATGCCACATAAATTACTATGGGAAACCCTTTTAGGATAAAACCCACCAAAATATTTTCTTATATTACATAAAGCAAGGAATTATAAGAATATAATGCATCTTATAGGATTTGTTTAGTGAGGAACCAATCCCACAAGGAGCACTAACCCCTACACCTCTGTTGATATTACAGAAAATGAAGGAATCGAGTGAATGTAATACATCACAAGAAATTTGTTTAGCAAGAACCCACCTACAAGGAAGCTACAACTTCCCGAATGTTCTAGGCTACAACTTAGACTTGATTTATATACATTTTAATCATGTAGTTATAAAATTAATAATACAATGAAATATGATCACTTTCCTAGCTCTGGTTGTGTTCTTATTTTCACTCTCTCCTTATCATCGACTCGATCCTAGTATCTAAATCAATCTAACATTCTTGATACTTCTCTCATTTGATAAATCAATACATCATCGATCTGCTCTCCTCTTTCTTCTCTCTTCTCTTTTGTAGCTCTTTCTCAGCTAGATTGCATGGTATATTTTCTTCTGAAATTTGTTCCTTAGCTTGAATATATCTTTTCTTTCTTAATCACACCTTATAATAGTTCTAAGTTCAAACTATATTCATAATCGATGCATTCCTTCATTTTGAGTTTCATGTAAAGCACCTTCTGCTTTGGCCACCTGAAAATCGGCCCATTAAATGAATACAACTAATAACAAAATTTGTTCCTTCTAAGTTCGGCTTGATTACACAGTTTTCAAATGTACCACCAGAAGCTATTTATTATCCATTTGCCAAAAATATATTTTCCCATATTTTTACAATTTTCGAGTGATAGGGATGAGCGAGCCATTTCCTTCTATAAATTTCATTTTTCTTGAAACTTGGGATCACATAGAAAATTTCAATTGCATTGCCACAAGGTCAATGAGCATTCGATTCTAGAAGCTGAAATAATGGATTTTTAGTTCTTTGTGGATTTCAAGTTGTGTATTTGGTTGTAATTACCTGACAATCGAATCATCATTGATTTTGGAAAACCAAAATCTTACTTGTTCATGTTTAAATCAATTTCATTGCCTTCAACCCTTTTAGTCCATAGTCTCTCATTTTATAGCTTTCCTTAGCTCCTCTGAATTTCTCCTTTGTATCATGGCTCTTTAATGCTTCTTACAGAATTCATAATTTCTCGCAGCTATCCTCCTTGTCTTTTTCCTTTCCGTGGCTTTGTTCCATGTCCACAACTCTATCTCTTCTTCTTTCGGTTTTGCGGTCTTAGAGGCTTCCACATTTCTTAACAATTTTCTCTTTATTGACGACTTTTCTTATCTCTTTTACTCTCATGGCTTTACCGTCACCTTCATGGTTCTTCGTTTGTGTTCAAAATTCACTTATCTCTTGTTCGGCTCCACATTTGACTCGATATAGCTTCATGACTTTATCCTTTTGTGTGTGGAAACCACTCAATTTCCATGGCATTCTCTAGCATTTTGTGGCTTTTAATAGACTATGACAACTACTCCATTTCTTCGATGGCTATGTATAATCTTTGGAGGCTATCTCTCCATGTTCGTATCTTTCACAAATGTTGACTAAGCCCCTTAGAACTTATCCTTTATCATCTTGAATCCTTTGTGAGACGACACTACCAATCAACGTTCATTTTATTCACATGCTCACTTTGCCGATAGACTCCTTTTTCCATCAATACAACTCGATATCAAGTCATCCATCTTGACATCAATGACAACATATATAATAATGACAAATATAAAACAATCTCCCCTTTTTCATTGATGGCAACACTCCAACCTATAGAAACATTTTGATGGAAAAATACTTGCATACCAAGTATGTGTATTTCTCCTATTATTCTATATCCATAGACTAGTTTCTGGTTTCTTCATTTCTCCCCCTTTTACAACAATGAAAAAGGGCCATCTATGCCATATAAAGCTAAATATACTTGTAAGATGATTTCTTCATGTTATCCATTAAGAAGATCCCCTAGGATTATGCTTCTTATCAATCTGTTATGGTGTTTCTATATCAATTCTCTTCCCGAGGTGATGCATATTTTGATAAATTTGAGCTAATAGATTAGCTCCCCCTAACTTTGGAACTATTTTTAAAAATAGATATTTCACGTGAATGCTACCTTCGTATTGAAATTTTTTACACTCGTGTAAAAATGGGAAACTCGAAACTATGTTTTCGATGGAAGGAATTGATGAAATGGACCTACCTAGGGAAAATCATACGATTTTATTATGTTTTCATTTGCAGCTATGTGTGTTGTTACAAAATGTAACACCTCACATAGATTCCAATTCCATATTCATCTTCAGATGGGAAACAAAGAAGCCTCGAAGGACCAATGCATTACCTTGATGAAGGTGGGAATCATAGTTTAGGTGAAATGTTATATTCAAGAACAATGAGAAGAGTTATAGTTACATGGAATTGAGAAGAGTTCATTATTAAGTTACATGTACATCAAAACTCATTATTTCTGCATGTTTAAATATTATTAATTATGTGATTGAGTTGTTTGTTTCATTATACAATCAATATCCATCATAGAAGCTAAATGTAGAAAGAGCTATACAACCCAGTTACATAAATTAATGTCATTTATTCATGATTAAATTCAATGTTTCCCACACAAGTCGTGGGATGTAACTCATAACTTCTGAAGTAGGAAGTATATGTGCATAAATTTAAAAGTAAAATAGTATAGAAGAAACCCATCATTTCCTTGGGTTTTCTCCTAGTTCGATTTTTATAGCTCCAGCTCCATTTTCCATCTTTGTCATCCAGTAGCTACAGTGTACCTAAAAAATGAAAGGAAAAACATCAGTCAAGAGCTCAGGGTTTAATCTGTACTCATGTACTGTTAAACTTCATGCAAATGAATTTCTTAGTATTAGAGGCATAAGGTACATCATGTAACATATGAAGAATTGAGAAAGAAATATCTTATAGTAGCACACATGATTCCCAGAATCATGAAAACAAAAAGAAAGAGTTAGAAAGTCACTATGGAACATAAGAGAGGTAAAAAATCCTAATTATTTTCTAAATATCTTCTTAAGTGTGTAGCAGTACGGGTGCATAGAGAAGAGATCGGTGCATGTTTAAAAATTATGTACTATCAAGTATAGATTGCACTCAATGACCAAACATAATTCAATAAATATATAAGAAGACTTACTCATGCATTCAAATGTTCAAGGAGAAAATAAAACCTATTCAGAAGATAGAAATATTCACAATGGCCTTAATACACTTTTCTAAAAATCAGCACAGATGTATGAAGATACAAAAGTATGCAAAAATAATGAATATGAACTTAAATGAGAAGTACAGAAGAATAAAAAGGATAAAAAAATTCCAACTCTTATTCGGATATATATTTCAATTGCAAATTCGGAGTACAAAATTAAAGTACATCTTCAATCTCAAAAGATACAAGTGAAAGTATAGCCAACAAACGAGAGACCACTTTGTTAAATTAATAGAAGTCAAGATAAGTGATTCAAAATAAATCACCAATCCAAAAGAGGATGAAGTAAAAATATCTAAGTTCAAGCATGCAAATGGTGAATAAATTTAAGAATTGCAGTTGTTCGGAATCTATATCTCAAATTACAATTAAATAATAATCATAACAACGTGAAAATGAACACCAGTTATAAATTAATAAGAGTATGCAAGCATTGGTTTTGTAGAAAAGAAGGAAACATAGTTTTCAAAGGATACAAGATTAAAATAT
Organism: Taxus wallichiana var. yunnanensis; assembly: GCA_018340775.1. Classification (NCBI taxonomy): domain Eukaryota; kingdom Viridiplantae; phylum Streptophyta; class Pinopsida; order Cupressales; family Taxaceae; genus Taxus; species Taxus wallichiana. The sequence continues at coordinate 975,170,951 of CM031239.1, forward strand.
CTAATGAACATCTCATAATGTGAAGCAACACGAGTTTTCAACTCAAACAGAACAATCTTTTAGGAGCTATAAGGAACATTTGTGAATTTCTGAATGAAAATAGCTTTCAACTATCAAACTTCTAATAAAGGCAGAATAGATAGTACAATCGGGAAGGTTCTCAAAGCATGTGAGCACATTTTCTATTAAAATCAAAATTCAAGTGCAACGTACATGTATAGAACAAAAATTAAGGAAGAATAAAGTACAAGAGCTACCATGTACAACATAGAATGAACAAGTTTATCTTACAAAGTCCTTTCATTAAATGAAACAATTTCACTATGTTTGGCAAGAAGAAGAGGGTATATCAACATGACAAAAATAAAATAAAATAGATGATCAGTGTACAAATGAATAAGAAAAGGACACAGTCATGAAAGGTTATATAAAATCAAAGATTACATGTACTTCAAATTGAAAGTGATCAAGTTATAGACCTCAGTAAAGAAGTAAAGATTCAAATTATAATATCATCAAGTATAAAATTGAAGTATAAGAAAAATTTACTTCAAAAACAGTTTTGAACAACATTACTTCAAATATTTAGAGATTAAAATAAGGATTAAGGATCAAATGAAAATTTTTCTAATCTTAAACAATTATATACTTTTATGATTCTAGAAGAAATTTTCTAGAAGGTTCAAGCTTGCAAAAACCCAAATAGCTGCCCGAGTTTTAAGTTATGAAAGTCAAAACATTTTATCATGGAGTTTTATTTATCATATTTCTAAACTAAGTCATCAAAAGAGTGCAAGTTACAATATTTGGATCAAAGTGAAAACAATAGTCATAGAATAAATGGGAGAAACATATTTTAGAAAGGAGCAAAAGATACAAATAATATTTTCATAGCAAAATAGAATCCAAGATTGAAGATACAAATGGTAAATGAGATTCTCATTATCATAGAAGAAAGAATATTTCTTTTAGCAATTCTATATTACAATACTTCTAGTAGTGATAATGATTTTTCTTGTAAATCGGTGTCGAATGACACTTTTAAGAAATGGTTACAAAATTAATCATAAGTATATATTTCATGATAAGAGCTCCATCTTGTAGCTTTGAAAGGAATGAAGATTTAAGCCTTTTTAGTTTTAACACATAGTTTACTAGTCAAAACTTCAGAATGTCTACAATGCTAGGTTAGACCTAGAATTGTTTGAATTCAATCACAAATAAAACTCATTGGAAAAATCTAGTGGCATGTAAAAATCACAGGATTGTAAACAATGATCATGAAATCCATTTTTAATAAAAGAGTTGTGTTAAAAATAAAAAAGAGGGAAATTGGTATAACGCACGAAACCATTCATCCAAAGCTTCAACAATGAATGGAATCAAAAATAAAACTCCAATCATTACTGCAAAGGTGTACACAAAGAAGGAGAGCATAAGAAAAATAGAACTTCATTTCCAATTAATAGCGACCCTTCGGTGAGGGTAGTTCATAGAGTGACTTGGAAAAAATACATACAAACCGGAAGGAGAAAATGGTGAATCTATGAAAAATCCATGACAACTATCTACCTTTTAGTAGAGAAACCAGAGAACGTAAAATACCCAAAATGGCTGGTATGAAAAGAAGAATACCTAGGAGCTCAAAAGAAACAAAATAGCAGAAGTTCGGGTAAGAAACTAGAACAATGAAGCAGATATGGGTATCAATAGGAATATATCACTAAAAGATGACCTCGAAAAAGTGATGGTCGAATGATAAACTCTTTTACATAAGGCTCATATAAAGCTTAATATTGACAAAGAGGTGGCCAATAGCCAAGATAAAAGATATGGAAGTGGGTTAATACACACTCAAAAACTCCATCAATGGCCATAAATATCTTAACAGAGTGGCCTTATTAATTAAAAATGCATGCTCAAACCCTATTGATGTCTCAGTAGTCATTTAAGAAGAGCTTTCCCACTAAAACTCATGTGAGAGACCAAAACATTGGTATATGGAGCAAAGAAACTAGTGGGTAAGAATAAATCAAGCTCACCAAATCTACATAATAAAATTTTATAGAGTGAAAAAAATAATAGTTGTAGAATAAAATAATTGCATTCTTGGCTGCAAAATAATGATTATTCACTCACAACCTTTCAAGAATTCAAAATTCTAACATAAAAGACTGAATTTGAGTGATATGAACTCACCTTTTAGAGTTGAAGTGTTTAAAACCTCGAGCACAATCAAGTTTTTCAAAAGTAGAACACCCATAACATTAAATCTCTAAATGTCATATATTACTAAGAGTCATAGAAAACAAAAAAACAATAAAAATGAGATATCAGTTCATATTGAGGCCACACATAAAATAAAGAAGCTGCAGTCATCAAGAACAATGAGTCACCTTTTTACTTTTAGGATGACGCAGAGCTCAATATTTTGATAGAGAGGTAAAAATTAGAAGAAATCTAGACAAATTAATTAAGACCCACTAAGAGCTAATACTTTCGAGCTCAATAATAAATCACTAGAGCTTTGAAGAACCAAGAACAATTGCAGAGTAATGGTCAATAGATAAAATTTTATAGAGCTTGAACTCATAATGGTGGGCGAGAATCTTCTACTGAGAGGTTGAATAAGAGAAAATGAACCATAAAATGTGTAAGTATTCATAGATATAGAGTCTCATGAGTCAAGAGAAGATTGATTTTGAGCTTGAAATGAAAAATAATGGTGTATGGACAAAATTTTCTTGGGGTTTCATCCGAAACAAAAAATATAGATTGAAAGGAGCAAAGGCTAAGGTTGAGTTTTTTTTTAACTCACCTAACTAACCACTATGCAATCTAACTCATCTAGAGTTAGTAGATAAATGGTCAAGATCTAAAAGGAAAAGATCAAATGATCGAGAGTGTAAACCACAAACCAACTACCAAATAAGCCTCAAAGTTCCAGATTATAAAAGGACACAAATGCACAACCAAGATTAAAACACTGAAATCAATGCCACCCCCATAGTAACCCTAACTCACCTAAGTTAGAAATCAACGAGCCATATTCATAGGTAAAAAGATCAAAGGTTCATATTCAATCAACATTCAAATAACATCACATATCAATCAAAGACGGAGATGAAGAAGTATAAGTAATAAACGATTAATAGATGAAGCCTCATTTTCTATGTAAACTAGGGTGAGGTTAGAGTACTTAATATTTCCCCAAAAGTCTTCCAAGGGTTGAGTCATCGTGAGGTGGGGGACCAGTCCGGGTATTTAAATAATTTACATTTAACCTTATCAAGGTCCAAAGTCATATGATGTTGATTAATCAAAAAGGTGAAAAATTGATTAATCAAAAAGGTAAAACATTTATTAATTTAAAAATCTTGAAGACTATTGCATGCAATGATAACATAAAAGAGCCTCGTGACTATAGTATGACCTGAAAAGTTAATATCATAATTGCATAAAGAAAATTCGAAATCTTACTCTTTATTCTTGCTACATTTATAGGAAGTATTACATCCATTTAAATAGGAGATGTTGTTCCTATATTTAAGGAGATATAATCTCCATAAATATCTCCACACATAACTCCTAGAACAACTCCATGCTATTTTACGTGAGATTTTGTTTTCTCACAAAACTAATATTGTTAATGATTTGTTTACTCAACAACTCATAACAATATTTACTCACCCACTCATAATTACATTTACAATAATGTAATTAATTATTACAACACATTATATTATCCTAGATAATATAATCACTTACATAATATTCTATGTTCACACTACAACATAGATATTCCTAACATTCGCCCCCTTAGTGTGAACATGGGGTAAGAGCTCCTGGAAACATCAACCTTGTCGAGTAGTCATTCTCTTTGGATCTTGCTATCTCGGATCTTCTTTGTTAATGATCATCCTTGTCGTATGAACATTTTCATCAACTGATCACCTTCCAATGAAGTACCTTCCACCGAAGTATGGCTATCGGAGAGAGGACCGCATTTACGACGGATCAGAGGACCGTACGTAGATGCTTTTCCCCTGTAAGTTGAGTCAAGCAGTTTTCTTCTTCCACACCAAATAGACACTCAAGAACTATTGTTAGTCTATGTGAACACATTAAAATCAAAACATGAAACTAGTTTCACCCCCTTGTGTATAAACACACCACATAACTGAAATAAAATATCACCACATCTGTCTGCGACCCCATCGTTGGTGAATGACGAGAGGACAGCTGATTTTCCTCCTTCCTCCATTGCCTCCTTCCTCCAACAAGAAAAGAGTCTACCATAGGAAATCCTCATCACTAGGACATGAAAGTTCTTCATCAGTTGAGTAGACTTCCCAATCAGTTTCTACTTCAGCTAGAAGGGCTTTCTGATCTATCTTGTCATCAAGAAGATCCTGAGCTCTCTTTTTACAGTTCAGTATTACATGCCCAATCTCATTACAATAAAATCATTTTATTTTTCCATGTGAAGGAACCTTCTTTGGTTTATGTTTTTCCTTCTTAGATGAGGAGCTAGGTTTGTTTCCTACATATAGTACTTCTTCATGTTCTTCATGACTGCTTTGTTCTAACAATGTAGAAATCACTCCTTTTAGAATAATAGTAATTTTACTCAAAGTAAATACAATATTTGAGTAACTCTTAGGCATGCTATTAAGAAGAATAGCTTTAGCATCATCATCTTTTACATGTTCTTTAATTCCAGCTAGTTGATTTAGCAAAGAATGAAACTTACTTATATGATCTGCCATTTTTGAGTTCTCTTCCATTTTCAACCCGTACAAGCATTGCTTTAGTGTAGTCTTTGCCATTTCAGCTTCAGAACCAAACAATTTGTTAAGAGACTCCCAAATTTCTTTTGCAGATTTTGTGAAATCCACATGATGTAGATAGGCTTTTGATAAGCCCAGACCAATGGTACCCAATGCTCTTTGATCTTTTGCATTCCATTTTGCCAATTCATTTCCTCTAGTGGGTGGAGTTGAATTAGACTTCACCACATCCCATAGATCCTTTTCTATTAAATGTAATTGCATCTGTAGTTGCCATGTATGGAAATATTGTCCTTCAAACTTTTCAATCAGATTTAGTTTCTCCATTATTTTGTACAATACTGATAAAAAAATACAAAATTGAATCAAGTACTTTAAAATTTTATATTGAATACATTTTAACCTCCAAGCAAGTCAAGAACTTGTATTAACAATTCAACATTATTGAAAATTGGAGAAAACTTTCAGTAGAAGAATTGATGTGCTTAATTTGATAGCTGCATAGTAAAATCTGTATTTCTTCCAAACTACGTTCTGGGTTCTGCTGAAATTTATTCTGTAGTTTTTGATCCACACATGATTTTGTACACAAAATTATAGAAAAACCCACATCCGGAAACAAAAACTATGATATATTATTTGAGACAGATTTGATCATGAAAGCACTGAAATTTCTTGCATCAAACCTGCTCTGATACCAAATGAAAAGTTAATATCATAATTGCATAAAGAAAATTTGAAATATTACTCTTTATTCTTGCTACATTCATAGGAAGTATTACATCCATTTAAATAGGAGATGTTGTTCCTATATTTAAGGAGATATAATCTCCATAAATATCTCCACACATAACTCCTAAAACAACTCCATGCTATTTTACGTGAGATTTTGTTTTCTCACAAAAATAATATTGTTAATGATTTGTTTACTCAACAACTCATAACAATATTTACTCACCCACTCATAATTACATTTACAATAATGTAATTAATTATTACAACACATATTATATTATCCTAGATAATATAATCACTTACATAATATTCTATGTTCACACTACAACATAGATATTCCTAACATGACCAATATTAAATCAAAGGTGGTCAAAATCTAATCAAACCTATGATTAATGATCAACATAAATTTGACAAGTCAAAAAAGAATCATATTAGCTTAAACAAATATAACTACCTCAACTTCTTCGAATGGTAAAGTCAAGTACGAGGTGGAAAAGCCAATGAAAGGAAAGTGTCTTTGCATCATGAGCTATGTGGTACCCACTTTCTTAAGGGGTATTTTGGAAGGATTTTTCTTGACCGAGTGAAAAAGGACAAGATAATTATTCATGCAGGTGGTCCCCACATTGGTTGGGTGAATTTTCTTTGTGAAGTATTGGAAATCAAGTAATTTTTATTTTACTTACACATCGATATTATTTTTACATATGCATCAAGGGGAAAAAATTGTAAAAGTGCCAAATTTATCATTGTAAGTGTCACCTCATGCGAAGAGCACAAGAACATGCACTTGAATGGTTAATACTTGATCAACAAGAAAAGCGGCTAAGATTAGCTAGAATATTCACCCAAATTATTTATCTATTTAAAAATAGAACAGACAACTACACTTTGACTAAGTGTATTTTTGTAACTAAGGCTATTAATGCCTCATTATAATCAACAAGTCTATTTTAACCCCTTTATTTATTGATGATCAAAGAGTAAAATTAACATGCATTGATCAGTACAAAATTTAGCTTATTTTTAGGAGGGGTTGGGTGAATTATTTTTCCATATATTGTGTGCACTAGCAAGGCACAAGAGAGGAATTTTGGGACATAGGAGTGCTGAAGCATATTTCTGTCAAATTTTCCTTGAATGAGAACTAGTTTTGGCCTTTCCAATTATTTATAGTGGTGTGTATTTTTCCATTGATTCTTGTGAATGTTAATTCCCTAATTGATCATATTACCTTATTGAAAATCTAGTATTTTTTGCATAGTATTAGTGTGCATGTTTATCATGTTGTGTTGTTGCAATTTATCACTCAATACATAAGTGTTTTGCTTTAATATTCTACTGAAAACCATTGGTTCATGCATCTAAAATTCATTCTCAATTTTATTGTGCATATACTCAGTCAAATACCTCAACAAGTTTGGTGTATCACCCATTTCAATTTCAGTTACAGTCATATTTTTACCCTCAAAACCCCAAAAAATTAGTTTAGGATACATCAATAAGGAACCAACCTTGATACGAGACTCACCTCAATAATAGGTATACCCAAATACGAGGTGTTTCCAATGTATATATGAAATTGAGAGATCAAACAAGCTTAGAAACCTTGTTTTCATCTCTCAAATAGGTGCACTTTCAAGAGGTAATGATTTACGCATGCCCAGTGAGACACGGATCAGATCGGAGATGATTACAACAATTTACAATGAAAGAAAGTCACTTTTGGAGAAGCGAGCTGCAATAATTTATTCTAAAAATTGAAATATTTATTTGACAACTCCACAAGGATGATTTTAGACAAGTTTTGCAATATGTTCCATGCCTAAAGTGATTACAAGATCATCGGTAAGAGGACTTCCCTCTTTGAGTTTATTTATTTACCTTTGAATTCTATAATAATAAGAAGAATTGACAATATCTTACCTTATAATAGGCCCAATTTTGATAAACCTCCATCTCTTCATTCACCACATATTAATCTTGTTATTCAAATCCCTGTTATTGCAATGGCTTTACAACCACCTAGAAATTTTGTGACCTTTACTAATGGCATCCCTTTAGTAATTCAAGTCTATCATTATATGCCCGCCCCTTCCCTAAATGGTTTACCTTCATTTACTAGTGAAAATCAGATTACCCCTACGAGCACATTAAGATATTGAAGCTCTTTGTGCGAGTTCATAATATAAATCACAAGGATGTATCCTTAAGAATCTTAAGCTGCATCATTTAAAGGAAAAGCTTTTTGCAATGGTACAAAACTTTACCGATAGGGAGTATAATAACTTGAGATGAGTTAGTAGGAAATTACTAAAGAAATATAAAGACAATTCGATCACCCATCTCTCATAGAACAACTATCTATAATCAAAAGAGATCCTCATGAATTCATGGCTAGTTTTAACATACAATTTCCTAGAACTTGGGAAATAATTCCAACCAATGTTAAGCCTCAAGATGATCATGCATTTCTATATTATCTCAGAGCTTTAAATAGTGCTATTTCAGCCATGATTCAGTCTATGGGAGGAGATACTCTCTCACCATCTTATGATATTTCCATTAGGGCTGAAAATAGTCTTACTCAAGTTGGTAAATTAGCTCCAAGGCATTCAATGCCTCTTATGGCAGATTTGACACTTGTTCCATAACCTATTGCAATTTTAGAGCTTGTTTTTATAGCTCTATAAGATGATCTATTTAAGACTTTGTAAACAATGGGAAATAAGTTAACGTCAATCGAGAACAAAATAGCTCATCCTAAAAGGTCTTACCAAGTTACTTCAAAGTAAAATCAACGAGAATATGCATCTTTTTTTATCAAAATCAGAACTATAGACAACCATATCAACCAAGGAAATTTGATCCAAAGGCACCTAGTTCATCTAGTGCTCTTGTTCCAGTTAATATGGTTTAGAAGGGTGGTGTTTACCTTGTAATCAACCTCATTCGAGTTCTTAATTGTCAAATGATTTCTGAATATAAGCCTTGTTACACAACCTTGGTCTCAAGAATTATTTAGGCCTCAAAAGAATCGAGTCGAAACTCCCTCAATAGATTCTATAAAGTCTTCCTGGTCTAAAGCTCCCTAGAAATATGCTCAGAGTCGAAACCACCTAAATAGAATCTAGGAGATTTTGAGAGGAAGACTTTATTGCGATCCGACAACTAGGTCTCAAGATAAAGAAAACAACAAAATAGACCCGTTTTTCTACAGTCACTAAAACGACAAGTATAATTCAAAAAATAGAAAACCTCTCTATTGTTCCTTAAAAAAAAATTCATCCCCTAAAGAGAAGAAAATAAAATTGTAGTCTGATCCCAGAAGATTATTCATACCTCAAATTTCAAAACTTGATGAAGCAGAGTCAGTTTTTGCCAAAGCTTATGCTAAAAGCGTAGAATATTTTTCAAAGATTGTTTTTTTCTTAATATTGTTGAGGTAATGAAAAACACAATATTAATATTTCATTATGGTATGCTCTGAGTATTTTAGGACGATGGAAAAGAGTTACTTGCTCATGAGCTTGCTAAGTTATAGATTTCTTCAAAACCAACAGAAAAGGAAGCTTGGAAAGAAGATATGGTTCTTAGTACAACCGAGCAAGATCACACAAAATGTATATTAAAAAACCACCACCCGATTATCTATATTTGATTATTAGAGATAATTTAGTTCATAATTGTATGGTTGACAATGGTGTAAGAAGCACAGTAATGCCTAAAGCGATTGTAGAAACATTAGGCCTGCAATATGAACCTACAGAGAAAAGTGTGTTACATCTAGAAAGAACAACAACTAACATAGTTGGAATCATTAAATTTTTGAGGTAACTTCATATTCTTTTCAAAATGTTTCTATCTTACAAGATGTTATTGTCATAGATTTACCTCCCTACTTTGCCTTATCCTTATCAAGAGATTTTACCAAAGATAAGAGGTTATCTTTTTTTCAGATTGGTCATTCTTATTCTTTAATACAAGGTATGGAACTAAATTTATTGTTAATTCAGAGCCTCTAGCTATATTTTATATTGAGCCTCATGCTTCAAATATTGCAAAAAAATTGCGATCATTGATCAATGATTTTGACATTGCATTACATTTTTTGCATTAGATGGTGTTTCTAATCTGTTTATGGATGATAAAAATCAAGAAGAACATTCTTATGATCCTTTTAAATAAGAATAAGAAGATTTATTTGGTGTTTATTGTTTGCATGAAGAAAATACACCAATCCCTTTGCTGTCCAAAATAGAAAAAACAACAGAAGGGCTATGGAAGCTTCACTTTGATGGAGCCAATAACAAAAAATAACAAGGTGTAGGTTTGATGCTCACTTTCCCTACAAATGAAAGGTATTTTTCAGCTTTAAGTCTATAATTCTCATGTACTTGTAATGTAGCTGAATACGAAGCATTAATTCATGGCTTATAATGGGCCATAAAAAGAGGTATCAACATGTTGCAAGTTTTTGATGATTCAAAGTTAGTAATTAATCAAGTCAAAAAATTTAATGTGTAAGAATTCAATACGAAATCTTACAAACATTGAGTTTCAAAATTAATCGAGGATTTTAATGCTATTAATTTGCAATTTGTTCCAAGATCTGAAAACAAACATGCAGGAAGACTTGCAACAGTTGGTGCTAGCATTGAGGTGCTATAAAATATCTAAAAACAACCAATTATAGCCATATATAAAACTAGTTATTAGACCTTCAATACCCAATAATGAAGAAAATTGGTAACTTTTCAAAGATGATGAGAAAAATTGTAGATTTTTGCAAGAAGTAAATCAAGAAAAACTGCAACATTTATATGGTATTTGGATTGTTCAATTTGAAGACATACAAGTTTACCCAAATTTGGTCACATTAGAATATATTTCTAGTTTTGATGATCAATTAAGAAAATATAAAGGAAATATATCGACTCATGCAAATAACTACGAAGAGATTTTGGTTGATGATGAAAAAAATTATTTATCGCAATGGTATGTTCCTTAGCTAAAAACAATCTTTTATTAGTTTATGTAAAGAATTTAGAGATGTTTTTGGTTGGAAATGCCAATATACGAGAGGTTTTGATCCTAATTTAGCTCAAAGCATACCATAGAGTTACAACCAAATTCCAAGCCAATTAGACAAAAACAAAGGCTTGTAAACCTAAGATTGAACCATTGGTGAGATTCCAATCAAACATTCAAGTTGGCTAGCTGATCTTGTTCTTGTTTGGAAAAAGAATGGAGAAATACGGCTATGTGTAGTGTTATCACCGAATCACAAGCACCCTCGGATGTTGATCAAATTTCTAGTTTGATCACTCTAAGCATCCAGTGTGATTGGATAACATGGGTACTATCTCCAAGTTGTGGGACTTGCTTACTTGAGATAGACCTCCGAGAGAAAGTGGTTCTTGCTCCTAAACTACCCGCCACAATCTACTCTAATGCGGGAGAAATCAGCTATTCTAGCCTAAAATTCCAAGGGACCGAGAGAGAGAGAATGCATAAAATGAAAGCCTACACTAAAGCGGTGATACACCGAAAAAGGGTGTGAGAGTAATCTCCAAATGTGTGAAATACGAGAGAAAAGTGCACACTAGAAGAGGTGATGACAGATTCACCATAATCCAACAAAATGCATTCACAGCAATATTCCAAGCACACACAATAATAATGAATTCCTGCAAGAACATAATAAATAGACACAATATACTTGTAGAAAGATTAAAGGGGCAAGAAGAATGCAAGGAAACACAGCAGGGGAAGATATATCCACAAACTGATATTTTATTGCTTCATGATATGCACAGTTCAATCTATTACAAGATAAGGGCCTGGATCACCATGCAAGGAGTCCACTACAAGGGCCTGCAACACACTGGCTTCACAAAGCAATTTTGACAGAGCTTTGTTACCCAAAAACTCTCCCCCTACAATGAGCCCAACACTTCATTTTATAGAAAAATGAGAAGGAAAAGAGAAGGGAAAATGGAAATCCCGAAATCTGTCCTTCAACCACCTGTAAGAGGCATTAAATTGAGTGGAATGGGTATACATTACTTGGAAAAGGCTCCCCATACTGTCCCATGTGCTGCAGCAGAGAATGAATGATGACCATGCCTCTTAATTGCACTCCCAGCTACCAAATAAAACACTGTTCTGAACCCGGCCACGTTTTCTTAAAAATCTCAATCAATTTATGATCAAATCTAGAATTTCTTGATTGCTGTGCATCGGGCTCGGAACCACGATTCCAACGGTACCAATTTTGTGCGATTTCGTTGAGAAATGCAAAAGTTATGGCCTTCTGAGTGCGGGCAGCTGTTTTGGGCCTGGCAGGCGTTTTCTGTCATTTGACGGGAATGAGCATTGATTGACTGGAGCCGAATATGTTTCTTTTATTTAAATATATCTACCCTCATTAAAAATAAGAAATCAGTTTTTGTGGCGTAGAGGACGTCGTGCTCGTTCCAGAAAGTCCAATTTTATGAAAATCGGAGCTCGGAGTCAAAAGTTATGGCCGTTTGAAGTTTCCGGACCAAACGTTGACTTTTCCTCCTGCGACACGTGTCATGATCTGATTGGTCCTCGGCTCCTTCGGCTCCATTTGTCCCGGATGTCCCATTTGATTAGTCTTTGTCTTAAGCGATTTCGCCGATCCGATCCGGCCGGTTGAATCCATTTGTCCCAGTCGTCCCAAATGCCTCTTTGACTGCCTGTGCTCATTTCAGCCGGTTCGGCCGGTTCGCGCATTTTTGTTCCACTTGGCCCGCTTTGTTTTTTGGACTGCCTTGACTGATTTCGGCTCGTTTGGCCGGTTCGCGTCCATCTGTCCCGCTTGTCCCATTTGCCTTGATGACTTCGCCCTTTTCGCCGGTTGGTGGTTGGTCTTTTTGTCCCAAACGTCCCAAGCAACACTTAGCCAATTTTTTTTTTCTTTAGGCCGGATCGGCTTTTCGTGCCCGCCGCGTACTTTTGTCCCATTTGTCCCTGCTGCGTTTCGGACTGTTTGTGCTGATTTCGGCCGAACCGGCCGGTTCGCGCCTTTCTGTCCCACACGTCCCGGAGGCGACCTTGAGCAGGACTTAGCCAATTTTCACGATTTTCCTGGATCGACCTATTTGCCTTCTTGAACCTTTTTTTCGCATTTTTCTCGAATTTACTCTCTTCCTCTTGGACGGGGAGTTAGACAAATATGAGGGGACCCAGAAACATGAATTTTTTCCCCGACTCAATCTATTTGCCTAGGACTAAAGAATTTGATGTATGTTATCAAAATTACCTTGAGGGTGAATTTTGGATAACATGTAGATTTTAGAGATCTTAACAAAGCTTCATTAAAATATCATTATCCGTTGCCCAACATGGATCAAATCTTAAGAACAGTTTCATGTTTAGACAGTTGTCCCTTTTGGATGGTTATTGTGGATACAATCAGATTCTTGTGCATGAAGAAGACAGATACAAAAAAAAATCACTACAAAGTGGGGTACTTATGCTTACAAAATAATGCCTTTTGGACTTTCCAATGCCGATACAACATTTCAATGTGCAATGGACATGGATTTTCATAACATATTAAATAAATGCATATTGGTTTATTTAGATGATGTTACTATATTTTTGAAGAATTCTGATGATCATCTTATGCACCTAAGGAAAACTTTTTAGTTTTGCAGACAGTTTGGAATATCACTAAATCCCAAAAAGTCTATATTTTTGGTCCATCAAGGTAAATAACTTGGACATATTATTTCTAGACAAGGTTTAGCTATTGATCCTTTAATAATTGAAGCAATTTCACAACTATCCTTTCCTCATCATAAGAAAGAACTACAAAGTTTTCTTAGAGAAATAAAATTTGTTAGAAGATTTGTTCAAGATTTTATAGCATTAGTCAAGCTATTAACAACCATGTTAAAGAAAGATAAAACTTTCTCTTGGACCAACAAAGGAAGAAAAGGATTCAAAGCTATCAAGCCAACTATTTCACAAGCTCTTACCTTGTAAAATCTAAATTTTGATAAGGATTTTACAATATATGTACTTTGAGGAGTTGAAACCATTTCAGCCACATTAACATAGGTTAATGATGAAAATATTATGTAGCCAATTACTTTCTTTGGGAAAATATTACATGGCTACGAGACAAGGTACACTTTTCTTGAAAAATAAGTGCTTTCTATAGTTAGAGGATTAAAGAATTTCAAGTACATGCTTTCCAATAATAAGATACATGTCTTAGTCTCTCATCCAAGTGTTAAAGCATTCTTATTGAACAAATAAATGAATGATAAGAGAGAAATATGGATTACAAAAGTTATGGAGTATGATGTTGAAATCCATGTTGAAAAAAAGTTCAAGGAAAAGATTGTGTGAACATCGATTACCGATATGGAAAAACCATAGGCGCGAGAATCAAAAATTCATTACAACATGCTGATATCACATATCAACAGTTAAAAATCTTATTTCAGCCTAAAATTAACAAACTTAACTCAATCAGAAGTTCAAGAATAAAGATGGATGACTGATTTGATTAATTAATTGTAGCATTGTACTTATCGGGAAGGTATGGATAAGAATAAGAAAATATATTTTAGGTTACAAGTGGTACCTTATGTTTTCATTGATGGTGTCTTGTTTAAAAGGATATAAATAATTTTTTATGCGATATATTGATTATGATAAGATTCAACAACTATTATCTGAGTTTCATGAAGGACCTACTGAGAGGCTACTTTTCAAAGCACATATTACAACCTTTAAAATTATGAAAGATGGTTACTATTGGCTCAACATATTCAAGGATTGCTTTGAATTGATTAGAAAGTGTAAGTAGTGTGCTTTCTCTATTGGAAAAGAACGCTTAGCTTCACTTCCTTTCTGCAACCTATTTCAGTGAATCAACCATTCATGTAATGGGGTCTTGACTTCATTGGCATGATAAATCCACCTTTGCCACAAGGACACAAGTGGATCTTGACTACTATGGATTATTTTATGCGTTGGACTAAAGAAGTAGCTTTGAAAGAAGCTAATGATAATTCAACCTTATCATTTTATAAAGCTATAATTTGTAGATTTGGTGTTCCAACAACTATCATTTTAGATAATGCCTTAGCATTTCTTGGTGCAAAGGTAACAATTTTGGCTTTCAAGCATGGAATTTATTTGAGTAATTCATCTAATTACTATCCACAAGGTAATGGGTTAGCTGAAAGCACTAACACCAATATTATAAATATCATTAGAAGAAAAATTAAGGAAAACCAAAGAGCTTGGTATCGATGTTAAATTCAACACTTTGGGCTAACAAATTGACTCCTAAAATATTAGTTGGCAATTCACTTTGTATAAGCTTGTTTATGGATGAGAGGTAAGAATGGCATCTCCATTGAGTTGGCCAAATTATATTTACTTGCATTAGATGGAATTACTTGAGAATAAACCAATGCAGTTCATTATGTAGATTTAATGGAGCTACAAGAGCTAAGAGATTAAGGTAATGTGAATATGGAAAATAATAAAAGTACGATCAGAAAACATTTGATAAACAAGCTAAGTTCGAGTCTTCAATTAAGGAGACATTGTGTTGAAATGGGATGCTGATCGTGTAAACCCAGGAAACCACATGAAGTTTGATATAACTGGAGTGGTATTTACATGATTGCAGCTTGTAAAGAGAACAATGTATTTCAGCTTTCAAGGCTGAACGAAGAAGAACTTCCCATTCCTTTGAATGGTATGTTTTTTAAACACTGTTATTGAAAATCCTTGATCTTTGGTTAGAGTAGGATGTCCCTTTAAATAAGTGCGGTTCATTCACATTGTAATTTTTTCAATTCAATAAGTCCAATCTTGTACATGAACTTGTTTACCAGATCCTTTCCTAGCTTTAGTTTGTTTTTTAGAAGGGTCAGTTTTTTACAAAAGGCATATTTTGGTTATATGCTTCAACTCCAAGCCTAATGGACAAGATCAAGGCAATGGTATACAAGCTAGTAGGCAAATTTCCTCACAAGATCGCCAGAAATGTTGAAAATTTTTACACTCGTGTAAAATGGGCAACTCAAAACTTTGTTTTTGATGGAAGGAATTGATGAAATGGACCTAACTAGGGAAAATCATATAGTTTTATTGTGTTTTCAGTTGCAGTAATTGATTAACTACATGTAATCGAAGATATGTGTCTTTACTGAGAATGCTACACCTCACATAGACTCGCCATTACATTTTTGTCTTTAACAAGGAAACAAAGAAGCCTCGAAGGACCAATGCATTGCCTTGATGAAGGTGAGAATCACAGTTTAGGTGAAATGTTATATTCAAGAACAACAAATAGAGTTATAGTTACATGGAATTGAGAAGAGTTCATTATTAAGTTACAGGTACATCAAAATTCATTTTTTTGCATGTTTAAATACTATTAATTATGTGATTGAGTTGTTTATTTCATTATAAAATCAATATCCATCATAAAAGATGAATGCTGAAAGAAGTATACAACTGAGTTACAGAAATTAATTTGATTTATTCATGAAAACATTCAATGTTTCCCACACAAGTCGTGGGATGTAACTCATAACTTCTGAAGTAGAAAGTACATGTGCATAAATTTAAAAGTAAAATAGTATAGAAGAAACCCATCATTACCTTGGGTTTTCTCCTAGTCTTCTTTGTTCTTGCTCTAGCTCCATCTTCCATCTTTGTCATCCAACAACTACAATGTACCTAAAAAAGAAAGGAAAATACATCAGTCAAGAGCTCGGGGTTTAATTTGTACTCATGTACTATCCAACTTCATGCAAATGGATTTCCTAATATCAGAGGCATAAGGTACATCATGTAACAGATGCAGAATTGAGAAAGCAGTATCTTACAGTAGCACATATGATTCCCAGAATCATGACAAAAAAATAAAGAGAAAGAAAGTCACTATGGAACATAAGAGAGGCCAAAAAGCCTAATTATTTTCTAACTATTTTCTTAAGTGTGCATGTACGGGTTGTAATAAAAGAGATCAATGCATGTTTCAAAATTATTTACTATCAAGTATAGATTATACTCAATGACCAAATAGAATTCAAGGACTATAGAAGAAGACTCACTCATGCATTCAAATGTTCAAGGAGAAAAGAGAACCTATTCAGAAGATAGAAAGCTTCACAGTGGCCTTAATACACTTTTCTAAAAATCAGCACAGATGCATGAAGTTACAGAAGTATGCAACAAAATTAGAAATATGAACTTAAATGAGAAGTAAAGAAGAATCAAAAGGATAAATAGATTACAACTCTTATTTCTAGATATATATTTCAATTGCAAATTCCAAAGTACAGACTTAAAGTACATCTTTAAGCTCAAAAGATACAATTGAAAGTACATCCAACAAAAGAGAGACCACTGTTAAATAAATGAAAGTCAAGATAAGTGATTTGAAATAAATCACTAAGACACAAGAGGATGAAGTCAAAATAGTTGAGTTCAAACATGCAAATGGTGAATCAATTTAAGAATTGCAGTTATTATGGAATCTATATCTCAAATTACAATGAAATAATAAGCATAGTAGTGTGAAAATGAACACCCAGGTTACACATCAATAAGAGTATACAAGTATTGGATTTGTAGAAAAGAAGGAAGCATATTTTTAAAAGGATACAAGATTACATGATCCAATGAACATCTCATAATGTGAAGCAACAAGAGTTTCTAACTCAAACAGGAATAGTCTTTCAGGAGCTATAAGGTAAATTTTTGAATTTCAAAATGAGAAGAGATTTCAACTATCAAGATTCTAACAGGTGCAGAAAAGAAAGTAAAATCAATAAGGTTCTCGAACCATGTGAGAACAGTTTCTATTAAAAGAAAAATTCAAGTGAAATGGACATGCAAAGAACTAAAAATTAAATAAGAATAAAGTGCAAGAGCTGCCAGGTACAACATAGAATGAAAATGTTTAGCTTACAAATTCCTTTCATTATAGGAAATAGTTTCACTATGTTTGGAAAGAAGAAGAGGGTATCTCAACATGACATAAAAAAAATCAAACAAATGATCAAGTACAAATGAATAAGAAAAGGAAAAAATCATGAAATGTTATATAAAATCAAAGATTACAGGTACTTTAAACTGAAAGTGATCAAGTTGCAGACCTCCAGACAGAAGTACAGATTGAAATTATAATATCATCAAGTACAAAATTGAAGTACATGAACAAATTACTTTAAACAATAGTTTACAACAACATTACTTCATAGCTTCAGAAAGTAAAATAATGATTAAGGATCAAATGAAAAATCTGCTAATCTTAAACAATTATAGACTTTTATGAGTCTAGAAGCCATGTTTCTAGAAGGTTCAGGCTTGCAAAAGCCCAAGTAGCTTCCCATTTTTAAGTAAGGAAAGTCAAAACCTTTTAGTAAGGAGTTTTATTTATCATATTTCTAAACCGAGTCATCAAAAGAGTGCAAGTTGAAAGATTTGGATCAAAGCGAGCAACAATAGTCATAGGGTAAATGGGAGCAACATGTTTTAGAAAGGAGGAAAAGCTACAAAACATATTTTCATAGAAAATTAGAATCCAGGATTGAAGATACAAATGGTAAATGAGATTCTCATTATCATAGAAGAAAGACTCTTTCTATTAGCAATTCTATATTAAAATACTTCTAGTAGTGATAAAGAGTTTTCCTGTAAATCGGTCTTTGAATGACACTTTTAAGAAATGGTTACAGAAGTAATCATAAGCATACATTTCATGATAAGAGCTCCAACTTGTAGCTTTGAAAGGAAGGAAGATTTAGTCCTTTTTAGTTTCGACACAGTTTACTAGTCAAAAATTCAGAATGTCTACATTGCTAGTTTATATCTGGAATAGTTTGAATTCAATCACAAACAATACTCATTGGAAAAAGCTAGTGGCATGTACAGATCACATGCTTGTAAACACTGACTATGAAAGCCATTTTTAACAAAAGATTCGTGTTACAATAAATAAGAGGGCAACCGGTACAAAGAATGAAACCCTTCAACCAAATCTTCAACAGTGAATGGAATCAAAACTAAGACTCTAATCATTACGGAAAAGGTGTACACAAAGAAGGAGAGCATAAGCAAAATAGAACTTCATTGCCAATTAATAGTGGCCCTTTAGTGAGGGTAGTTCATAGAGTGAATTGGAACAAATACATACAAACCTAGAAGGAGAAAATGGTGAAGCTATGAAAATTCCATGGCAACTATCTACCTTTTAGTAGAGAAACCAGAGAACGTAAAATACCCAAAATGGCAGGTATGAAAAGAAGAATACCCAGGAGTTCAAAAGAAACAGAATAGAAGAACTTTAGGTCAGAAACCAAAATAATGAAAAATATGGGTATTGACAGGAATATATCACAGAACGTTGACCTTTGAACAAGTGATGGTCGAATGACAAACTCTTACACATAAGGCTTATATAAAGCTGAATATTGACAACAGTGGAAACCAAAAATCAAGATAAACAATATGGAAGTGGGTGAATATACACTCATAAACTCCATCAGTGGCCATACATATCTTAACAGAGTGGCCATTATGAATTAAAAAATGCATGCTTGAACCCTATTAAAGGTCATAGTCATTTAAGTAGAGCTTGGCCACTTAGACTCGTGCTAGAGACCAAAACAATGGTATATAGAGCAAAGAAACCAGTGTCTCAGAATAAATCAAGTTTAGCGAATCCACAAAATAACATTTTACAAAGTGACGAACGTAACAGTTACAGAATAAAATAATTGAATTATTGGTTACAAAATAATGATTATTCACTCACAACCTTCCAAACATTCAACATTCTAACATAAAAGAATGAATCTGAGCAATACGAACTCACCTTTTACAGTCGAAGTGTTTAAACCCTTGAGCATAGTAGATTTTTTCAAAAGGAGAACACCCAAGACGTTAAAGCTCGGAATGCCAGGTATTACTAAGAATCACAGAAAACAATCCAATAATAGAAATCAGATATCAGTTCATATCGAGGTCATGAATAAAATAAAGTAGTTGCATTCATCAAGAACGACGATGCACATTTGTGCTTTCACGATGATACAGAGCTCAATACTTTGACAAAGGTCAAAATTTGAAGAACTCCAAATGACGTACTCAAGAACCACTAAGATCTAATGCTTTCAAGCTCAATTATAAATTACCAGAGCTTTGAAGAAGCAAGAAAAGATACAAAATGGTCAACAACTAAACTTTTATAGAGCTCAAACTCATAATGATTTGCCAAGAATCTTATAGAGAGCTCAAATCAAAGCAAATGTGTCATAAAATGTGCAAGTATTCACACATATAGAGTCTCATGAGTCAAGAGAAAATTGATTTCAAGTTCAAAATGTAGAATAATGGCGGCACATAGAAAATTTTCCAGGGCATCGCCCATAGACCAAAAATGTAGATCAAAAAGAGAAAATGCTAAGGTTGAGTTTGTTTTAGCTCATGCAATTAACCACCGTGTAACCTAACTCATCCAGATTCAGTGGATCAACGTTCAAGATCTAAAAGGACAAGATCAAATCATCAAAAGTTTAAACCACAAACCAAATACCAGTTAAGCCTCAACATTCCAGATTAGAAAAGGACGCAGATCCATAACCAAGATCAAAACACCAAAATTTATACAATCCCCACAATAACCCTATCTCACCTGAGTTAGAAATCAACGAGCCATATTTGCAGGTACAAAGATCAAAGGCTCAAATTCAATCAACATTTAAATAACATCAGAGACTGATAAACGATGGAGATGAAGAATTATAGGTAATTAATGGTTAATAGACCAAACATAATTTTCTATGCAAACCAAGGTGAGGTCAAAGTACTTCATATTTCCACCGAAAAGCCTTCCAAGGGTGGAGTCATCATGAGGTGGGGGACCAGCCCCGAGTATTTAAATAATTTTCATTTGACCTTATCAAGCCAAAGCCTATTTTGATTCAAACAACTATATGCTCTCATGCTCCTTCTAGTAGATTCAATCTATTGATTCCTGTTGACATAATAAGTTTTTTAAATAGTGTACTCATGTAGCCTTTTTAGTGCACAAACATGTAGAAAAAATATCACGGACACTGGCACATATACAACTATTCCTTACCTAAAATGTCGAGATCAACATAGCGTAGGAAAATGATCAACATCCAATGAAAGTGGTCAAGGATATTGAAATGTATGGAGTTAATAGAGTGGTAGAGAAAAAATAGGAGAAAGGGATTAAATCATGGTCATATGCAACATACATATTAAAAACATGAATAAATGGAATAAATGAAATAAAAAGCCACAAAAAATTATAGTTAAGTATACAAAGGATTGATGAAATGAAAAACATTCCTTGACAAACAAAAATAAACGAGAAAAAGTAAAAAAACAATGACATGAAGACAAACCTAAAAATAAAAATCTAACATAAACCAATAATCAATAAACATATAAATATAATAGTATTGTACCAAAATTAAGTGGCTACAACTTGTAAAAAACTTTGAAAACAATTCTAAAATGTGGATATCACTATTATCAAATAAAATGAAAAAGTGCACTCTTAAAGTGAAAACATATTTGGACATTTAAGTATGATACAAGGTAAATTTTAACTGCGAATCTTCACTAATTCACAAATATTTTTATTTTTAGATTTGCATTTGGTGATTTTGTAGAGTCGCATGCAGAGCAACATTTCACCTATAATTTTTGGTAACAAGTTAATTTTATGGGTTTGATCGCATAGTGTTTAAAATAAATTTCATATTTATACATGTATATCATTGTTACCTCAAAACACCAATCAAGTACATTCACCAATATATAATAGAAAAAAATAAGAATGTGTGAAATTCGGTGTATCTTACATAAAATATGTTTTATGGATGATCTCAACCACATAGTCCGAGAAACTTGATGAAGACACCCGACTACATACTCCGGATGCATGATGACATAGTCTAGATGCCCGACCGCATAATTTTAGATGCTCGCCACTTGGAAGATTGAAAATTCTCATTCATTTGTTAAGTGGGAAGGAAAGGGAAGCTACTCTATTACAACATAACACATTCAAGTGAAGAAGTGTAGGGTCTAAAGAAAAATGGTTAACATTCTTTCTTCATCTCGTGAAAAATGATTAAATAAATAGAAATATTCTAGTGTAATCTAATGTTATAGGAGATGTAAAATGACTGAGTAAATGAAGTAATAAAATACCAAAATAACACCCAAGAAAAATACGCTAGATAAATTAAAACCCTAGTGTGTAAGAAGAGGTTAAGAAAAGCCTTAGTTAATTTGAACATATTGCGGGGTGTGTTGCAATGTAGACCAGTGAGTAGGAAAAGGAAACAACCACACTTAAGTCTCGAGAAAGGATAGATATGAGATATTTAAAATAGTGTTTGTCTTTAATAGATATGGAAAATATGTACCGTGATGAATTTGTAATCCAATGGTAACGTGGTAGGTCCAACGTAATTAGCAAGATTTGAACAATGGAAAAACATGAAAGTAGGAAAAAAGTTTGCTCATACTCATAAATCAATAAAAGGAGTGTATAAATAGGGGTGTTGTGTAACCCATGTGCCTAGACAATCATTCCCTATAAGAGGTAAAGAGGAGTTACAATTCCAAATAAGGAATGTAAATCCTATGATGCCACTGACGCAAATGGCAATGATAGATTCTATGACAAAATATTCCACTTATCATATAAATCCCTAAGATCTATGAACATCACTAGGTGAGATGATTCACCACATGATGTGGAATAGACCTCTAGGATGATGAGGTAGGTCATGGCAAGTCGAACATAAATATAAGACTCCCTTATACAAGTAAGAAAGATATGTTAATGGGACCCGATAACTAAAGGCTTGATAAGGTGCCCATTTACAAAAAAAAGGTATTTTTGGAAAGAAGAAGAGGAGAAGGACTAAATATCTGAAGAATATGGGTGGTGAAACCGACCTTACCCCAATAATAACTTGTAAATGAAGGAACTTTGCCTTAGTGAAGGGCTTGGTGAATATATACGTAACTCCGATCAATCATCTAGATATATTGTAAGTGGATGATGCCTTCATGTATCATCTCACATATGAAGTTCATGTGAATCTCAACGTGCTTCATCTGCTAATGCTAAACCATATTTCTACAAATCGTGATGGTTCTCATGTTATCATAATAGATAATGGTAGGCCATTGAAAGTGGATTTCAAACTCTGTCAACATACCCTACAACCAAACAACTTCCATGGTAGTGTTAATTGATCCTCTATACTTTACCTCTGTCACGACGATATGGAAATGGCATTCTTCTTCTTTTTGGACAAACTGAA
Organism: Taxus wallichiana var. yunnanensis; assembly: GCA_018340775.1. Classification (NCBI taxonomy): domain Eukaryota; kingdom Viridiplantae; phylum Streptophyta; class Pinopsida; order Cupressales; family Taxaceae; genus Taxus; species Taxus wallichiana. Next base: position 975,193,869 of record CM031239.1, read on the forward strand.
AGGACCCGAAACAAGTGAGAAACTTTAGCCCGAGGTATATTTTCGATGATCTACATCACTAACCCAATCAGTGTCATGAATCCATCCAAGTTAATCTTTGTCCCTCCTAAGTAGTGAATGCAATCTGTGTGAATGCAATGAATATAGTGAAGGAATTTTTTTTCCTTTCCAATGTAACTTATAAGGCTCGTACATGAATTTAGACACAATCCGAAAAACATATGATAGATCGATCGAGTGTGAGTAAGGTAAACCAAGATCCCAACCAACTATCGATAAAGGGTGTACCATCAACCAAGGGAGTAGAGAAATCAGAAATCAACTTAACCCCCAAAAATAATGGAGTAGGAGAACATTGACAATCAGACATGTGAAACTGAGAAAGAAAATCAAGAGAGTACTTAGGCTATGAAATCATAATTCCTAAGTTAGAGTGGGAAATATAGATCCCAAGAAACTAATGAAGGAATCCTAAGTTAGACATGGAGAACTTATTGCAAGGAGATCTTTACAAGATCGAGTATAGAGGAAGAATTGTCCATGATCAACATGTCATCAACCTATAGACCATGAATGATCTTGGATTCATCCTATTGTATAATATAGAAATTTTGGTTAGTGTGACACCGAGTGAACCATGATGCAAGTAAAAAGAGTTGATCTTGGCATACCAATCCTAAGGGGATTGTTTAAGGCCATAGAGATACTTATTTAACATGAAAATGAGGGAGGGATAATGGACATAACCCGAAGGTTATTCTATGTATATCACTTCCTCTAGATCCCCATGAAGGAAGGAACTCTTAATGCCCATCCGGTGGAATTCCCATCTGTTAACGATAGCGATGGTGTGGGTTAATCGAATGGAATCCATATTAACAACTATAGAAAAGGTTTCGAGTAATCAACCCTAGCTACTTGGGAGAAAACCTTGGCTAAAAGTCACTCTTTATACTTCTTGACTTATTCATTGGCACCATACCTTTCCGTAAACCCACTCACACCAAACAATTTTTCTTCCTTTGAGAAGAGGGGTGAGATCATAAGTATCATTTTTCATGAGTGAGGAATATTCATCATCCATGGTGGAATCCCACTTAGGAATCCCATAAGCCTCCTGGAAAGACTTAGGATTAGAAGCGGAGGAGAAGAAGGAGTGGGGTCCAAAAAAATCGAAGCGAGTATGTCTCTCATCCAAAGGATATTCAACTAAATCTCTAAAGCACTCTGCAAAGTTTTCCTATCCTAAAGATAACCAAGAGGATCAGTCTCAAAGTTAGAAGATTCTTCACTTGAGTGAGAAGGGACATAGTCCTCGTAATCACTATTGTAAAAATATGAAGAATTAGAAGTATGAGGGCTAGGAGGATCAAGAGGAGGAACTCGCTCAACAACATCATCATCGATGAGTCGAATCGAATTAGTGGGAAAAAGAACCTTAGAAGGGAGAGATGTAGAAGACAAAGATGACTCATCAAACTTCATATTTCTCTCAATATAAAGCTCATGAGTAGTAGGGTTCAAAAATCTATACCCCTTCATACCATTAAGATACCCTACAAAAATACAAGGTTTGGAATGTGGTTCCAAAGCCTTACATTTTTTTGGGAATCTAGGCCATAACATTGGATCCAAAGATGTGAAATTTCTCTACATCAAGATTGCATCCAAACTAGGCTTTAAAGGGACTCATCCTTCTTACGGCCTTGTGTGGAACATGGTTTTAAACATATCACGTATAGTTCACTACTTTGACCCAATAATGTGGAGGAAGATATTTCAAGTGAACCATATAAGTGGCCATCTTCTTAAGCATTTGGTTATTTCTTTCTACAACTCTACTTTGCTAAGGGCTATAAGCAATATGTACGTTAAAGAAATACCTTCATAGGTAGAGAAATATTAAAACTTGTTGCTCACATACTTTCCTTCTCTTTTAGTGTGAAGAACCTTGATAGACTGTTCCACTTGTTTCTCACGAAGATCCTTAAAGTCCTAAAAATTATCGAAGAATTAATACTCAAGCTTAAGAAAATACACCCAAGTGTATCGTGAAAATTCATCAATGAAGGTTATTATATATAGATTTCTAGTAAATAAAGGAGATGGTAAATGGCAAAAAAAATTCACTATGAGCAAGATCTAAGGGACGATAAGCTCTCTAGGATGTTCCCTTGCCAAATATTTTTTCAGGGTGCTTCCCGAGGGAACAACCCTCACAAAGACCCTTAGAAAAAATGATGTGGGGTAACCCATTGAACATTTATTTCTTGCTCAATTCTTCAAGGTAACGATAATTTAGATGCCCAAAACACTCATGCCATAGCTTGCTAACCTCATCTCGCATGAGTGTGAAAGGATTTAGGCATTGAATCAAAAGTAAAGTGGTAAAACATATACAATCATGAATGGTGATCCACTTTTCCCTCAACCACGTGTGCGATTAGAGTTAAGCTCACGAATAATCACCGATTTAGGACCAAATTCTAGCATTCCCTCACCAAGGTGAGTGATTTGGTAAACCGATAGGATATTGGCAGAGAGATTGTGAACACACAACACTTGGTTAAATTTTCCACCCTCCATCTCTATCGATCCATTACTAGAAAGCGACGCTATAGTGTCATCACCTAACGTGATTTGGGACATGCAACATGGTTAGATGCTAGAGAACTCAACATATGAAGAAGCTATGTGCTACGAGACACTATAATTGATAATCCATGTCTATGAAGAATCTGATCTAGATACTGAGGGCATTTCCTTTCTTCTTCTCAGATTTAGACTCATTTTCTTTAGAAGACTCACCCTTTTGATAATTTTGTTTAACGGATTAAGGGACACTTATTTTATTCTTCTCAAGTAAATGAGTTAAGTGATCAATTTGTTTATGCATACACTAATTCTCTTCATGTCCAATCTTCTTGCAATAGTAATACTTAAACTTTTCCTTCATTTATTTAGGCTCAGAAGTTGAAGCGTTCATGTTAGGCTTGGATTGGGCTTGGTTGGTCTTGGTTTCCTTCTTGGGTTGGTCCTTTTTCTCTATGTTATTTTTAGTTTTATTTCCCTTAATTTCCAAAATGGCATGTGACTTAGATTTTAGAGTCCCAATTTGAATGATTTTATCCTATTCTTGAATGAGTTGGAATGAAAAATTATCAAATGAGTGAATTTTAGAAGCTCTTCCTAAGGTAGATTTATTGGCGTGGAAATTTGAAACAAAGATGGAGTATTCGAGAACTATCTTAGAGATAATTTATAAGATCAAATGAGAGTATTTATTCTCCACTTTACGTTCCTTTAGAAACAATCTAGGGTGGATAAAATTTGAGAAGAAGTCCAGAGGTTTGTAAAGTCACTAGGGTTTAACCCTAGTAGTTCATTCTCCAAATCATGCACTCTTATGTCATATTTATTCCCAAAAAATTCATCAAGAATTTTCCATGCTTCAGCAGGTGTTGAGGAAGTTTCGAGGTGGAAGAACATATTGGGAGAGATAAACATACAAAGAAGACCTAAGGACTCGTTAGAACGGTTGAACCACTTAGATTTTTGTGTTCATCATCAGGTTCAATATCTACTCCCATGGAAACATGGAATAACCCTTTACTTTGTAGAACCATAGAAATTTTAGATCTCCATTCAAATAAATTGAAAGGTGTGAGAAAAGGTACTTTAGATGCATCCATAGAGAAGAGAGAGAAATAAAGAATGCAGAAAGAAGGAGAGAAAAAACCACCCCAGAATAATATTATCACCCCACCGAGTTTCAAAATTTATAGTTTAGTGTGTTGATTAAAATCATATATGACTATGCATAGAGAATCGGTTGGTCACTCACCTTGTAGTCAACGTAAAAATGCACAAGAGTGGAGACCACAATCAAGATTTGTCAACTATAGTAGCTCGAAATCGCAAGAAAGCATGAAATGATCCAAAACAAGATAAGGGGAGAAAAAATGCATTCCTATGTGAGAAAAAGTGTCTTACGTTGCACTAGAAATCTCCTTGCTACAAGACTATGGCAGACACACTCACTAGTCTGCAAGTAATAACATGGGTTTTTACAATGCTTAACATGACTCAAAAAGAGTCTAGATGACCTCAGACACAACAAAGGCTCGGGAAGGCAAAAATATGCTAGAAATGCTATAATACACTTCAACAACACATTAGTAGAAAAAATAGCCAATAACACTTAAAAATTTGACTCTTGCAACGTCTAGTTAGCTTAATTTTGGAAGCAAAAATGGACTAAAATCGAATAAAACATTAAAAAATGACTATTTAATTCCACTAATCTAAAAGAGAAAGGAGCTTATTATTTTTAATTAAATACTTAATTTTAATTAGAATCCCCTTAAAAGGTTTAATAAAAAAACAATTATATTAAAAAGATACCTTTCCAATAATTAGATCTAAATTTTAGTTAAATCTAACTATAATATTAAAAAAATGTCTAACATATAATTAACACACCTTAAAAATGTCTAACATATAGTTAACATACCTTTTAAAAGTTATTACCTTTATAAAAGAAAGGCCACATATGGTTTTTAAAAGGTTATTCTTTATTTTAAAAAGGGCACCTTGTTTATACTCACCTTAATATATATGATTAAAGCCTTATCCCTTTTTAATTAAAAAGATATGGTTTAAAAATAAGGCTCCACATATTATTAAAAGGGAGACCCCACATATTTTCTTTAACCACTTTGTTAATTTTACTATTGGAACCACCATTATATTAAATAAATTAATACAAAGTGTTATATAGTAAGGGCGGCGGCGGTGGACACGAGAGAAAAAAAAACGAGGACCAAAGGAAAAAGCAACACATGCCACAAACAAAAACAAAGCTAAAGAGGCCCGAGCCTAACGACAATAGCCACATAGCCAAAAGTAAATGGATAAGGTGACACCAAATAATATCGAGAAACGTGAGGTTTAAGGTGCCCTCTATTTTCCTTAGACCTCATGATAATTTTCCATCTCTTAGGCTAACGAGTCAAAGTGTCAAAAAATCAATGTGAGGGAAATCCTACTTTGGGTATGAATCGAAGATTCATAAACATGAGATCTTTTAATAAAACTTCCAAAGCATGGGGAGTCTCATCTCTCATAGCCTTTGAACTGCTAAGAGGAGGATTTTCTATAGTTACATTTTTCGTGGAGGGTTTTCAACCTTTAGGTCACGAAGACACCACTTTTTTCTTTTTTTGAGACTTATTGAGTGAACAAGCCTCTTGAAGGTGTCTAGTTTGATGACATAACCTGCACCGGAAGGCCATATTCTCATAATCTAGAACCTGTAACCACTTGAAACCATCATGAATTAATTCCAACTTTTCCGAAAGACCTTTGCTGAGGTCCACTTCAATGCATATACGAGCATATGTGAACAACCCGTGCTTAGACAGTCATCATCCATCTTGATGAAACAACCAATAGAGTTTCCAATAGCCACACAAACCGCAGGGTACCAAAAGGGGAGAGGAAGATTTGGGAGACAAACCTAGAGAGATATTTTGGAAATAACAATAGAAGAAGGATCGAAGTCAAAAACTAGGGAGTAAGATAAAGGCCAGCCCTACCCCAAAACCATAGACCCTCAGTAAGAGCTCATTGATATTCAGTGTGAGAACAAAAATGGACGATAAAAAACCCCATAATTTTAAGGAATCCCATGGATTATATAAATCCGACAAATTTATGAAGTCCACAGATATATATTATTTAAAATCACTGACTTTAAAGATAAGACAAACCTTGTAATAAATCAATGGTTTTGAAAATGCGTGGAAGGAAAAATAACATATGGTCAAAGGCATAGAATACATGAAACATGCAGAGGTGGGGAAGGGTCATTACAAATATTAGAGATGAGAGGAGTAAACCACTCGGGGAAGAGTAGAAACACAGCGGGAGTTCGAACATATGAGATACAAGGTATAGACTGACCACGAGCAAGTAGGGTTAAAATCCAAGAAAAAATAAATGTAATATAGGAAAATGGACATAAACAAACCTCAAACACATGCAAAGAGAATGTAAAATGGGAATGACAATGTAAGGAATTCAAGGAAAGGGCATGGGAATTCCCAACCCACAACAATGTAAAGGACTTATATGAAATGCCAATCAGTAAAATAATATAGCAAGGTAAACCTAGTATGTAGGCCAATGGAAAGCATGGCTGATTCAACAAACCTCAAGAGATTATGTGGGGAATAATAAAAAAGTAAACAACAAAGAGAGTGGAAAATAGGCCAAAAATGGATCTTGCATTTTTAAAATCTAAATAAGACTAAAAATGCACCAATCTCAAAATAACGTTTTCCCACCAAATACGACTATAACCAGTGAAATACAAGGGTGAAAGTAATGTAGGAGCATCCGTACATAGAATCATAACTAATATTATTTTTTTGAAGTGTGTGTGTTTGTTCACTCCACTAGGGAGGAATTGAGTAAATTGTGAATGTAAATTTTAATTTCATTTGTGTAAAATACTAACTAAATCCTATGTGCATAAGAATTCCAAATGGAGATATGAATGTGAGACTTGAAGATCCTCTCCTAAAACATCTCCATGGTATTGTTGATACCAAAAACACAACACCCGTGATTGCTTGCAACTCGATAAATTGAAGCTGTCGGTGTGATTGTATAACATGGTGCTTTTCCCAAAGTGTGGGACTTTGCAATCGTGGAAATCTCTAGGATGAAGGAAAGTTCCTATTCATATATTCGACACACACACTCAAATTGTAGAGGATCTATCCTAAAATATACTCTAACTTGCTAAGGAGACAGGGTTAAAAAGGATGCAAGAAATTGAACCTAAGTTGATGGAGGTGATGCACCAAGAGGAATGTTGAATAACTTTCCTTGCATGGGAATAAAATTAAACAAGATTGAAGAGGATGAGAATAAATAGATAAGTTTCTTGTCAAAAATTTATTCACCATTAAACACAAAACACCAAAACATGTAACACAACCTAAAATGCACTGATTAACCAAAGTTGTAATGAGAGATCAAAAAGATGTAATGAACACAAGAGAGGGTTGAAATTCATCCACGAAATATATAATTATTCCACAAATTTGATACAATGCATTACAATGGCCAAGAGGAAAAAATTGCATTTACAGTTTGAATGGGAGGTTTGAACTCCACAAGATCACTTACAGACAAGAGAAGAAGGGAGGGTACAGTAAAGATTATCTAACCTTTTGAAATGAGCCCCTAATAATATATAGGAATAATGAGAGAAGGGAGAGAGAAGGAATTCAAAATCCTACTTCAACCACCCAAAAATGTATTAAAATCACCTGCAACAATGATGGGTGTCACTACATAACCCATACCTCCATGTACTTTGCCTTGTTGGAGAAGAAAGGAAGCCCATACCTTCATCATTTGGGCAGGTGAGAAATCTGAAACATTCCTCTAAAATGGTGGACTGTATTTCCTCATTTTTAAATACTTAGTCTTACTAAAATTAAGAAAAGCAGTCATATTTCTGTAGAGGACATTGAGAGATTTCTAAAAAGTCTGATTTTATGAAAATTTGAGCTCCCAATAAAAAGTTATAGCATCGAAGATGAGGGTGCCATCTTGTGATAAATGCGAGTGCTTGGCTCTATTTTTCAGACTTTGAACTTGCTTTACACATCCTCCAAATCTGAAATTTTGGACTTTCAGGATTTGGAGATTTAGGCATTTTGAATTCAGAGGTCATTGTCACTATTCACATTTCTGAGCTCATGAAACATCTGAAATGCTAAAACCCTTAAGTCCCAAATTTGGACTTCGGGTTTTGGACTTCAAGTCATGATCTGTGTGAACTATGGCTTCAACATTCCCAGATTATGAAACCCCAAAGCCTAAAATTTAGACTTGAGTTTGAGACCTTTATCTTTTCGGGGTTTCAGGTTTTGGGATTTTGGAGGTTTGGGTTTTGAATTTTAGGGGTTTTCGTTTGGGATTTCAAGGGTTTAAGTGTCGGACATTAGGGGTTTGGGTTTCAGGATTTTGGGGTTTTGTTTTTAGGATTTTTACCCATCCAGTTGTCACATATCTCTGAAATCTCGAAATCCCAACGTCTAAATTTTGGACTTTGGGTTTTGGACTTCATTCCTTCAAGACCCTGAATTTCACCCCAGCCTACCTCTGAACGACCCCACTTATGAATTCTAAATTTCGGACGTCGAGCTCCTTCAATCCCTAAACCATCTACAACTTTTGAGCTCTTTTACAATGTGTTCATCCTACTTGAACTTACTTAGCTTGAGCCCAAAGTGTGAGCACCCATGGCTGAAACGATCCCTCTATTTTATTTGTGCAAGGTCATATTTTTCCAATTTTAGCTCGAAGGAAAAATTGGATCATAGTTATTTCAATGAGAATAGGGACTCAAACTATTTTTATAAGTCAAGAGTTGTTTAGGTATCTTAGGGAGTAGTTGAGAAATGATAGGTTTGGCTTGTTTTGATATGAAAAAATTGGATTTTGGTCTCGTGTATGTAATTCCTCGTGAAACATGGATGTATCATGGGGTGATTGAATATGATTAAAGAATTTTTTATGGTTTGGAGTGAAATCCATGCTCATTACTTGTTTTGGTACACTGTTTCATATGTATTTTAAAGGAAATCTTGCATAGGAAGTGAGGGGAATATTACAGTCACCTCCATGAGCTTGATAGCTCATTGTGAAAAGGGGGAAGCATGAAAGTAAAATTGGGTTTATGCGGTGGTAAATTTGACATTACATAATAATTGAACTAATGTTGTGATCATTTTGACATGGATGAAATGTAGAATAGAAATGTTGTTAGAAATTGTAAATGATATCGTAATTGCCTAGATGATAATTTGATTCATATATAGATGATTGTGGATTTATATTGTATATTTTATCATAGATGTTTTTAATGTGCGGCCACGAGGCCGAAGGAGGTATTTATGTGTTTTGCAGGTAAATTTATTCACAACAAACATCGGGGGATTGGAGACCAACCACATTGGAATTCTAGGTGAATTCAACAAGGGTCACCATGGCAACATGTATTTTGTGTGTGTGTTTGAATTATGGTTAGGGGGAAATTGTGACCAAGGGGTTATGTATTGTCTTTTATTTAGTTTTCCTTTAATTGATGTTAGTATGTGATTTTTAGTGATGTAATTCATTGTATTAATTATTTGGATTTTGGTGTATGTATTTCCCTTTATTATTAATGGGTTGTAGTGTCTTAATTAAAGCTAATTTAATCTTTTCCTAAACTAATTATAGATGTGACCAAAAGGAATTCATTTATTAGAGTAGATTTCTCTTGGATTTTGTGTTGTAAGTTGAGTGCTTGGGATCTTGAGTGTTGTACACTCTACCCCTTCATGGAAATTCGAATTTGGCCTTAGGGGCCAATTTTGAAGGCTTGTGGGACAAGTAAAACTTGTCCCACACCTCTTAAATTGCTATACCAACCCTACCTATGGGTTTGGGGGTCAAAATTAGACCCCATTAGGTGTTTTGGGAAGATAAAAAGGTAAAATGTTTATTGCACTTTCTTTCTTGAAATTAATTTTGTCCTTAGGGGTGTGGGCTTAGATTGTGTGTGTAAGTAAAATGTCATTTCTTCAACCACTTATTAATTGTGCTTTGGAGTATGGGGTTGACTAGGGTGATGTGGAGTGGAGAGGAAATGATGTGGCATCCTACTTGGAGCCACATCATCCTCCTCTCTCCCTTTTCTATTTATTGAAGTTCTTTTGCTTGTTTGGGGGTTACTTCATTATTTTGTGCTCTTGCATTTTTGGGAGTTAGAGGATTTTGGAGAGCTTGTGGTCTTTGTGGGAGCTTGTTGGTGATTTCTTGGGTTTGAAGGAGCTTGGAGATTGACTCTTGGAACAAGCTCTACTATGGAAAGGTAGGAGCTTTACTCTTGCTTATGTTTTCCTTTATTTTGTGTATATGTGCTTGTTTTTTTGAGTGTTTTGGAATGCTTGTTGGGTGCTTGGGTAGATTTCCTAAGTGTGGTGTAGGAGGGGACTATGGGGAGAATTCATGTAGGGAGGCATAAGAGTTATTTCATGTTTTGGAGGGAGTTTGGGTTGGGTGCCCCACCTTGGACAAGGAATGCTTGCATTTCTTACTTGTTCTTGTATGAGGGAGGCATAAGAGTATGAGGGAGGCATAAGAGTATGTGGGAGGCATAAGAGGTACTTGAGGGAGGCATAAGAGTATGTAGGGGATTTGAGATATGCATTGGAGGTTTTTAAGGTGGGCACCCATTTCCCATTGGGAGGCATAAGTGGCCTCCCCATAGGTTCTTGCTCCTTTGGCTTTCATTTTTTAAGCCTTGTTTATTTTGGTTTTTTTTCCTTTTGTGTTTGTAGTTTGAGTTGAATGTGTTTGGAATGGTTGTGAAATTTTGGTTTTGTGTTGTGGAAGCTTGTTTGTTTCCATGTGTTGGAATCACCTCTCATTGTAATGTGGTTGGGGCTCGGGGGCCAATGAGGAGGATGGCTTCTCCTCCTCATTGGATATTTTGGTTGGGTGGAGAGTGTTGCCTCTCCCCATTTTTTTTGTGGATCAAACATATCATGAAGGAGCTCTCTTGTTGGTGTTGTGAAGCTTGGAGCTTTTGGTGGAGTCCCTAAGAAAATCCTTCTTGTAATAAAACTTCCTTAGTGTTATTCCCACTTAGAGTGGAGGAACTTGTAATATTGTATTCCATTTTTAGCTTATATTCTTGTATGATTTCCCACTTCAAGTGGAGGACATTGTATTGATCTTGTGAAGGAAATTTGCATTCAAATATTTGTTATTAAAGTTGTATTGTATGTTGAAAGAAAAAAAAAAAAAAGAAGAAAGATTTGTGTTGTAAAGTTAGTTTTGTGAAATAGAAAAGAAAGTAATTCTCTTTATTTGAAGTTTTGGTTGTATTGTGAGAAAAGAAGTTCTTGTTTTAAAAGAAATGAGCTATACTCAATGGAAAAAAAGTTTACTTTCATTGTGAAATTGTATTATTGTAAATGAGAAAGAAGAAATATAGAAGTTGTAAGATGTTAAAAATGCATGCATAGTAAACTTTGAATATAATAAAGTTGTTATAGTTATTTTGATATATATTGTGTTGTGAAAATGAAAGAGACAAAAATTTGAAGTATGTTGTTATATTGATATGTTGCATTTTGTAGTAATAAAAAAATAACAATGTAGAAGTAGATATAAATCCTTTATTTTACTCTTGGAATTCAAAGAAAATTAGTTGAACAAAATGGAAATGATCTTGTAAGTAGTTGTGCTTTTATTGGAATTGATAATGCTTAAAATGAGTAATTTTAACTAAGAAATGAACAAATGGAATGAAATCCCAAAACTGGAAACTTTAGGTGTATAAAATCAAGTTCAGAATGCATTTTAGTACATTTTAGTAAACTTTTTTTTTTGGAAAATCTCAAATTTTAGGTTTTGTTTCTAAGAAACAGGACCACCGCCCTGTGTGCAGAGTGATGGTCTCGTAACCACCGCTCAGGCTAAGGCGGCGGTCTCAAAACCACCGCTCCATAGGGGGTGGTGGTTCATGGTTTGAGGGTAGGGTGGTGGTCCCGGGACCGTCAGGGCCATCTCTACTCTCTGGGGGTGGTTTCATCACTTATGATGAGAACTTCTCGGATCCGTGCTTGTGTAAATTTTTAACTTGTATATACTAAATTTTAAGTTGTAAATTTAACTAAGAAACTACCAACAATCAAATAATGCTCAAATCTTATTGTATAAAAAATTAAACCTACAAATGGTAATTAAAAACATTCTTCTCATTTATATTGATGGGGGTAGGGTTTGCCCCAAATAGAGAACCCAAATACACATAGCTTTGAAACAAAACTAGATTGGTAAAAAAACCCCTCCCAATCCTTGAATGAAAGTAATAACAACAATAAAACTACAATCTAAACTAATCTAAGCTTGATCTCCTTGTAGACTCCTCCATAGTTCTTCCTCTCTTGCTCCCATGGCTTCCTTCTCTCCAACCTTGCAATTTTAACAAAAGAAAATAGACCAAATGAGGAGAATAGTAAAGGAAAGGTTTTAATAAGAATCTTAAGGATTTTAGGGTTAGTTTGGAACCCTAGGATCTAGTGGCCAAGATTGATTTGATCTAAGGGTGGAGGATTAACCCTACTTTTGTTTGGTAGAAATATATTTTAAATGTTTTAAATTAAATCCTTAAGGGTATGTGTAGATGGGTGAATGGGGCCATTTAATTTGCCTTAGGGTGTAAAGTCCTTATTAGTTCTTAGTATGTTTTAGGAAATTAATAAAAGGACTTTAAGCTATTAGGATAATGAAACTAAATTATTTAACATGAGGTTAACCATATTAGGATTGAACATTAACTAAGAAGAGAAAACAATTAACCAAGTAAATTAAACTATGGCACCTTCCTAGTTGACTTTTAATTAATCGACCTTAGAGGTAAAGTAATTTTAATATTTAATCTTTTAACTAGACCTGGCCTATCAATCGTAAAGTTGAGTTTAGTGGTGTAAGTTAATTTAATGTACCCTAAGGGTTAACACCCTTGTAACCTCTTTTACCTTTAACTTAAAAAAAAAAAATTAGTCACAATTTTTGGGTTAAGTGTTAGGTTTTAGCGTGTTCCTAGAACGTCATTTTTGTGGGTGTTACACTTGGTATCAGAGCCGTGGGTTCAAATCTTGGACCCTTGGGCACACTAGAAAACATGAGACATGAACTTTTAACCTAGTGTAAAAATTGTTTTCTTTTAACCTAGAAAACCATTGTCGATAATTGTATAATGTAGAAAACATAGAAAACTGAAACAAGACCTAGAACAATGAACTAACTCTCACCTTGAGTCTGTATGGGAGGTGTGGATCAGATGAGGGTATTTTCACATAGACCTAGATATACCACCTCTAGAGCAGTAGGTTGTAGTGGCCATTCTACCTCATATTTTATAGATGCTTCAGGATGTCAATGCCATTATACGCGGAGGGTCCTTGGGAGGATGACTTTCTTAGACATGACATGGAGCCATCAGTGGAGGCCATGCATCCCCTCGACACAGTGAGGAGTATAGGGAAGAGAACTTCCATGTGGAGTCGGCTAGGGAAGAGTCACCACAGAGAGGGCATGGAGACAAGATTTCAGGACATAGGGATAGATCTCGGAGCCCTAGACAGAGGGAGGAGCATGTAGAGAGACCTAGGGGTCATCAGTCGTCAACTATAGACCATATCAAGGGAGATCCTGAAGCTATGACCATCTCACTATTTGGGAGATACAGGTGGTTTTAGGAAGAGGCTGGTTGGTGAGCTTGAGCGGATGCTTCAAGCTCTGCCCTTATACTAGCAACATGAAAGCTTGTGTTGTGATCCATCTTCTGAGGGATGGAGTAGGAGTCTAGTGGAGGACCGAGGAGCAGAAGCTCCATGTTGACTCAGAGATAGTTACCTAGGAGCTATTTGAGGAGCATTTTAGGAGAGTAGGTATTTTCCTAGGAGGTTTATTAGTAATGGATAGATGAGTTTCATGACCTCCATCAGGAATCTATGACTGTAGTTGAGTATGAGAGTTGATTTCTGGACCTACTCAGTATGTCGACTATATGTAGGATGAGAAGGTATGGATTCACAGGTTCATTAGGGCCTGAATTTGGATTTGGGTGGTGTGTGCACATTCACTACCCACAGACATTAGCAGAGGCCATGGAGAAGGCCTATATTAGAGGAGACATGGGGGAAGACACAGCAAGGCTAGAGATAGAGTTTGGAGCCACATCCAGTAGATGTAGGATGGTAGATCGAGGGGGTCAGTTCCTCCTCCTCATGGTGGATAGAGTTCAGGATAGTCTTCTTTCAGGCCACCACAATAGCCACCTCATAGTAGTAGCAGACCCGCCCACCTTACAGACCTCCTTAGAGATTTGATGCACATAGAGAGGGGAAGAGTATGGGGCCTCCTCCTAGGGGTCCCATAGGACACAAGGTGTGCCGAGAGCTTAGTCAGCAGGAGCTCATCAGCAGAGAGACCTCAGCATCCAGTCCATATTGGGTCATCAGGATCCAACACAGACCTCTAGAGTACCGGCTAGAGCTGCATCTCACTAGAGAGGACCAGGAAGTTGTTATGGTTGTGGTGTTGCTGGACATCATTGGAGAGAGTCCCAAGAACCCTAGTAACAAGGGTAAGACATAGATCTCAGAGCCTACTATTGGAGATATGGGATGGAGCCATCGGATATACGCTGCGATTGAGAACCACTAGGATGAGCACTAGAGTATTGTGATAGAGATGACGTAGTAGTATTGGTGGTATTTTCACCTCTATATTGTTTGATTCTGGTTCATCTGATTCTTTTATTGCACCATCCTTAGTAGAGTGTTGTAGGATGGTGGTAGTTAGGAAGGGTCATAGTTGGGACGTTGAGATGGCTTTTTGGAGCCAAAATTTCTATAGACTCCTTAGTTAAGGAGTGTGTAGTGGATTTGGGACCCTTCACCACTACCTTGGATCTTGAATCCTTCCTTGGGTTCTTATGGTGTCATCTTGGGCATGGACTGGTTTTTTTTGCACACATAGAGCTAGAGTGGACTATTACCATAAGACTATTTCTTGTACAGATGATCTAGGAGTTGAGTCAGTGATAGCGGGAGTTAGGAGGCCGTTTCCATTTGCACCATCTCGCTATGTAGCTTAAGTGGTGTGTGTGTGAGAGGTTGTCAAGATGTATGTTGTTACGGTTAGTGATAGATCTGAGGATGAGTCTAGTGGACCATCCCTTGATGACCATCACATTTTGAGAGATTTTTGTTGATATGTTTTTCTAGGGGAGCTACTGGGGTTACCTCCCCCACGTGAGATAGATTTCCACATAGATCTGGTTCAGGCGTGAGCCTATCTCACGAGCACCTTATCGGATGACTACCCCGAGCTATGTGAGCTCAAGTTGTAGCTTGAGGGCCTTCTAGAGAAAGGCCTAATCCATCCTAGTGTATCCCCTTGGGGGTGCACCGGTGATTTTTTGAAGAAAAGGATGGATCTCTGTGGTTGTGTATTGATTACCACCACCATTTGAACAAAGTAACGATCAAGAATCGTTACCCCCTTCCATGCATTGATGATTTATTTGATCAGATGAAGGGGCTATAATTTTCTCCAAGATAGATCTTAAGTCAGGATATCATCAGCTGAGGATCACGGAGGAAGATATTCATAAGACCACCGCCTTCCGTATGAGATATGGCCACTACGAGTTCACAGTGGTACCTTTTGGTCTAATGAATGCCCCCGTAGTGTTCATGAGCTTGATGAATGGGGTATTCAGGACATTTTTGGATCACTTCATGCTCATCTTCCTTGATGACATTTTGATTTACTCACGTATGCATGAGGAGCATGAGGAGCACCTTGCCAGGTTCTTCAGTGTCTTCGTGAGTAGCATCTTTATGGGAACTTGGAGAAGTGTGTGTTCTTTCAAAAAGAGGTGTAGTATTTGGGCCACATCATTTTTGGGGAAGGTATCGTAGTTATCCTTCCAAGATTTGAGCTATCATGGATTGGCTAGCACCCACTAGTGTGATGAGGGTGTAGCTTCATGGGTTTGGCAGGATATTACAAGAGATTTGTAAAGACTTTTCTCGAATTGCACCCCATCACTTCCCTTCAGTGGAAAGGGAAGAAGTTTTGTATGGTAGATAGATGTGAGTAGGCCTTTAGGACACTGAAGGAATGCCTCATGACAACACCTATTCTTGTAGTGCTAGATCCTCAGGGTGAGTTCTATGTTTTTCATAGATGCTTCTTTGGTAAGGACTTGGAGGTGTGTTGATGCAGGAGGGAAGAGTAGTTGCTTTTGAGTCTCACAAACTCAAGGATTATGAGCTCAATTATCGACTCATGATCTTGAGCTTGTAGTAGTTGTGCATGCCTTGGTGTGGTGGAGACACTTCCTTCTTGGCCGGAGATTTACACTCAAGACTGATCACTTGAGTCTTTGCCACCTCTTCATGCAACCCAATCTCAATGCTCATCAGTGGTGTTGGATGGAGTTGCTTTGTGAGTATGATATGGAGATAGAGCATGTGAAGGGGAAGGAGAACATGGTTGCAGATGCCTTGAGTAGATGGAGACATGTGGCTATGGCTACTTCAGTGGGCACATAGATTTGTGGAGTAGGATTTTGTAGCAGCTTCCTCATGACAACTTCTACCTTGCAGCCAGAGTAGAGATTGAGTCTTAGAGACCCCTTGAGGGAGATTTGATGGATTTTCATTAGAGGAAGATGGTCTTCTCAGACACAGAGGTTGGATATATGTTCCTAGAGATGGAGGCTTGAGACAGGACATTTTGACAGAGGCTCATCATGCACCTTATTCAGCCCATCCGGGGTGAAGAAGATGCATGCCACTTTGAGACAGTTGTACCATTAGAGAGGACTTTGGAGAGACGTGGCTCAGTTTGTGTCATGTTGTTTAGAGTGTCGGAGGTGAAGGCTGAGCATCAACATCCAGTTGGCCTTCTCTTTCCTCATGCTATACGGAGTGGAATGGGACACCATTTCCATGGACTTCATTGTTGGGTTACCGACGTCGAGATACCACCACACATGCCATCATGGTCACGGTGGATAAATTGATGAAAGTGGCTCATTTTTCTCTGGTGAAGACCACCTACATAGCTAGTGTAGTGGCATGGGTATCTTGATGAGATTGTCAGATTACATGGGATTCCATGGAAGATCATTTGTGATTGTGATCCTTTGTACACTTCCACTTCTGGACCACCATGCAAGCATGCTCTCGGGATGAAGATCAATTTCAGCACAACATATCACCCTGAGATAGATGGAAGAAACTGAGTGGGTGAATTAGATCTTAGAGGACATGCTTAGGATGTATGTTATGGATCATCAGTCGAGATGGGAGGAGTATTTGTACTTGGTGGAGTTTTCCTACAATAATAGTTTTAGAGTTTGATAGGCATGGCTCCTTTTCAGGCATTATATGGTAGAGAGTGTGCAGGACACCTCTTAGTTGGGATAGGTTAGAGGATAGGGTTTCTCTTGGGCCAGCCTTATTGTAGGATATGGAGCAGCAGGTTGTTTTGATCAGGAAGAGATTACAGGAGGCGCAGGATAGGAAGAAGAAGTATGCGAGACCAGCATAGGACAGATCATAGTTATGAGGTGGGCACGAAGGTGTTTCTTCTGTCAATCAGACCACATAAGATCCCTATCCATTATGGAAAAGGTTCTAAGCTTTCTCCTAGGTTTGTGGGTCCCTTTGAGATCTTGGAGTGCATCGGTCCCTTGGCCTATCGTCTAGCATTGCCACCTAGCTTGTCTCGCGTCCATGATGTGTTTCATGTTTTTGTGCTTAGGAGATATATTTTGATCCTTCTCACGTATTAGATTGGACCACATTGTAGGTGTAGGATCAGGGGAAAGGTGATGGTGGAGCCCATCCGCATTATAGAGCGCAGGACCCTGGGCCTTTGAGGTAGAGAGATTGACCAGGTTCGGGTCCAGTGGGATAGATATGATGAGACTACGGCTACATGGGAGGATGCTACATTTGCTACGAGTTTAGTTTCCACACCTATTCAGTGACTTCCAGGAGGAAGTTGAGTCTAAGGGGAGGGGGATGTAGTGCCCACTTCCCTTTGACACCTTTTTTGTTATTGATTTGATATTATTATGACTATACTTATGGATATTATTGTAGCTTTTTGATTTAGCATGATGTTAGATGTTAGAGATATTGGATTGTTGTTGATTTTGATTCATATATGATGTGTTTGGATTATTAGAGACATTTTATATTGATGTTGATATGTTATTGACATATATATATATATATATTTTTGACATGCGATATTTTCGTCACATTGAGTAGGCTTTGATAATTGAACTAATGTTGTGATCATTTTGACATGGATGAAATGTAGAATAGAGATGTTGTTAGAAATTGTAAATGATATCATAATTTCCTAGATGATGATTTGATTCATATATAGATGATTGTGGATTTATATTACATATTTTATTTTAGATGTTTTTAATGTGGCCATGAGGCCGAAGGAGGAGGTATTTATGTGTTTTTAGGTAAATTTATTCACAACAAACATCGGGGGATTGGAGACCAACCACATTGGAATTCTAGGTGAATTAAACAAGGGTCACCATGGCAACATGTATTTGTGTGTGTGTGTTTGAATTATTGGTTAGGGGAAATTGTGACCAAGGGTTATGTATTGTCTTTTATTTAGTTTTCCTTTAATTGATGTTAGTATGTGATTTTTAGTGATGTAATTCATTGTATTAATTATTTGGAATTTGGTGTATGTATTTTCCCCTTTATTATTAATGGGTTGTAGTGTCTTAATTAAAGCTAATTTAATCTTGTCCTAAACTAATTATAGATGTGACCAAAAGGAATTCATTTATTAGAGTAGATTTCTCTTGGATTTTGTGTTGTAAGTTGAGTGCTTGGGATCTTGAGTGTTGTACACTCTACCCCTTCATGGAAATTCGAATTTGGCCTTAGGGGCCAATTTTGGAGGCTTGTGGGACAAGTCAAACTTGTCCCACACCTCTTAAATTGCTATACCAACCCTACCTATGGGTTGGGGGGTCAAAATTAGACCCCATTAGGTGTTTTGGGAAGATAAAAAGGTAAAATGTTTATTGCACTTTCTTTCTTGTAATTAATTTTGTCCTTAGGGGGTGTGGGCTTAGATTGTGTGTGTAAGTAAAATGTCATTTCTTCAACCACTTATTAATTGTGCTTTGGAGTATGGGGTTGACTAGGGTGATGTGGAGTGGAGAGGAAATGAGGTGGCATCCTACTTGGAGCCACATCATCCTCCTCTCTCCCTTTTCTATTTATTGAAGTTCTTTTTCTTTTTTTGGGGTTACTTCATTATTTTGTGCTCTTGCATTTTTGGGAGTTAGAGGATTTTGGAGAGCTTGTGGTCTTTGTGGGAGCTTGTTGGTGATTTCTTGGGTTTGAAGGAGCTTGGAGATTTTGACTCTTGGAACAAGCTCTACTATGGAAAGGTAGGAGCTTTACTCTTGCTTATGTTTTCCTTTATTTGTGTATATGTGCTTGTTATTTTTGAGTGTTTTGGAATGCTTGTTGGGTGCTTGGGTAGATTTCCTAAGTGTGGTGTAGGAGGGGACTATGGGGAGAATTCATGTAGGGAGGCATAAGAGTTATTTCATGTTTTGGAGGGAGTTTGGGTTGGGTGCCCCACCTTGGACAAGGAATGCTTGCATTTCTTACTTGTTCTTGTATGAGGGAGGCATAAGAGTATGAGGGAGGCATAAGAGTATGTGGGAGGCATAAGAGGTACTTGAGGGAGGCATAAGAGTATGTAGGGGATTTGAGATATGCATTGGAGGTTTTAAGGTGGGCACCCATTTCCCATTGGGAGGCATAAGTGGCCTCCCCATAGGTTCTTGCTCCTTTGGCTTTCATTTTTAAGCCTTGTTTTTTTTTGTTTTTTTTCCTTCTTGTGTTGTAGTTGAGTTGAATGTGTTTGGAATGGTTGTGAAATACTTGGTTTGTGTTGTGGAAGCTTGTTTTTTCCATGTGTTGGATTCACCTTCATTGTAATGTGGTTGGGGCTCGGGGGCCAATGAGGAGGATGGCTTCTCCTCCTCATTGGATATTTTGGTTGGGTGGAGAGTGTTGCCTCTCCCCCATTTTTGTTGTGGATCAAGCAAATCATGAAGGAGCTCTCTTGTTGGTGTTGTGAAGCTTGGAGCTTTTTTGGTGGAGTCCTAAGAAAATCCTTCTTGTAATAAAACTTCCTTAGTGTTATTCCCACTTAGAGTGGAGGAACTTGTAATATTGTATTCCATTTTAGCTTATATTCTTGTATGATTTCCACACTTAAGTGGAGGACATTGTATTGATCTTGTGAAGGAAATTTGCATTCAAATATTTTTTATTAAAGTGTATTGTATGTTGAAAGAAACAAAAGAAGAAAGATTTGTGTTGTAAAGTTAGTTTTGTGAAATAGAAAAGAA
This sequence comes from Taxus wallichiana var. yunnanensis, assembly GCA_018340775.1. Classification (NCBI taxonomy): domain Eukaryota; kingdom Viridiplantae; phylum Streptophyta; class Pinopsida; order Cupressales; family Taxaceae; genus Taxus; species Taxus wallichiana. The sequence continues at coordinate 975,213,943 of CM031239.1, forward strand.
AGTAATTCTCTTTATTTGAAGTTTTGGTTGTATTGTGAGAAAGGAAGTTCTTTGTTTTAAAAGAAATGAGCTATGCTCAATGGGAAAAGAAAGTTTACTTTCATTGTGAAATTGTATTATGGTAAAAGAGAAAGAAGAAATATAGAAGTTGTAAGATGTTAAAAATGTATGCATAGTAAACTTGAATGTAGATAAAAAGTTGTTGTAGTTATTTTGGATATATGAGTTTTGTAGTGAAAATGGAAAGAGACAACAAATTTGAAGTATGTTGTTAATTGATATGTTGCATTTTTTGTATTAAAAAATAACAATGTAGAAGTAGATTTAATCCTTTATTTTACTCTTGGAATTCAAAGAAAATTAGTTGAACAAAATGGAAATGATCTTGTAAGTAGTTGTGCTTTTATTGGAATTGATAATGCTTTAAAATGAGTAGTTTTAACTAAGAAATGAACAAATGGAATGAAATCCCAAAATTGGAAACTTTAGGTGTATAAAATCAAGTTCAGAATGTATTTTAGAACATTTTAGTAACTTTTTTTTTGTGAAAATCTCAATTTTAGGTTTATGTTTCTAAGAAACAGGACCGCCACCCTATGTAGAGCGGCGGTCTCGTAACCACCGCTCAGGCTAAGGCGGTGGTCTCTAGAAACCCACTCAGTAGGGTGGTGGTTCATGGTTTGTCACCCAGGTAGGGCGGTGGTCCCCAGGACCACCAGCCCTGCTCTAGGTGGTGGTTCTGTCACTTATGTAGAATTTCTCGGATCCATGCTGTGTAAATTTTTAACTTGTATATACTAAATTTTAAGTTGTAAATTTACTAAGAAACTACCAACAATCAAATAATGCTCAAATCTTATTGTATAAAGCAATTAAACCTACAAATGGTAGATTAAAAACATTCTTTCTCATTTATATTTATGGGGGTAGGGTTTGCCCCAAATAGAGAACCCAAATACACATAGCTTTGAAATAAAACCAGATTGGTAAAGGAAACCCCTCCCAATCCTTGAATGAAAGAAATTACAATGATAAAACTACAAACTAAACTAATCTAAGCTTGATCTCCTTGTAGAACTCCTCCATGGTTCTTCCTCTCTTGCTCCCATGGCTTCCTCCTCTCCAACCTGTAATTTTAACAAAAGAAAATAGACCAAATGAGGAGAATAGAATAAAGGAAAGGTTTTAATAAGAATGCTTAAGGATTTTTAGGGTTAGTTTGGAACCCTAGGATCTAGTGGCCAAGATTGTTTTGATCTAAGGGTGGAGGATTAACCCTACTTTTGTTTGGTAGAAATGTATTTTAAATGTTTTAAATTAAATCCTTAAGGGTATGTGTAGATGGGTGAATGGGGCCATTTAATTGCCTTGGGGTGTAAAGTCTTTATTAGTTCTTAGTATGTTTTAGGAAATTAATAAAAGGACTTTAAGCTATTAGGATAATGAAACTAAATTATTTAAACATGAGGTTAACCATATTAGGATTGAATTTAACCAAGTAAATTAAACTATGGCACCTTCCTAGTTGATTTTTAATTAATCAACCTTAGAGGTAAAGTAATTTTAATATTTGTATTGTATGCTACAAATTAACATCTCTCTTGATCACATCTCAAATTTGTAGTATATAAATTTCTTCTCATAGTCGATGTGATGATCTAATTTTCTAATGCATTCAATTAATTATGATCTTCCCACGTAGCAAGGAATTCAAGGTGTCAATAGTTCCTATGAATAACCATGTAATTACCATTCACATTTAATACACTATTCAAAAGGTCTATTCTAGAGATCACATTGGGCATGAGAATGTACACGCATAGCTATTTTATGGGACGATAATGTCAAGAATTTTTTTATTGCTATCAAGTATTCTGTTGATTGTGATTGAATCGCATTGTTTGAAGATGGAGCAAGCAGACTTTCTTAAAATTCTCAGAGAAGTATTTAAGAGTCGAGAGAAGAGAAAAGGAGAGAAGGAAGGAATTAGAGGAAATAAAACAAAAATTAGCTATGATAGAAGAAATATCGAGAGAGCATGCAATATGATTTTGTTGCATTATTTGATGATGAGGATGAAACACTTGAAGGTAATATGCATATGGATGAGGTAAAAATGTCTCATGAAGAAGAACTTGAGGACTCCAAAGATTTCATAGAATCTACTATTCATTTTGATCAGTTGAGATTAAACTCCAACAAGGTGTTGAATAAGTTGTAGTGATACACATAGCGAGAAGAAGTTGATAAAGAAAACCTCAAAGCAACAAACATGGAGTTCTTTGAAGAGGAAGAGGTAAAGCTTGTAGAATATTTGTTTAATATAGTTTATTATGATTATGAGAAGAATACAAAAACACAGGATGTGTTCCGAATGTTGTGGAAAATGAGAAACACATAAATATGGGTAAATAAAATTTCATATTTGATGAAGATGTGAATTTTTAGAGTGATAATTTGTATGAAGAAACAATAATATTGTTGAATAGGATTATGGGGTGAATGAAAGGAGGAAGAATAACCCATTGAAGTGCTTGGAAGGAGTGGTATGTTGTAGGAAAAAATGTCTTCAATGACACATAATATGTGATGAAGAGGTGGTTCATGAAATAGAGATGGAACCTTTGAATTTCCTAAATGATGGAGATATTGGTGGAGAGAAAAAAATTCCTAAAGCTTGTAAAACTCTATGTGTTTTGAGTTGTGAACGTGTAGGATTATTAGACAAAGAGATAAAGGCTATAGATAGAAAATCCCTTCGAGGAATCCAGATCAAAAACATAAAGATAGAGATTGTCATTTTGGAATGTCAAGTCATGAAAGAAGTAGAAATGAGGAACATGAAGTCAAAGAAATAACCAATAAAGAAGAAACACAGAAGAACTGGAAGAAGGGGAAGAGAGAAGAATAAGTGCATTTGAGAAGGAGTTCAAATTTTTCCCTCCTGGGGAATCTGATGCGGGAGCATTCTATACACAGAATCAAAGCTTGTATTTTTTTTGAAGTGTGTGTGTTCACTCCACTATGGAGGAATTGAGTAAATTGTGAATGTAAATTGTAATTTCATTTGTGTAAAATCCTAAATAATGCCTATGTGTATAAGAAGGCAAAATGGAGATATGAATGTGAGACTTGAATATCCTCTCCTAAAAGATCTCCATGTTATCTCAACGAGAATAGGGACTATAACTATTTTTCTAAGCCAAGAGTTTTTAGCTATCTTAGGGAGTTGTTGAGAAAAGATAGGATTGGCTTGTTTTGATATGCCAAAATTGGATTTTTCCACATGTATATGATTCCTCGTGAAACATAGATGTATCGGTGGGTGATTTGAATATGATTAAAGAAGTTTTGAACATTTGGAGTGAATTCCATGCTCATTACTTGTGTTTTGTTCACTGTTTCATATGTATTTTAAAGTAAATTCTTCACATATAATGAGGGAGAAGATTACAGTCACCTCCATGAGCTTGATAGCTCAAATGTGAAAATGGGAAAGCATGCAAGTAAAATTTGGTTTTAAGCGAGATGTAAATTTGACATTACATATCTGCAACATTTATTGTTCAACAATACCCCGGAGGGAAAAATTTACTTGTGCTTGAACTTTGAAATGTATCTTCCTTTATTGAAGGGTTATCATTCACAACACGTTTAGTCCAAGTTCTCAATAACTCAACTTATTAGACTATCTTAGGCCACAGTTGCTCTAAGGATCACTAAGCGAGGTTATATGGCATCTTTGTTGAAAATTTTTGCACTTGTGCAAAATGGGCAACTCGAAACTTCATTACGATGGATAACATTGGTGAAGTAGACATAAGGTAGGGAGGTTCTTTACGAAAATATTTTTACTATTGAATTAATTAACGATCACATAAAATGCTGTAGTTATGTGTCTTTGTTACAAAATGTAACAGATCACATAGTGTAAAATTTCATGACTATCTTGAGAAAAAGAACACAAAGCCTCGAAGGAAAGATGTGTTGTATTTTTGGAGACATTGAATTAGAATAGGTGAAGTGTTAAGTTTTGGAGAAACAATCATAATTGCAGATTACGAAATTAGATTTCATTCTTGGATGTCACGGTATTCTTTAATTTTCTTTCCTTCATGATTAAGACATTCAATTATATTCTTGAATTGTTTAGCTCATTGTAAAATCCATACGAGAAAGAAGAAATGCACAACTCAATTTCAAAATTCAATGTTTTATATGTTCCCACACAAGCCGTGGGATGTAACTAAAAAGTAAAGTACAACTACGAAGAAAGATGTACATATGCATGAAAGAGGAAATAGAGGAGTATGAATGAACCCACCATTGCCTTGGGGTATCTTCTTTGGTCAGTACAGCTCCATCTCTAGCTTTGCTCCCTCTTGATCATCATTGATGAAAGCACTATCCCACGAAAAGAAGAAAAGAGAAAACTATCGATTCAAGCTTAGGGTTAATCCATATTCCTATACTATCCAAATTCATTCGAGATGGATCTCTTAATAACATGAGATATAACTTACATGAAGATCAAAGGCACAACTGATAAAATTAATTTTCTGTAACAACATACATGATTTACTCACTCAAAAAAAAAGAGAGAAGACTAGAAAAACCATGGACATAAGAGATGCCAAAAATCCTAAATACTTTCTAATTATTTTCTTAAGTGTGTAGGTACATGTTGTAGTCAAGAAGAAATAAATAATATTTTATAGTCCTCACTTTGTAGATAAAGATTTAGAGTCCAACGACTTCTATTCTATGGTACATGAAGCATATAAGTCATAAGTACATATTGGTAAGAAGGAAGAATGCAACTCAAATTTCAACATTTGTTCGAGAAATATAAGAATTTATAGTAGAGATCAAAAGAAATACTTGCAAATAAAAGGTACATGTTTTAGAATACAACTCGAAGATGAAGCAGAAGAATCACAATTTAAAAGGCTGAAGTTAACTGAAAGATAAGATTACAACTGAAACATAATTAGAAAGATATATGAGAAAATTTTGATAGGGCTTCGCCATGTAAAATGGAAATTTACATCTTTCCATCATGTTGTTCTTAACTCATACATGCTTTAAAAGTGGTATGTTAATCAAATAATTAATACGAAAGCATAAAAGTATTATATGACCAAGTCAACACTTATCATTTTTCAGTTTCCAACAACAAATCAACTTCAATAGAAGAAGTGATACATTCTATATTTTGAATCAAGAAAGTACATCTATTACAATTGAAAAAAATAAAGAAGGGAATTTGGGAAAATTTTGACAAGGCTTCGCCATGTAAAATGGAAATTTTAAATTTTCCAGCATGCATACTAAAGCTCTAATGAAGATCAAACATAATATTTAAGTAGAAAGGAAATGGAACTACAACATCTCAACAAAAACTTCAATGTTCAGCATGCAGGAATAGTGAACAAAAAATCTGAAAAATAAGATATCTTTCCCAAGTTTTCAAATAATAAAGTTTCAGGAAGGCACACGACTACTGAAAAAGAATAAAATTGCAGGACAATCTTATTAAGTACAGCCCAATGAATAAATGAGAGGAAAATTCTACAATAGAATAGCACCGTCTTGATAAGCGAGAGTAAGTGTCAAAGCACATATTTAAAGAGATGAAAAGTCCATCCATGGATTTGAGTAAATGCAATATACAAGATTATCAATAATTGGGGCCGATTATGGTTTCCTCCAAAATGATCATATAATCAATTTGGATCAGCATAAGCAGTATTTGCAACTCAACAAATACAAATCCACAAATCATGCCCGATTTTAGGGTGAAATAAACTAAAAGCAAGCACAAAAGAAATTGTGAGTCTAGAAATAACAACATGGAGAACTCCTGATGGAGAGGGGACATTCCCATCAATGTTTTTGAAAGACAAGGAAAAGATATAGTCATGCCTTTCTAAATACTCAAGCATACACTACAGGAAACAATGGTTTAGTTTTATACCAGTTTTCAGAAAATAAATACATAAAATATGGAGCTATGAAGCTATAAATTCATCCATAGCGAGCTGAATCAACAAGTTGGGTATTTTAGTATAGAGGGAGATCTCAAGATTAATGAAAATATGATTCTTATGGAAAGATTGAGACTAACATTGATCACTCATGAAGATCAGACCTAGAATTAAGTGACCCTGATTTGAAACAAAATCATACGAAAAATCAAAGAATCAATAGAGTGGTAACAAACTGAAAGAAGTTCAAAATCAATTCATTCAAATCACTAGTTTATTTTCAAAAGAAGTCAAGACTCGGTCTTGTTACAATAGAATAAGCATGAAGAAACATAAGCTTCATTGAAAGAAAATATTCAGAGTAAAATGCATCTTAGAGCATCTCTAAGTTATAATAAAGCTACAGATATTTAAACTGAATCATAGTCATTAGACAAAGGATGAAATAGGCAGTATAAATTACAGATGGAAATTCACACAGATAGAGCTCCAGCATTAAACTGAATCAATACAGAAGGTATTGAAAATTAAAGCTTCAGGTAGTTGAAACAAAAAAATCATGGCCATCAATTTTGAAACAGAGTTCATCTTTTTGTTCTAGAGAAAATAAAGAATCGAATCATTTAATCTTTTCCCAAATCTCAAGCTCAAACCAAAGCTTTATGTGGAAAACATAACTAACCAGTTGGAACAAAGCTTGTTTTAAACAACATTTGTGAGCAAGAGAGGAAAGCAAAAAGTACAGTAAAACCACACAAAATGTAGGGTATGCATGCTAACTGGAATCTTTCACAAATACGAGTTCAAAGTTCGAGCAGGCCATGTATGGCATAACAGTGATCAAATAACAAATTTTCAAGCACGAAACTAAATAATAGTGTACATGGTGTGAAAGAAAGAATACCTAGAGCTTCACATTTTCAATTTCAAAAGGAAAGATAAACGTAAAGAAACTTACTAGTTGGGGTCAAGGTGAGAAAAACCTTAAAAATCCTCAAGAAGGACGACACCCAAAAGTTTATTTTAGGTCGAAACTAAGGTTGTGGCAGAAATCACAAGAAAACAAGGATTTCAACGTATCGGTACTAATAAATCAAAAAATGTTAGAGGAGTAGTTAAAGTTTTTGAGAAACAAGTAATTCACCTTGATGAAACCAAAGTGGCGAGAATCAAAAAAACCAAAGTGAAGCCATTAACTACATGCACACTGACTTCTCAATCTACTAAGTTCTCAGAGCTCAAAATAACTAATAATGGTGACAACCTCAAAGACAACCAAGATGGTAGCTCACAGAACTTCCAAGAAAATCCCTAACAAAGTGATTACAATGAAGAAGGAATGTTAGATCAGATGAACTCTTCTATAAAGGTAGAACAACAGAACAACTTAGAGCTCAAAATAATCAAAATAGTGGCCATTAAACTATGTAGAGAGTTAAAGAGCTGAGATCGACAGAGAAACAACCACGAAATATAGATGTGAGAAAGATTCATGATACCAATCTGCGGTGGGAGTGGAGCTCAAGTTACCAACAATGGCGTCAAGAAAATTTTTTTCCAGGGCTTCGCCCAGTGAACCAAATGCGAAGTGAAAAAGTGGATGTGGTTCGAGTTGTTTTAACTCACCCACCTTTAACTTTATCTTAACCTAACCCTAACTAAGGTTCAATGATCAATGGCTCAACATTAAAAGCACAAGAAATCAACATCTCCAGATCGATCCCTAAATTCGAAGCATATCACCATGATCGGGATGTTGAAAACATTCAATGTAAGCTAGAAACCATAACCATTGGTGAGAGATCGCGAAAAAAGTACGAGAGATCAACAATCGGAAATTGATCACCAAATTTCAAATAAAACTCAACCCGAGTTAGATACCACTAACAAGGTGTATGGAGGGGCGAGTCATCATCACGAGGGGGCCAGCCCCATGATTAAAACCAAAAATCATTACATAATTGAATTTTAAATTCTAACCGTAATCTATATCCAAGAAAATCAAAGGGGGCAAAAAACAAGAAGATGTAATGATAATGAAAAGGTGGCCGAGTATGGCATGGTGGTCTTTTAAAAAGTTACCCCCCATATGTGTTTAAAACCATGGTAATTTTCTAAGTCCACAAGGGTGGCCAAACCAACGAAGAAAAGTGCACATATCAAAGTGGTCCCTACATGAAGCTAGCACGTAGAAAAAAGTTATTAGATTTTGCTAGTGATGTATTTAAAAGATGGCAAAAGACGTCAGCTTACCACACTAGAAGACAAAGAAATGTCAACATCAGAACCCGGGCTTGGAGGTGGTCCCCATCAAGTGGATGTTTGGATATATTATTTTTGCAAGTATTGCAAATAATGTAATTGATTTTTCTCACTGATAGGGAGATGATTTTTACATGCCTCCAAAAAATGACAGATCAAAAAGAAGACAAGAATTTGCATGCATAAGGAAGGATACTTTCTCATCAAGCAAGATTTATTTTTGCAAATTATTCACCCATGCTTTTCTTAAAAATAGAACAGTCAACTGTAGTTTGACTATGATGTGATCAAAGGCTATCAATGCCTCTTTGTATTAGTTTGCTTTATTTTATTCGTTTATTTATTATTGAATACAAGATAAAAATAGGATGCATGGGTGGGTACAAATTTAGCCTATTTTTAGGAAAGGTGGGTGAATCAATTTTTCTACATTTTGTGTGCCTTGGCAAAGCACAATGGGGGAATTTTAGATACAGGAGTGCTAAAGTAGTTTCTACCAGTTTTTCCCTCTGAATGTGAAGTATTATCCACCTTCCCAATTATTTGTAGTCTTTTGTATGTTCCATTGATCTTGTGAATGTTCAATTTCCTTCACGATTAATCATCTTACCCTATTGCAAATTCAATAATTTCTACATGATATTAATGTGTATGTTTAACTTAGCAGTATTGTTATGATATTATCCCTCAATACATCAAATTTTTTCCCTTAATTTTCTACTAAAAACTTTTTCCTTGTGCATTAATAAATCATTCCCATATCGTTGTGCATGTACTTAGTCAAAGACCTCATACAAGTTTGGTGTATCACCTGAATTTTAAATCCTTTTTAAAGTCATCTTTTACCTTTAGACCTCAGAAAACTAGTTTAGGATACATCAATAAGGAACCGACCTTATTCACGGAGACTCGCCTCAAAATAGGTATACCCACAAACCCGAGGTGTTTTCATTATATCTATGAAAGAGAGATAAATTTGGCAAGCCTAGAAACACCTGTAGCCCTATCTCTATAAGGCACACTTTCAAGAGATAACATGTACATGTTTCTATGTTCTCAACCCTTATTTGCACCTAGACACCATGCATGCTACCATATAAGAGACAAACAATAGAAATTTTAATGTGATCACCTTGTGATCACCAACCAATGGTTTATCAACGTACAAGTCTCCTATATTCTCACTTCACCTACCCGTTTCAAGCTGTAATAGCCACTTATGAGGTTCTCTACTCACCTACTTCCTTAATTCTCTTACTATGCACCTTACCTCATAATGGAATCATTCCTTAAATGGATTCATAAGGCCATTAAAAATTTCTTTAAAATTTAAAAGACATCCAACTAAATCTTTGAGTCCCTTACCAATTCTTTGTTATGGCCTTCAAATGTGTAATCTTACAACTCTGTCCCAAGGGATCTTGTAGCCTTCTTAACGCAAAATAAAGGCCTAAATTGTGAGTAATGATATTCTATGGTGTGGATCCATTTATTTCAAACCTTCTTCATCATATTATAGGTTTCCATCACCTTCTCTCACTAGTTCTAAGCTATTTTTCTAGTTTACCTTTCTTGACACCTTCCATAATTACTTAAAACAGTCATATAAACCCCTGCACAATCAAATTTTTCTTAGAATGAAGGCATTATCTCCTTGGAATCTCCCTATAATCACTTAACCACATCAATTAGACCTCATTATAGCCCCTATAATCATGATTCTTAATATAAATGACAAAAGCAATCTCTCATGGTGAACTAATATACTCTTACACCATTGTGCAATCGATTTATCTTAAAATGGTGACAATTTCTTTTTTCTATACCGATAAGATCCTTAAAACACATCAATAATACCTCACATCACCTCCATATGTATCTAAGTTAATGATTTATCAATTTATAATGCAAAAGTATGTCTATTTCCTTTACTAATTGTGCATTATTTTTCTTACTGAGTTTGCTCGAGAAGCTGTCATAAAAACTTCTCTTTGTTCTCAACGATTTACCACAAAATTTAGGGATTTTATAGATCATATAAAATAAGACAAATGTTGAAATTGATAGCCAATTTAGTTGGTGCTTTAGAGATATATCGAAATCCCTAGTTTATGGAGAGGCAACAATTTACAATAACATTTATACTTAGCATTTTCAAAACTTAAAAAAATCATGCATGCATTCCTTATCATTTGCAAATCCTCTTTATCTTTACATTCAGGTGAATTTGATCATCTATGTTCCACTGATGGTTTCAACTCCACTTCCCTAGTAGTGTTCTTATTCACAATGCATAGAAATAAGCTAATTCCTCCAAAACAATGTCAATTTTCATCTTCCAAAACATATTACATGCACCATTATACATTATTCAACCTCTAAAATCCCTTTCTACATTGAATTAATTGAAATCACTTATGAATAGGTGTTATTTGACTAAGTATAGATCCTTAACAAGCTCCTAAACTGACTCAACAGACCCCTAAGTAGACATAACAACCTTAGCAACATAGAAATTAGTTGTATACCACCTTAATTTACTCATTGAATCCATACTAAAAAATTATATTGAGATAATATGACTTAATTTTTCTATATTACCCCTTTAAAAATTGAAACTCGCTCTTCTAACAAGCACTCATTGACCTTTTACAAGCACTTATCACCTTTGACAACATATTAAGGTGTTTTTACAACATTTTCAACTTCAACACACCTAGATAACATTTCTAATGGTCTTATATAACCTTATTATGCTCTCTCCCTTGATGATCCTACATCGAGAGAGACACACACCCACACACACAAACCCTAACAAAACACAAATTCTAAGAACTATTGTTAAAAATAGTTAGCAAGATTCAAGAATAACAATGAAAACTTGCATGAGAAATGATTGAAAAATGAAAGTGGAATTAATTAACAACCCAAAATGATGAGTGCACATTTACCAAAACTCAAATCTATGATACCATGAAAGAGTTTTTGTGAGAATCAATATAGAAACTATGCACCACGAAAAAGTTTCAATCCAATAGTAATGTGGTAGCTCCAACATAATTAACAATATTTGAACAATGGAAAATCATGTAAGTAAGAAAAACATTCTTCTAATACTCATAGATTATAAAAGAGTGTACAAATGATGGTGTTATGTAACCCCATGCCTAGATAATCATTCCATGTAAGAGCTAACGAAGAGTTACAATTCCAAGTAAGGAATGTAACTTCTATAACACCAATGATGCATATGAAAATGACAGATTCTATGATGGAATATGTAACTTGTCATATAACTCCCTAATACCTATGAACCTTGCTAGGAGAGATGACTCACCACATGATGTGGATCAGACTCCTAGGATGACGAGGAAGGTCACACACACAAACACTATCTCGACTAGCTTGTGGTGCCTCGAAAGGATAGGGGCACCGTGGGTGCCCTAGTCTGCGACTTGGGCACCACTGGTCTACGAAAATGATCAAGAAAAATCCTCTGTAGTATCATTGGAAGTTCACCTATGTTCACTTCCTATTACACTAATGTCACTAAACTACACCATATGTCGTTGTGATTAAGATATGGAAGAATCACTGTAAAACTCAAGACAAAGCATAAAAACCCTAAAAAAGAAATATGCATATGAGGCGGTCGGATTAGGCTCAGTGACCACAATGGTGGAATTAATAGCTAAGTGTTATACTACATCTCATACCCAATGTATTTCTCGGTGTGTGTATAATTGTGACCTAGGTTTCTCTTTTTCTAGTTGCATTGTATGAGGTAGCGAGAAAATAACTAGATGTAGAATGTAGTAAATGTGTGCATGGAAACAATAGACTCCCTCTTAAGAAGTGTGATGCAGATGAACCAACCTTGTGTGCCTTGTGGTGGAGCTAGATGGATGCAAATATAACTTTAGATGCCTTTGATGGATGCAACTCTAGATAGTGATAGTAGATGGTTAGCAGTTGGTCCCTCATTATGGTCACATAACTTTATATTTATATGGTTCTCTTGTTATAATTTCATAATTGTGCCAAAAAAGGCTAACCACAAAAAGATAGAAAACTCAAACAGATAGAAAGTGTCCAAAAGTTGAGAGTAAAGATCAAATAGGACAAGTTCATCCCAGGGTACCGGGGCCCCTGGGTGCCCTAGTCTTGGCTGGGCGCCTCGATCAAAAATAGGAAAAACAAAGAATGGAAATATATAATGGGAAAGTGTAGGCGTAAGATAAAAATATGATAGAAAGCAATGTAAAAATGGCCAAAGACATAGGTTAATTATTACTCTTTTCAACTAAGAACCATGTGAATAGTAGTATGAGTCGGTTTAAATAATGAATCAAAGTGCATGATTTTGTGTCTACATTTTCCCCCACTTTATGTTGGTGAGTGAAAATCCTGGTAACATTAATTAGATAGAGATACGTAGCTAATGATCCATATAGAGTGATGTAGAAAATGTGTGAAGGACTAGAAAAAACATGGAGTGACAAAAATATGGAGTTTGGAGACTAAAGATGAAAAAGTGCTAAAAGTGATGAGAGTGAACCTAGGGAAGAAGCGCGTGTGTAGATGCCAATGTTTGTATTGTACCTACATGGTTAATATCGTGTGTGTGATGTACCCATAATGTGTGTGTTGTTTTGTTGACTGCTTGCTTCTCATATGGATGAACATGCAAAAGAGAAGATGATCAAATAGTCAAATACACATGTATATGTGTAAAAACACATGTATTTATGTAAAGAAACATACAAAAATAGTACGAAAATGAAAATGAAAAATGAACATGCGCACTTGATGCATGATGAGACAAAAGGGTGTAGAAAGGATATCTTGTAACTATTGGTGAAGTTTGAGTTTTTGGGAGATGTCACGCCAATGTGGACGAAGAAGTGTAAGGTGAAAGTTTTGTTATTCTCTAACCTATAACTGCTTCCTTGAGGGTGGTGAAGATATCTCCGTATTGCCTAGTTTTTGGGCAATTTGACGCCATTGGATGAAGAAGTGTAGGGAGGAAAGTCTAATGTTCTTCCAACTCATGAATCATTCCCGAATGTTAAGTATAATCTTCCCTATAAAAGAAACTATGTATGGGATTCTTAGATTAGTCGAACCCACTCGTTGTATAACCCACGTGTGATGGATACAAACCATAGGCTGAACTGCATCGGTGCATGTGTGTAGTAGTGTGTATAAACCCAAATGACGCCCCCTCTTTGGGGGCACGTGCAACATTTTGGATAGGAGAATGCAGCCCTAAAAAGGACCGACCACATATATTGAAGTTATTCCCTATAGGGGTAAGGGAATGTGCTTGGTAAAGACCAAGGCACATACAAACAAGTGGCTAGGAAACAAGTGTTAGTATGAATAAACATGCATGTAGAAAACAAACAATGTGTAAGCTAGAACATAAGCACATAATGTAAATACCTAAGAAGATAATTTAGGTTTACAAAGAGGGTTGGAAACATATGACACCATTCATGATGTCATAAGACACTCAAGGCCATAGTGGCCTTAAACAAACAAGTGCGCACATACGACAAAGTAAAAATCCTGTAAACAATAAAAAACAATAGTAGAGAATGTAACAAACACTAATGGAAGCATATATCGAGTGCATAATAAATGTTGCACATGAAGCATTTGTTAGCATGTTAGAAAGATAAAATGTATGTCAAATCATGTATAAACCAAAGTAGTGTGCTATGAACAAAAATGAAACAATAACACCTATAACGTTTGAGGATGCCCCCAGTAGGTAGTGTATCAAACATCAATGCTACATGTAGAAGATTTGTATTTGTGATCACAACTAGAAAAGGGCATGAATGTGCATGTGTGTATGGTATACATAATGACATATAAGAGATCTATCTAACATGTGTAGTGAAGTTAACTTGTGACACCAAGTGCAAACAAGAGTAATTGCAACCATAAATTGTAGTACGATGTGGATGGAAGGAATAGAATGTAGTGTGATTGATAGGAGCCACATGTCCACTTTGAGTGAATGGAGTTTTATGCGGTGAGGTTGATTTAGAAGAGTGCGTCATCAGGAAACAGTTGAACTATGTGTTGTGTGTAACATGCTACGATGAGTATGTGGTGATGATATACGACATAGAGATGAAATTTATGTGAATCTTTGGCACAAGCGTATATCATGATGTCAAGATTTGTAGAAAGGAGAGGTGATTTAGCCTAAAGCGTATACCACTAAATAATGTAAAAAAATGTGATGATGTAGCTGATCATGAGATGATGCTAGAAGAAGTGACTCTATAGCCTAAAGCATATATTACTAATCCTAGGAATGTCACATGAGAAAAAAGAAGATTGAGTGATGAATGTGTGAGTGTGATGTGGTCTATTTTTGATGTATACCCTCAATAGTCTATTATGTACCGTGAGACTAGAGTCCTTCATTGGTTAGTGAGTGCAAAGCATAGACGACAATATGCAAACTTCATCTTTTACATAGTAAAGTGTATGGTATATGATGTGAGATGCGTCGATGACCTAAGATGTGTAGAGACATAGTAGATGTAAGACACATGGTGTAATATGTAAAGTGTAGGATATAAAATGTAAGATGAAATGCAAAATATGAAGTGAATAAGGTGTAATATATGAGGCATGAGTGTGGTGTAGTATATGCATGTAGGATGCAAAAATGTAGAACGTATGAAGACACGTAATTCCTATAGTGTAGTGTGTGGGTTTTTGTATATAGAATGCCCTTAACATTCAAGTGTGAACTTAAGCACAATAGTGCATCATCAGGTAATAAAGATATAAATACATATCGTAGGATGTATACGCGAATAGCTAGATGTGTAATAATGTGATTATGAAACATGCGTTGATGTTAGGGTAGGGGAAAGTGTGAATGTTATGCTCCCAAGTATGTAAGTGATGAAGCTTTAATATGGATGGCATTGATATTTCTCTAGTTGATAAGGATGATAGTAATGAGTAGGAGGTAAAGTGATCAATTGATGAAAAAGGAGCTCAGTAAGAATGTCATGTTGTTTAGTATTGTGATAAAAAGAGAGAGGATTTGGTAATGGTATAACTTGAGGCTCACTAATATGAGAACATGTAGAAGACATAAAATAAGATGTAGAAGGAGAACAAACATGATCCTGATAAGTGTCCTTAAAATGTTGGATTTTAGATTTAAGAGATGTAATCATGGATTCCATAGCCTAAAATTTGTCTTGAAATAAATAATGTAAATATTTAATTGAGTCCAACATGGATTGATTAGATGAAGGAGCACGAGGACTAGGGTCATAAAATAGATGATCAAAGATATGACTTATTTCATGTGGCAGTATATCTTTAGGAAGATACATGGTGTCTAAGGATTTTTGTAGAACAACCTAGAAATTAGGATGCATCTTAAGTAAATCAAACAAATAAATTTAAGGAATTTTATGACCCATGATAGAGGAAAAATGAGGATCCTAAGCATGAAAGATGTCGGGTTCACCAAAATGATTAACTAAAATAAAAATATTCTAGTGTAATATAATGTTATAGGAGTAGTAAAATGAATTGAATAAATGAAGTAATAAAATACCAAAATACACCCAAGAAAACTAAGATAGAAAATATGAAACCCTAGTGTGTAAGAAGGGTTAAGAAAATCCTTAGCTGATTCGTTGATGTCATAGGACCGTGTCATAATGTAGACTAGGTAATCAAGAGGAGGAAAAAACTACATAAAAGCATGAGGAAACAAAAATATGAGCTATATGACTAGATTGGGGCACCACGAAAGAGCTAGGGGTGCTTGTAGGTGCCCAGTCGAAGATGTGGGCACCAGTTAGAGATTTGGGAACCCTAGTATGTGGAAATGACAAGGAAACCTCCTTTGGAGTGTCACTAGATGTCCACCTATGTTTTCTTCTTATCACACTAATGTCGCTGAACCGCACTAGATGTCACTTGTGAATAGGAGATGAAACAATCACCTACAAAACTTGAGACAAACCATCAAAACCCTAATAAAGAAAGATACATATGAAGGAGTCGATTGTCCTCAAGTGGCCACAATGGGGACTTACTAACTGATCACTATACTACAACGCAGACTCCAATGTACTCTTAGATGTTTTTGTGCAATCATGCTCTAGGTTACTATTGACAATTTTTGCACTTGTGTAAAAATGGGCAACTCAAAACTTCATCATTACGATGAAAGACATTGGTGAAGTATACCTAAGCTAAGGGATTTTTGATATTATTGGTTACTACTGAATTAGTTAATGATTAAATGAAATCTATAGCTATGTGTGATATTACAAAATGTAACAGATCACATAGTCTAATTTCATGATATCTTCAACAAAAGAACACAAGGGCCCCAAAGGATAGCTATGTTGTCTTGATGAAGACACCGAATTACAAAATAGGTGAAATTTTTGTTTTGGGACAAAAACATAAGTGATGATTGTGGAAATCGAGTTCATTATTGAATGTTACAGGTTCTCATTAATGTTCTTTCCTTCATGATTAAGACATTCAATTATATGACTGAGTTGTTTAGTTCATCATACAATCCATACAAAAAGTTGAAATGTAGAAAGAAATATACAACTCATTTACAGAATTCAATGTTTTATTCATAAGGAAATTTCAAATGTTCCCACACAAGCCGTGGGATGTAACTGGAAAGTAAAGTACAAGCTACTGAAATAAGAGGTACACATGCATGAAAAAGAAAGTAAGGAGTATGAGTGAACCCATCATTGCCTTGGGGTTTTCTTTGTTGTTCGAAGTAGCTCCATTCCAAATTTTGTTCCTTTTTCATCTTCGTTGTAGAAGTCACTGTACCTGAAAAGAAGAAAAGATGAACTATCAGTTATGAGCTCAGAGATCAATTCATGTTCCTTACAATCCTAGTTTGTGCATATGAATCTCTTCAAAATAGTAGATATAATTTACTTGAGATCAGACTGCATACATGCTCTACTCACTCAAAAAGAAGAAAGAGAAAAGAAAAGAAGAAACATGGACAAGAGAGGCCAAAAAGCCTAAGTATTTTCAAACTATTTTCTTAAGTGTGTGAGTACGGAGTTGAGCCAAGAACAAATAGACAAGCCATAATTATTGGCTGGAAAGAAGGATTAATGTAACTCAAACTCAATATTTTATGCAAATGAAAGAAGTTACAGTACAGAAAAGAGACTGGAAAATAGAAGTATACTTTTCAGTTTGCAACTAAAAGAAGAATTAGATTTCAAGAAGCTGAAGTTAACTGGAAAGAAAGGGTTATAGCTGGAACAAAATGAAAAGAAGGTTCTGGGAAAATTTTGATAGGGCTTCGCCATGTAAAATCAACATTTTCAACTTTCTCATCATGCGGTTTTAGCTACTACATGCTTTAAAAGAATTATTTAAATCAAGTAAGTGATATAAAAAAGCAAAAAAGCATGCCATGATCAAGATCAATGGTTATAAAGTTTTAATTTCAAACTACCAAATCAATTTCAACAGGAAGTGTTATATTCGTATTTTGAATCAAAAAATATAACTACTATAACTTAAAATGGAAGGAAGAAAGAATTCTCGAAATTTTTTCAGGGCTTCGCCATGAAAAATCAACATTTCAGATTTTTCATCATGTCGAAATATTACTATCACAGAAATAAAACATCTAAGTAAAATAAACTAGTTATAGAGATCTTAATAAAGCATCGAATCAAGTGTTATGCCTAAAATAGTATAAAAAATAGATGAAGAATTGCTTGTAATTTCCAGAAAAACACTTGCAGGGTACAAAGACATCTTAAGTACAAAATATCATAAATACATTTCTATTGTAGTTGACATTTTTAGTTCAATATTCAATCACAGTAATCATCAACTTCATAATCAAAGAGTGCAAATGCAACTACAAAGTTACAAGGGAAAAATTCAAAAGGTGAACTAAAGAGAGATATATAAAATGAATGTAGAGTTTCAGAAAGCCATTTTATTCTGAGACTTTATGAAATTCAGGATAACTAATTTCAAGGAGTAGAATGTCTCTTAGAAAGCATACAACTATAACACTATGAACTCAGTGAGCAGAATTCATATTCAAATGGTTAGTCTTTACACGGAATAAGACCACTTACATCCTAAGGATAAATACGCATGATGTTATGCTATAGATTGAAGTACAACCTAGTGAAAAAAAGAGGCAAAATACTACAACATAGGTACAAGTTCAAATCAAAGCATAATCCAATTTGACAAGTAAGGATCAAAGTAAGATATATCCCATATGTAAAGATGTTGCTTATAAGAAGGGTTTCAATGAACATATTGATGATATTTTGAAGAAAACAAACATCTCGAGCCCCAAAAGAACATAACAATTTACATTCTCAAACCCAGATTGGTTAAATAAGTGTAAATTTCAGAAAATACAAACTTGAGTTAGAAATGAAATAAACAAAACCTTTAAAAGGTACAGTTGTTTTTTTGAAGCTCACAAATAAGGAAGCATGAATTAAAGTGGGGCTATTAGCTTGACTACAAAAGGTACACTCATATTGGTACAAGTTGAAGAGTTATCACAATAAAGTTATAGATCTATGAGTACCCATGTCTCAGAAAGCCCAGATCCTGCCAATGAACGATGAATTCAAATCCAAATATGAAATCCTTTATTATGAGAAAATAAGAGAGGTTTCAAATAAGAGTTTACCGTGACATATGAAACAATAATGGTGAACCAATTGAGAAAAATAGAAATTGAAACCCATAATGAAGAATCATATATTGATGCAAAATCTCCAAGAAAAAAATAGAAACCAGAGCTTGAAATGCTTGGTAAGAAATATCCCAAAGGACTTCCATGAAAAGGCTCAAGGGTTGAAAAAGAACAAAATTTGAATTAGAGACACATATAACCCCATGAATATGTAACATGTCCATGAATAGAAGTAGATTCAAAATAGAAGGGAACTCCTCAAAGAAAAAGCGAATACCCATATCAATAAACATTCAGATCTGGAGAGTTTCAAGCAAATAGGGATACCCATTTAATATTCAGAAAACAAACTCAAACATAAGAGCTTTGAATAAAAATGCATACACATCCGAGTTAAAGAAATATTCAAGTATTTCAGAAAATATCATTCCCATTGAAATCACTTTCAAGTTACAGTACAGAGGAAAAGGGTACATATCCTGGATTTTATCGAAAAACATTAATGGGTATCAAGAATCAGAGTATGAAACAAGAACTCACCGATTAAATTGGAGTTGAGAAAACCCTCGAAGGATGATCAAGTCTAGGGCTAAAGAGAGGAGAAAAGCATGAATGATTTTCAACTCAAAATATCCAAAGGGAACCAAGAGATCACATAGAGAATGCAAAGAAAGAATGAAGTATTAGTATATTGAAATCAAAGTGGCAATAACGAAGCAACAATGATACTTAGAGGTCAAAAATTACCTTTTCTTCATCAAACAGTGATGCTAATAACACAGAACCAAGCTCAACAGAGGTCAACAATGGTAGAATTTTTTGAAAACTTTCTCACAAAGCTCTAGTAGAGAAAAAGACAACGAAGTTTCAAATAGTAGAGGGCTCGAATATGCTCAACAATGGTAGCTTCATCCTTTAGAGCTCAAAAGGGAGCAAGATCCTTAAATTGTATGTATTCACAACTGTAAAAAATGAGCTCAAAGACAATAATAATGGTGAAATCGACCAATCCCACTCAAAAAAAGATCGGGAATGATCAATGTACAGCCACGAAGAAAACTCAAGGAAGTCAAGCTCATGAACTCCTCCATAGAGGCCAAACACCAAAATCAAAATGATAAGAAATACCAGTGTTCAAGCCCTTATGGCCGTAGGAAATCATAGAAACTAACAGATCTTAAATAATAAAAAAACGGTGGCCATAAGACCCTGCAGAGAGCTCAAGAGAAGAAAAGAATGACAGTGAACCATTTTTGCAAAGAGCCGAGTACAAAATAATCAAACAATGGCGTCGAACAAATTTTTTTCCAGGCTTCATCTCGCATACTAAAAATCCAAATGAAATGATCATTAGGTTCGAGCTTCCCTTTACCACGCAAACTCGAGAGGCAAGTCACAAAACCCTAACCAAGGGTCAATAATCAATGGCTCGAGATCAGAAGGACAAAGATCGAAGGCCGAGGATCAAGCTCCAAGATCAAAGCAAGCAACCATGGTCAATTCTACCGACCAAATTAATTGCAGGGTAAACCCTAACTCTCACCAAAGATCGACGCTATCGAAAGTGCATCAAGTACAAAGATCAACATTTGAGAATTAATCATTATTATCAAAGCAACTCAACCTGAGTTATAAAATCCACCACGACAAACATGCCAAGGGTTGAGTCATCATCGCGAGGGGCTGGCCTTATTATTTAAAAATTATTTGCAAATTTGACTTATTCACTATAGTCCAAACCTCAAATAATGCGAATCCGACCATGCATGCCAACTATGATCACCGAAAAGGTGAAATTTAAATCAAGTATATCCAAATTGCAAAACCCGAAAAAATATAGCATGCAATATAATCAAAAGGTGGCATACCATATAGTGGCTATCTATATTTAAAGGGTGGCCGAATGTAATGATTTGCCATTTTTTCAAAGTGCCTTATATTATCTCAAAACCATGGTAATTTTCTAAGTCCACAAGAGTGGCCAAACTAGTGAATACTAATGGTGAGGAGCAAGGGTGGCCCCACATACTGCAGAGAGAAAAGGAAGCATGTGCACATGGACAAGTGGTCCCTACAATAGATGATTTACTTTGCAAATATTACAATTATTGTAATTATTTTTCTCTTTACAGGAGTTATTTTTACATGCTTTCACTAGGGGACAAAATAGATAAGAAGACAAATTCACATGCACAAGGAAAGAGACTTGTCTAGCAAGCAAGCTTATTATTAGAAAATTATTCACCTTTATTTTCTTAAAAATAGAACAATTCAACTTCAGTTTGATTGTATTGTAATCAAGGCTATTAATGCCTATTCGTAGTTGCATGTTTTATTTTTTCCTTTATCTATTATTAAATAAAGGAGAAAAATAAGATGCATGGGCGAGTACAAGCCTTAGGATATTTTTAGGAAGGGGGTGGAATTTATTTTACTATATATGTGTGTCTTTGCAAAGCACAAGGAGAATTTTTTTGGATATAGGAGTCTTGGAGTAATTTTTTCTAGTTTTTCCTTCTGAGTGTGAAGTATTTTTCTGCCTTCCCAATCATTTGCAGTCTTGTGTGTGTTTATGTTGGTCTTTTGAATGAAAATTCCTTGATTAATCATCTTACCCTATTACAAAATTCAGTAATTTCTGAATGATTTTAATGTGCATGTTAGCTTAGCAGTAGTATTGTGATAATTTCCCTCAATACCTCAAATTTTTTTGCCCTTAACATTTTGTAGAAAAACGGTTGGTTCGTGCATCAGAATCCTTTCACATATCAATTATGTATATACTCAGTCAAATCCCTAAAACACATTTGGTGTATCACCTTAGTTTTAATTATTTTATAGTTATCTTTTCCCCTTAAACCACAGAGATCAATTTAGGAAAGATCAACAAGGAAACGACCTTGATATCTTGAAGACTCACCTCAAAATAGGTATACCCAAAGACATGAGGTGTTTCCATTGTATCTATGAAAGAGAGAGATCAAATTTTGCAAGATTAGAAAACCTGCAACCATCTCTCTATAGGATGCACTTTCAAGAGATAACAATTTTTGGCATGCCTAGTGGGACCATGAATCATATCTATGTGTAAGTTATGACAGATCCACAATAGATTTACAACAGTTATAAAATTTACTTTTGGGAGCAAGTTGGAGCAATTTATTCTAAATATTTTAAGATCTTTTTGCGACTCCGTAAAGTTGATTTCATACCATTATTATAGCATGTTCCATGCCTAAAGTTACTACAAGATCATCAGTAAGAGGAATTCCTCCTGAGTTTGTTTCTTTACCTTTGAATTCTTCTAGAAGGAGAAGAGTTGGTAATACTTTACCTTATAATAGACCTAGTTTTGAAAACCCTCCTCCCGATATTTCTTCACCATGTATCAATTTCTCTATTAACATCCCAGTTTTCAAATGGTTATTCAACCATCAAGGAATTGTGTGACATTTACTAATGGTAGCCCATTACTAATCCCAGTTTACCACGATATCCCTAATGTTGCCATGAAAATTTTGTCTCATTCACTCGTGAAAATTAGGTGACCCCTACAGAGCACATTAAAGATGTTGCAGCCTTATGTGTAGTTCATAATATTACTCATGAGGATGTAGCCTTAAGACTTTTAGTTGCATCTCTTAAAGGACAAGCCTTGGAATGGTATAGAAATATAGAGATTAGATGCATAAGAACTTGGGATGATTTAAGTGATAAATTTCTAAAGCAATTTCAAGATAATTCAGATCATTTGTCTATCATAAAACAACCTGTCTACCATTAAAAGAGCTCCTAATGAATTTATGTCTAGTTTCGACATCTATTTTTCCGAACTTGGGGAAAGAATTCCAGAAAGTGTCAAGCCTCAAGCTGATCACGCTTTCTTTTATTATCTTAGGGCATTAAATAGTGATATCTCAACTATTATTCAATCAATGGGAGGAGATACACTTCCAAAGAACCTATGATATTGTTATCCGAGCTGAAAATAGTCTTATACTGATCTAGAAAATCAGCACCAAGGCCTTCGATGTCCTTTTTGGTAGATTTAGCACCTATTCCTCAGCCTATTACAATCATAGAACATGTTGTTACAGCCCCATCAGATGATGTATTTAAATCCTTGAATACTATGGGAAATAATTTGTCTTCAATTGAGAATAGGCTTGGATTGCCTAGTAGACCCTATCGGGCTCCTTATCAAAAAATCAACTAAATCAACAAAATAGGTGGCCTTACCAACAGAATCAAAATTATAGGTATCCTTATCAATAAAAGAAATTTGTCCCAAAGGCTCCTAGTTAATCTAACACTTTAGTCCCAATTAATATGGCTACAAAAGAGTGGTGCCAACTTTGCAATCAACCTCATTAAGATGCAATTTTCCCAAATGCTTTTTGAATCTAAATCTTGTTGCATAACCTCAATCGAAACATTGTTCATGCCTCAAATGGAGAGTGGGTAGTAAGAAATTGATGTTCCAAAAGCACTGAACATAATTTAGTTAGTCACTGACAATTTTTACACTTGTGTAAAAATGGGCAACTCGAAACTTCATCTTTACGATGAAAGGCATTGGTGAATCATACCTAGGCTAAGGGAGTTTTGATATTATTAGTTCTTTGCTGAATTAGTTAATGATTAAATGAACTTTGAAGCTCTATGTGCTGTTACAAAATGTAACAGATCACATAGTTCTGTAATTTCATGATATCTTGACAAAAGAACACAAGGGCCCCGAAGGATAGTGTGTTATCTTGATGAAGACACCGAATTCTGAGAATAGGTGAAATGTTGAGTTTTAGGACAAAAAACATAAGTGTAGATTACAGAAATCAGAGTTCATTATTGGATGTTACTGATTCTCATTAATGTTCTTTCCTTCATGATTAAGACATTAAATTATATGATTGAGTTTTTAGTTCATCATACAATCCATACGTAAAGCTGAAATGTAGAAAGAAATATACAAGTCATTTAAAAAATTCAATGTTTTATTCATAATAAATTTCAAATGTTCCCACACAAGTCGTGAGATGTAATCGAAAAGTAAATTACAACTACTAAAATAAGAGGCATAAATGCATGAAAAATAAGGTAAAGGAGTATGAGTGAACCCATCATTACTTTGGGGGTTTTCTTCATTGTTTGAAGTATCTCCATTCTAGCTTTTGTTCCTTCTTCATCTTCATTGTAAAAGTCACTATACCTGAAAAGAAAAAAAATGAACTGTCGATTCTGAGCTCAGAGATCAATTCATATTCCTTACTATCCTAGTTTGTGCATATGAATCTCTTAAAAGCAAGAAATATAATTTCTTTGAAGATCGATCGTATACATGCTCTACTCATTCGAAATAAGAAAGAGAAAATAAAAGAAGAAAACATGGATACAAGAGAGGTGAAAAATCCTAACTATTTTCTTAAGTGTGTAGGTACATGTTGCAGCCAAGAAGAAATAGACAAGTTATAAGTACAGTTGGAAAGAAGGATTAATGTAACTCAAAATCCATAATTTCTACAAATAGAAGAAGTTATAGTACGTAAGGGGGTGATAAATAGAAGTACATGTTTCAGTTTGTAACTAAAAAGGAAGAATTAGATTTCAAGAAGTTGAAGTTAGTTGGAAAGAAAGGGTTACAACTAAAAAGAATGAAAAAAAGGTTGGAAATATTTTGACAAGGCTTTGCCATGTAAAATGGACATTTACGACGTTCTCATCATGCTGTTTTATCTACTACATGCTTTAAAATAATTATTTAAATCAAGCAAGTGATACAAAAAGGTATAAAAGTATGCCATGATCAAGATAAAAAATTCTAATGTTTCAATTTCAAACTACCAAATCAGCTTCAACAGGAAGTGTTATATTCTATTTTCTGAATCAGAAAATACAACTACTATAGCTGGAAATGGATGGAAGAAATAATTCTAGAAAAAAATTGACAAGGCACCATGAAAAATCAACATTTTAAATTTTCCAGCATTCTAGAAATGTTACTATAAAGGAAATAAAGCATCTAAGTAAAATAAAAAAGCTATTTTTTTTCCAAAAAGAATTTAAATCAAGGCTTATGCCTGAAAATAGTATCAGAAACAGATGAAAAATTACTTGTAATTTCAGAAAGCCACTTGCAAGCTACATATTACAGGAATGTTTTCAAGACAGAATCCATTTTGACAAAGAAATAATTAAAATATAGTTGTGCCATTTGAAGCCCTCAAGCAAAGAAGCATGTACAACACCATCACCTACTCCAGAAAAGATCAAATTCAGAGTAGAAAGGATAAATTGTGCATCAGATCATCATCTTCAGAATACAAAGTAAAGGCTTCACACAAATGGCTCTCATATCTAAGTCAAAGAAATATTCATGAAATTCAAACAAAAGGGAGTTTTCAATTTTTAGAAGCACAAATGTTTTATGGCCTACAAGGTTGATCGCCCAGTTTACAATTATGCACAAAACTGATATATTTTCAGAGCTTACAGAGTTCAGAATGCAACAAGTATTTTAAAAAGGAACTACACCGAGATCATTGAATGAAACTTTTGATGCAAAGGGAACCAAATATACATATCAAAATTCTACTTTCAGAAGCATATCATCAGAAGGAAATCACTGAAAGATAAAACCAATGGCTTATTACACTTTAATTTTGTAATATGGTTCTACAAACTTTATGCATTGAAGACTGGTTGAGATCGAGCAAGTAAATATCAAGTACAACTAGAACACATATTCCTTGGAGTTAAGTGTCAGATTTCAGATTACGATAAGGGAGAATAACCTTACAATGGAAACAAAAATACAAATTAGTTCCCCTGGACATCAAAGTTAGAGCAAAGGATATGCATGTGTAACTATGAGCATTGAAGAAAATAAGCAAAAGAAATCTGAGCTCAAGGCTTTCATAATGGATCAGAGTAAGGGGAACAAGTCATTAGTGGCATTCAAAGAAAAGAATGGGTGAAAAAATATGAACTGGTAGGGGCAAACTCATGTTTAATCAGACTCAAATTCAGAAATGAAAATGTTAAAGCATTCAACAACATCATGAAGAGCTTCAATATTGAAATACAATACCCATAATGAGAAACATTTAGATTTGGCGAGTTTCGAGAAAAATGGGAATACCCATTTTTATATTTAGAACATAATAATCAAGAAAAGCCCCAAATACGAGCTGCAAGGAAATATTTTCACATTTTTTTGAGAGAAAATCGAAGGTGGGGCGACTTACTAGTTCAAGTTCGTTGAAAGCTCAAAATCCTCAAGAATGACAACACCCAAAAGCTTACTTAAGCTCAGAGATCAAGTTCGTACAAAAATCACATTGAAACACAAGGGTTTTGAGGTGTGAGTATCAAATAAAGCCAAAACAACTGAGAGAAACAAGTTACAGAGTTTGCAGAACTAGAGCCTTACCTCTCTTCATTAATGGCGGCCAATATTCACATAAGACCACTAGAAGATAAAAAATACAAGGAGCTCCACATTCACTCTCCATGAGCAGATCAAAGTCTCATAGGAAAAATCTCAAGAATGATCAAATGTACAGCCACGAAAATCCAGAAAATGTAAGCACAAAACTAAGTATCAGTGCTCAAAGGAGAAACCGATGCTTCAACTTTTACGAATGTTTTCTAAGCAAAGTTGAAGAAATCATCAAGATTACAATTGTAAAGAAAAATGTAGTGTTATCACTGGATCACAAAGACACCCACGGATGTTGATCGATTTCTGGTTTGATCACTCTAAACATCCAGTGTGATTGGATAACATGGGTACTATCTCCAGTTGTGGGACTTGCTACTTGAGATAGACCTCCAGAGAAAGCTGGTTCTTGCTCCTAAACTACCCGCCACAATCTACTCTAATGCGGGATAAGCTAAGCTGTTATAATCTAAATTTCCAAGGGACCAGGAGAGAGAATACATAGAATGAAATCCTACACTAAAGCGGTGATACACGAGAAAAGGAGGGTGGGAGAGTAATCTCCAAATGTGTGAAATACAGAGGCAAAGTGCACACTAGAAGAGGTGATGACAGTTCACCATGATCCAAAGAAATGCATTCACAAGAATATTCCAAGCACACAAAATGATAATGAATTTCTGCAAGAACATAATAAAAAGACACAATATACTTGCAGAAAGATTAAAGGGGCAAGAAGAATGCAAGAAAACACAGCAGGGGAAGATACATCCACAAACTTGTATTTTATTGCTTCTGGTATGCAAAATTCAGTCTATTACAAGATAAGGGCCTGGATCACCATGCAAGGAGTCCACTACAAGGGCCTACAACACACTGGCTTCACAAAGAAATTTTGGTAGAGCTTTGCTACCTAAAAAATCTCCCCTTTTACAATGAGCCCAACACTCCAATTTATAGAAAAAATGAGAAGGAGAAGAGGAGGGAAAATGGAAATCCCAAAATCTGTCCTTCAACCACTGTAAGAGGCATTAAATTGAGTGGAATGGTTATAAATTACTTGGAAAAGGCTCCCCATGCTGTCCCATGTGCTGCAAAGCAGAGAAATAATGATGGCCATTCCTCTTAATTGCACTCCCGAAGCTACCAAATAAAACACACTTTGTTATGAACCTGGCCACGTTTCCTCAAAAATATCATTCAATTTCTAATCAAATCTAGAATTTCTTGATTACTGTGCATTGAGCTCGGAACCACGATTCCAACGGTACCAATTTTGTGTGATTTCGTTGAGAAATGCAAAAGTTATGGCCTTCTGAGTGCGGGCAGCTCTTTTGGGCCTGGCAGGCGTTTTCTGTCATTTGACGGGAAAGAGCATTTACTGACTGGAGCCGAACACGTTTCCTTTATTTAAATATATCTACCCTCATTAAAAATAAGAAATCCAGTTTTTGTGGCGTAGAGGACGTCGTGCTCGTTCCAGAAAGTCCAATTTTATCAAAATCGGAGCTCGGAGTCAAAAGTTATGGCCGTTTGAAGTTTCCGGACCAAACGTTGACTTTTCCTCCTGTGACACGTGTCATGATTTGATTGGTCCTCGGCTCCTTCGGGTTTTCGCGTCCCACGCGTCCCTTTGTCCCATTTGGTACAGTGCTCTTTGTGCTGATTTCGCCGAACCCAGACAGTTGCGCTTTTCTGTCCCACCGTCCCATTTACTTTTTGGCCGCCTCGACTCTTTTCACCCGGTTGGCTGGTTCGCGTACTCGCGGCCCAAATGTCCCATTTGCTTTCGGACCATTTGTTCCTATTTTGGCCCGGCCGGTTTGGGTATTTTTGTTCCACTTGGCCCACTTTGCTTTGGATCGCCTTGACCGATTTTCGGCCGAACCGGCGGTTGGTATTTTTGACCCAAACGTCCCGCATCGTCCCTCTCGGTGATTAGTCAATTTTTTCTCTCTGTCGAACCGGCATTTCATGCCCGCCGCGTACTTTTGTCCCATTTGTCCCTGCTGCGTTTCAGAATGTTTGTGCTGATTTCGGCCGAACCGACTGGTTTGGGCCTTTTTGTCCCAAACGTCCCGGAGGCGACCTTGAGCAGGACTTAGCCAATTTTCACGATTTTTCCTGGATCGACCTATTTGCCTTCTTGAACCTTTTTTCACATTTTCTCAGAACTTACTCTCTTCCTCTTGGACAGGGGAGTTAGACAAATATGAGGGGACCCTAGAAACATGACTTTTCACCCTGAATCAATATAATTGCTTGCATGTTATCAAAATTACCTTGGGGGTGAATTTTGGATAACAATTTTGGCGACTCAGCGGGGTCATCTGCCTGCTAGATGAGGAACGACCAGCTGTTTGAAGCAATCCATTGGGCATGGAGTCTGTTTGATGGCCTCTCAGCTGATCTGGAATTTGAAAACCTGTGTCCTTGAGCCATTTGAACATTTGTTGAGCTGGTCTTCTCATGGCTGCAAATTCTTTTCCAGGAGCTTGATGAACTGCAAACATGCACATACTAGAAGCAATAGGACATGTGCACAAGCACTTAGGGAAATAAAAACTACTCTAACAGCAGTACAATGTGCATAAGCACTTAGAGGAATGGAAAATCTAAATTAATATTTACAAGGGTGAGAAGCTTTCTTTCTAGTAGCAACGTTTGAGATAGATCCCATTGACCGGAATCTGCAATTCTTCACCATCCAACTTAGCCAGTTGGAAAGCATTGCTACCTTTGCATTCAATGATCATGTACGGGCCACTCCAGATGGCATCAAACTTGGAGTGCTTTCCTGGTTTTGCACGATCAGCATCCCACTTCAGTACCAAATCTCCAGTTTGTAATATCCTGGCCTTAGCTTTCTTGTCAAAACTCTTTTTGACCAATGCTTTATCTTTTTCTATGGTCTGCATTGCGTGCTCTCTTGTTTCTTCTAATTCCATCAGCTCTGCATACCTGATTTCCATGGGTTCAAACTCAGCCAGTTCCAACTGTTTCATGAGTTCCAGTGCTGGCAACTCGAGCGATATAGGTAGAACCGCTTCTTTCCCGTACACAAGCTTGTATGGAGAGCTTCCTGTAGATCTCTTGGGTGTGATCCTATCAGCCCATAGAGCTGATTTGAGCTTTGCATGCCAAGTTCTTTGATTTTCATCTAGAGTCCTTCTGATGATTCTTAGTAGGTTCTTGTTCGTAGACTCGGCTTGGCCATTACCTTGAGGGTAATAGTTCGATGAAGTGCTGAGATACACACAATTCTTGACAGCCCATTCAGTGATCTTTGTGCCAAGGAATGCCAATGCATTATCTGATATGATAGTGGCAGGGGCACCAAACCTCGTGACTATCCCTTCATAGAAATCCAATATATTAGATTCATTTGCCTCCTTGAGTGCAACTGCCTCAGTCCACTTGGTGAAATAGTCTGTTGCTGTTAGTATCCACTTGTGGCCTTGACTTGAATTTGGATTGATAACCCCAATGAAGTCCAATCCCCATTGCATGAATGGCTGATCCACTGAAATTGGACGAAGGGGCAGCGCTGCTAACCTTTCTTTCCCGTGAAGAATGCACATCTCTTGCACTTCTTAACCCATGAGTAGCAATCATTGAACACAGTAGGCCAATAGTAACCAACTTTCATGATTTTGAGAGCTATCACTCGTGGAGCAAAGTGGCCTCCTGCTTCCCCGTCATGGAACTCGTGTAAGATCTTCTCAACTTGACCTGTTCCAATGCATCTTAATAGAACACCATTGATGTCCTTCTTGAACAAAACTCCGTCAACAAGCACATATGGAATGGCTTGTAATCTGAAGTATCTCCTCTTTGCTTTGCTCACTTCTGGGGGGCACAAGCCTGTTTGGAGGTAGTGCACCAAGTCTTGGGTCCAACATGGGATGGGTGCATCATCAGCTGGCTGTTCTTGATCATTCTGTAGTAGCAAGACAGCATCCTCTTCACTTTTTGACTCGTCTGATTGTTTGGAAGCGAGCTGCTCACACAAGCCTTTGCCACGAACCAGCTTGGTCACTTTGATTTCGATATCATATTCCATCACCCAAGTGATCCAACCTGCTCTCTTCTCATTTAAATCCTTATTTAGGAGGAAGTCCTTGACACCAGCATGAGACACCAGTAGTTGAATCTTATTGTTTGAGACCAAGTGTCTGAACTTCTTCAAGCTCCTGATGACAGCAAGGACATGCTTTTCGATGAAAGAATACTTTATTTCGTAATCTTCCAAGGTTTGGCTGAAGAATGCTATGGGCTGTTCTGAACCTTCTCTATTCAGCTATGTCAAGATAGCTGAGATTGTATCTGATCCTCCAAACGCATACAACATGAAGTCTTTTGAGAAATCTGGGTTGATGAGAGTTGGAGCTTGTGATATTGCATGCTTGATGTCCTCAAAACTCTCTTTGCCTTCTGCTGTCCATTTGAATGCCAGATTATTCTTCAACATCATTGTTAGAGGCTTCACAAGAGTGGCAAAATTAGGCACAAATCTGCGGACAAAGTTTATCCTTCCTAAGAAGCTTTGGAGAGATTTCTTGTGGTGTGGAAATGGAAGCGTTCGGATGGCTTCAACCCTTTCAGGATCAATTGATAGCCCTTCCCTAGAGATAATGTGGCCCAAAAATTTTCCCTCGTGTGCCAAGAATATACATTTCTTTGGATTCAATGACACTCTGAACCTTCTACACCTCTGAAATACTTGTGTGAGGTGAAAGAGATGGTCTGCTGCATTCTTTGAGAAGACAGTGATATCATCTAGGTATACCAGCACTATCTTGTTGATCAAGCCTTTAAACGCCATATCCATAGCTCGTTGAAATGTTGCTCCGGCATTTGACAGTCCAAATGGCATCTTCTTGTAAGCATATGTGCCCCATTTTGTAGTGAAGGCTGTCTTGAATTGATCTTCTTCCTTCACCATTATCTGATTATACCCTGAATATCCATCTAGTAATGAAAACCTTTCTGAACCAGCTACAACCTGCAATATTTGTTCCATTGATGGAATCGGATAATGATCCTTGAGTGATGCTCTATTTAGATCGCGGAAGTCCACGCACAATCTTATTTCTTCGTTTCTCTTTCTTACCGGCACCAAGTTTGCAACCCAACTTGAGTGTTTGATGGGAAAGATGATACGCGCCTCAATGAGCTTTCCTAGCTCTTTTCTCATGAGAGGCTCGATATGAGGATTTCATCGGCCTTAGCTTTTGCACTGTGCGGGTTTGGATTCGGATCCAACTCAATAGTATGTTGTGCCAAATTTGGGTTGAAACCTCTTAAATCTTTGTAAGTCCAAGCAAAGACATCTGGGAATTCTTGACAAAGCTGAACAAAATCAGATTTCTCTTGTGGAGTACTTACTTTGCCAATTTGTAATGTCTTGCCTTCTTCCACTGAAATAGGCTCTGAATCTTCACCCTTTACTTGAATGCTCACTTTCTCCTTCTGGAACTGATCATTCGGGTTGAATATTGACTCCAAGGTTATGAGGCCTTTTGGCAGTTTGTTAGTCCTCAGCTGCACCACTTGGTCACCATACTGCTGTTCCAGCTTGTCTTGATTTCTCATGGAGAACTCAGCTTCTTCTTGCAGGAAATTAACAATCTGCTGATCATTCTCGAAGACTTGCCAACTTGTGTTGTTATCTGGAATAGCTGGTCTCACAACCACTTTGATATGAGGCTGAGTTTTCTCTCTTTTGATACTCTCTACAACATCAAACACAGCCCCAATTGCTGCCAGTCTGTCAGCGGCTTCATTCTTTTTTCTTGGGATGGAAATGATGCTAAAAGCTTCAAAATCTTCAATAAGATCCCATACCCGATTTTTGTAGTTCTTCAACAGATCATTTTTGGCAGCATTTTTTCCCTTGACTTGGTTTACGATCAGCTCACTATCACCAAACACTTGTAAATTCTTGATGCCTTTCTTCCTTGCCCAGTGCAGTCCATGAATTAAGGCTTCATACTCAGCTGTGTTGTTTGAACAAGAAAACTGGAAACGGAAGGCTGAGTAATACCTTATACCTTGCGGTGAAATGAGCATAGCTCCTCCTCCTGCACCTTGTCTACTCCTTGATCCATCAAAGAACAATTGCCATACTTCATTCTTGTCTTTATGATCTGGCTTGGTGATGCTGGGGAGAGGTTGATTCTCTTCATGTAAACAATAAACTCCCAGCTCAGATTCTTCTATTTCTTGATAGGGATCAAAAGCATGCACCTTGCTTGCCCATTCATCGAGAGTTAGATCTGGGATGCTTCCAACCTTGGTGTCAGCTTCATCAGTGCTTGGATAATCTTCTTGATCAAACGCTGAACAGTTGGCATTAATCTGACTTGGGGTGTAAGGCTCAATATGAAAATTTGCAATAGGTTCAGACCTGATTGTGGTTTTGGTTCCATACCTTGTTCTGAACAACATGTGTGACCAATCCGCCGAAAGATAGCCTCCAATTTTAGCAGTGAAGTCTCTTGACAAGCATAATGCAAAGAGTGGTGGCAGGTCTATGACTGACACATCTTGTAACACTATTACATTGGGACATGCATGCAGTGTGAGGCTCAAACCTTTGATTATTCCAACCGTTGTCACTGCTGTCCCGTCCAATTGCACTACACCCTTGGAGATGGTTTCATATTGGAGTCCTAGTTGATCAGCTATTTTCTTGGGCATTACTGAACTGCTTGCTCCCGAATCAATCATGAAATTATGCACCAACTTATCTCCTATGATCAATGAAACATAAAATGGAGGGGGATTCAACATTTTACCTTGTTGTCCTCCGTGATTTCCCTCAGGTTGGGCAGCATTTGTGAGTACCTTCTCTTGCATCTGGACATGGTGATTTGAAGTTGACCAGTCTTTCATGGCAGCTTGTAGCAAATCTCTCTGTCCTGGGATAGATAGTGACTCCCACATGGATATGTTTACATTTGTCTTCTTCATCTGATCAATGATACTGAATGGAGACGAAGTATCCCTCTGCTTTCCCTTGGCCTGCACATTCATTTCTTGCAAATGAGCGGCAACGGCTGGCATCTGAGTTGGTTTAGGAGCTGGTTTGGATGCTCCTTGCATGTTTGGAGCTACAGTTTGTTTGCCAGCGGCTTGTGGAGTGGTAGAAGGTTGTGGATTACTTGAAGCCAATGGCTGCTCTTCACCCAAATTTCTCCTCTTTGACCTTGTGTTGGCTGTAACACTTTGAGAGGGTATTTGATTCATACCACAGAAATCTTCAGCCTGCCAATTGACAAGAGTAGTTTCGTTCGGAGATGTTCCTTGCTGAGATGCTTCCTGTTGCTGATCTCCTTCGTGGCTGGACTCTTGCGACCCACCAATGGTTTGCACCATTAGAGCCTGATTTAATGCACCGTTAAAGCACATTGATTGGTTATGTGGCTGACTGCACGGGAAACACCAATCATATTCTTGGGCCATGTTATTTTGGACTGGCACCAAAGCTCTGGATGCAGATGCAACATTGGGATTATAGGGCTGAAATGGTCTGTTGGCAGGAGGCCTTGCTTGATTCTGATTTACAGCTGGATTGGGTGGTCTTTGAGGTTGATATGGCTGCCTGTTAGGCTGAGCTTGAGGCTGATATGGCCTAGCACTTTGGGCTTGCTGTCTTTTGATAGTAACCAACTCATTTCCCAAATTTTGCAATTGTTTCATGACCTCTTGGAGTTCATTTGAAGCACTAGAGGATGAAGTAGAAGCTTCATTTGAACTTTGATTTCTAGGGGTGGGAATAGGAGCTAAGACAGGCGCTTGGCTAGTACTTGGGCTCTCTAAACTTGGATATAATGGCATTGGGGGCCTAGGAGCTAGTTTACCAGCTTGAATAAGACAATTTTCAGCCCTAATGGCAATGCTATAAGAAGCAGGTAAGGTTGTGCCTCCCATAGATTGAATTAACATAGAAATATCGGAATTCAAAGCTTTAAGATAGTATAGAAAAGCACCTTCTGCTGTTGGCCTGACTGCCACTGGAATCCTATCCCAAGACCTTTGAAATCTGAAATTGAAGTCAGTCAGCTGCTCATTGGGAGCTCTCTTGATAGTTGTTAATTGTTCTAGAAGAGACAAGTTGTCTCCCTTCTCTCCAAACTGCTCATGGAGAACTATGCATAATCGATTCCAACCGTGATAGAACCAGCTTCAAGGCTTCGAACCATTGCAATGCCTTCCCTTTGAACGACGATGCGCGGTTTGATGACCCACGTTCATTTCATTTATCTCATGGATTGCACAGACCTTAGCAATGTCTTTGACATAATCACCAGGAGTGGTATGATTTTCTCCAGTAAAAAATGGAATGTTCTTCAATGCTGCAATTGGAACTGGGTTTTGTGCATTGAGGGCAAGTGGACTGCTGCCAGTGAAATTGACAAAGGGATTTAGTGGTTGCGCCATTCTGATTGGTCTGAGAACCCTTGTTGATGCGAGAAAAGGTCTACCAGGTGGAGGTGTAGACAAAGTCCGATTAGGTGGAGATGCGAGATCTTTGAGCTCTTCTTCCCCTTCTTTCTCTGCCTGGAGATAGATGTAGATAAACAAACAATCCTTCCTCCCTAGTTCTTGACCTAGTCTGTATTCTTCTCATAAATTTGCTAGGCTTGGACTGCTGAAACCAGTGGATTATGCCTCTTTTCGAGTCGCGGATGTGCAATTTTAAAGCTCCTTCAAAGTTGGAACTTACAACAAGTGCACACCAATCTTGTTGTAATGAAAGTGAAGACCTCTAAGGTCCCACCGGGCGTGCTAGAACTGTTATCACTGGATTACAACACCCCTGGATGTTGATCAGATTTCTGGTTTGATCACTCTAAACATCCAGTGTGATTGGATAACATGGGTACTATCTCCAAGTTGTGGGACTTGCTACTTGAGATAGACCTCCAGAGAAAGCTGGTTCTTGCTCCTAAACTACCTGCCACAATCTACTCTAATGCAGGATAAGCTAACTGTTCTAATCTAAATTTCCAAGGGACCAAGGAGAGAGAATACATAGAATGAAATACTACACTAAAGCGGTGATACACCGGAAAAGGAGGGTGGGAGAGTAATCTCCAAATGTGTGAAATACGAGAGGCAAAGTGCACACTAGAAGAGGTGATGACAGTTCACCATGATCCAAAGAAATGCATTCACAGCAATATTCCAAGCACACACAATGATAATGAATTCCTGCAAGAACATAATAAAAAGACACAATATACTTGCAGAAAGATTAAAGGGGCAAGAAGAATGCAAGAAAACACAGCAGGGGAAGATACATCCACAAACTTGTATTTTATTGCTTCTGGTATGCACAATTCGATCCTATTACAAGATAAGGGCTGGATCACCATGCAAGGAGTCGACTACAAGGGCCTGCAAACACTGGCTTCACAAAGCAATTTTGGCAGAGCTTTGCTACCCAAAAACTCTCCCCTTTACAATGAGCCCAACACTCCAATTTATAGAAAAAATGAGAAGGAGAAGAGAAGGGAAAATGGAAATCCCAAAATCTGTCCTTCAACCACCTGTAAGAGGCATTAAATTGAGTGGAATGGTTATACATTACTTGGAAAAGGCTCCCCATACTGTCCCATGTGCTGCAGCAGAGAAAGAATGATGGCCATGCCTCTTAATTGCACTCCCAACTACCAAATAAAACACTGTTCTGAACCTGGCCACGTTTCCTCAAAAATCTCAATCAATTTCTGATCAAATCCAGAATTTCTTGATTGCTGTGCATTGGGCTCGGAACCACGATTCCAACAGTACCAATTTTGTGCGATTTCGTTGAGAAATGCAAAAGTTATGGCCTTCTGAGTGCGGGCAGCTATTTTGGGCCTGGCAGGCGTTTTCTGTCATTTGACGGGAAAGAGCATTGACTGACTGGAGCCGAATATGTTTCTTTTATTTAAATATATCTATCCTCATTAAATATGTTTTTGTGGCGTAGAGGACGTCGTGCTCGTTCCAGAAAGTCCAATTTTATCAAAATCGGAGCTCGGAGTCAAAAGTTATGGCCGTTTGAAGTTTCCGG
This sequence comes from Taxus wallichiana var. yunnanensis, assembly GCA_018340775.1. Taxonomy (NCBI): domain Eukaryota; kingdom Viridiplantae; phylum Streptophyta; class Pinopsida; order Cupressales; family Taxaceae; genus Taxus; species Taxus wallichiana. The sequence continues at coordinate 975,250,422 of CM031239.1, forward strand.
ACCAAACGTTGACTTTTCCTCCTGTGACACGTGTCATGATTTGATTGGTCCTCGGCTCCTTCGGGTTTTCGCGTCCCACGCATCCCTTTGTCCCATTTGGTACAGTGCTCTTTGTGCTGATTTCGGCCGAACCGGCCGGTTTGCGCTTTTTTGTCCCACACGTCCCCATTTACTTTTCGGGCTGCCTCGACTCTTTTCACCCGGTTCGGCTGGTTCGCGTACTCGCGGCCCAAATGTCCCATTTGCTTTCGGACCATTTGTTCCTATTCGGCCGAACCGCCGGTTCAGGTATTTTTGTTCCACTTGGCCCACTTTGCTTTGGGATCGCCTTGATCGATTTGGCCGAACCGGCCGTTCGGGTATTTTTGACCCAAACGCCCTCAGGTGTCCCTCTCGGCTGATTAGTCGATTTTTCTCTCTGTCGAACCGGCATTTCGCACCCGCCGCGTATTTTTTGTCCCATTTGTCCCTGCTGCGTTCGGATTGTTTGTGCTGATTTGGCCGAACCGGCCGGTTCGAGCCTTTTTGTCCCAAACGTCCCTGGGAGGCGACCTTGAGCGAGACTTAGCCAATTTTCACGATTTTCTGGATCGACCTATTTGCCTTCTTGAATGTTTTTTTCACATTTTCTCGAGAACTTACTCTCTTCCTCTTGGACGGGGAGTTAGACAAATATGAGGGACCCTAGGAACATGACTTTTCGCCCTGAATCAATATAATTGCTTGCATGTTATCAAAATTACCTTGGGGGTGAATTTTGGATAACATGTAGCAAGATAATGTGATCATGAACATAATGACCTTGCTCAAAAGCTCTGACCAGATCAACAGAAGCAAATACAGATATTTTAGAACTGCAAGATGGATTTGTAGAAGAAAACCGAGCCAAAATACAATGATAACTATTTAAAATCAACAGACCTTGCTCATAAGGCTCTGACAGAGCGAAAAACAAGAAATACATATGCTCGAAGGAACAGAGGACCAAATGAGCTTATTCGAGCTTCCAAGTATCAACAATGGTAGTTTGCAAAAAAATTCTAGGGCTTCACGCGTAAACCAGATGCAAAGTGGAGAGAATGAATGGGGTTCGAGTTGTTTTAACTCACCCACCTCAAACATAGTTTAACCTAACTCAACCACGGTCAATAATCAATGGCTCAAGATCAGAAGGAAAAAGATCAAAGGATGAAAATGATCCTCAAAGTTTGAAGAAAACCACCATGATCAGGATGCCACCGCCATATTAATTGCAGGGGTAAACCCTAACTCGCAGTCAAAGATGACGACATCGAATGCATCAAGGATAGAAATCAACGACCCAAGATCATCACTGGTTTTCAAAGAAAACTCAACCCAGGTTAAAATACCACCGAAAAAGCATGTGGAGGGGTGAGTCATCATGTAAAAGGGGCCAACCCATGATTAAAACAAAATCATTGCTTTCAAAATGTCAAAAAAGGATCAACTATAGTCCGAGTTCCCAATATACCAAAAGCCGACCAAATCATTTATACAATGATCAAATAAAAGGTATTTCCAACCTTTTTTGATCGAATAATGCCAAGGATGACAACTATAGGGTGTAAACTATATATTATAGCATGTTTTACAAAGTGACCCCCATGTACATCTAGACACAATAATATGCTAAGTCCACAAAGGTGGTCCACAAACCAAATGGAGACTATAGTGGCATGTGCCATGTAAAATGGTCAACCCTTTTATATTGCTAAGTCCACCAAGGTGGCCAAACCAAGCAAATTGAAGGTGGTCCCCACTTCAAGGAGGTTGAAGTTGATTTGCAGAATGTCACTCATGTGACCACTTAGAAAGAGAATGTCAAAGTCAGAGCATGTGCACATGGGAAGTGGTCCCCATATTGAATGTTTATTTTTGTAAATATTGCAAGTATTGAATTATTTACTCATAGACAGAGAGTTGATTTTTGCATGCTTCACAAGAGGACAAAATAGAGAAGGAGACAAAGTTACATGTTCAAAGGAGAAAGAATTTCCTAACAAGCAAGCTTATTACTAAAAAAATTATTTACCCTTGTTTTCTTAAAATAGAACACTCATTTTAAGTTTCACTGTATTGTAATCAAGGATATTAAAGCCTATTTGTAATTGCATGCTCTATTTTATTCCTTTATCTATTATTAAATAAAGGATAAAAATAAGATGCATGGGCAAGTACAAGCCTTAGGCTATTTTTAGGAAGAGGGTAAATATTTATTTTGCTATATATTGTGTGCTTTGGCAAAGCACAAGGAGAAATTTTTCAGATATAAAGTCTTGAAGTAATTTTTGCAGCTTTTTCCTTCCGAGTGTGAAGTACATTCTTCCTTCCCAATCATTTGTAGTCTTGTGTATGTTTTGTTAGTCTTGTGAATCAAAATTCCCGATTAATCATCTTAGCCTATTACAAAATTCAGTAATTTCTAAATGATTTTAATGTGCATGTTAGCTTAGCGGTATTATTGTGATAATCTCCCTCAATACCTTGAAGTGTTTTGCCCTTAACATTTTGCAGAAAAAATGTTGGTTCGTGCATCAAGAATCCTTTCACATATCAATTGTGCATATACTCAGTCAAAGCCCTCATACAAATTTGGTGTATCACCTTAGTTTTAATTATTTTATAGTCATCTTTTCCCCTTAAACCCCAGAAATCAATTTAGGATACATCAACAAGGAACTAGCCTTGATACTAGAGACTCACCTCAAAATAGGTATACCCATAGACCTGAGGTGTTTCCATTGTATCTACGAAAGAGAGATCAAATTTTGCAAGCTTAGAAAACTTGAAGCCATATCTCTACTGGGTGTACTTTTGAGAGATAATAGTTTTTGGCATGCCGGTGGGACTACGAGTCGATTTACGTGCAAGTTACTGACAGATCCACAAGTGATTTACAACATGATTACAAAAGTTACTTTGGGAGCAAGCTGCAACAATTTATTCTAAATATTTTAAGATCTTTTGGTGATTCCGTTAAGCTGATTTCAGACAGTATTGTAGCATGTTCCATGCCTAAAGTGACTACAAGATCATCGGTAAGAGGGATCCCTCCTGAGTTTGTTTCTTTACATTTGAATTTTACTAGAAGAAGAAGAGTTGGTAATACTCTACCTTATAATAGACCTGGTTTTTACAACCCTCCTCCTAATATTCCTTCACCACATATCAATTTCTCTATTAACATCTCAATTTTTCAAATGGCTATTCAACCACCAAGGAATTTTGTGACCTTTATTAATGGCAGCCCATTAGTAATCCTAGTTTACCACGATATCCGTAACATGTTGCCATGAAAATTTTACCATCATTCACCGGTGAAAATCGGGGACACCTACAGAGCACATTAAAGATATTTGCAACCTTATATGCGAGTTCATAATATTACTCATGATGATGTAGCCTTAAGACTTTTAGTTGCATCTCTTAAAAGACAAGCCTTGCAATGGTATAGAAATCTAGAGATTGGATGAATAATAACTTGGGATGATATAGGTGATAAATTGCTAAATTAATTTCAAGATAGTTTAGATCATTTATCTCTCGTAGAATAGTTGTCTACCATTAAAAGAGCTCCCAATGAATTTATGTCTAGTTTTAATATTTATTTTGCTAGAACTTGGGAAAGAATTCCAGCAAGTGTCAATCCTCAAGCTGATCATGCTTTCCTTTATTATCTTATGGCATTAAAAAGTGATATCTCAACTATGATTTAGTCAATGGGAGGAGATACGTTCCCAGTAGCCTACGATATCGCTATCCGAGCTGAAAATAGTCTTATTCAAGATGGAAATTGGCACCAAGGCCTTCAATGCTTTTTTTTGGAAAATTTAGCCCCTATCCCATAGCCTATTATAATCATAGAACCTGTTGTTGCAGCCCCATCGGATGATGTATTTAAAGCCTTGTAGACTATGGGAAATAAGTCTAATTCAATTGAAAATAGGATTGCATTACCTAAGCAGGACCTATCGGGCTCCTTATCAAAGCAAAATCAACAGAATAAGCAAAACATGGAGCCTTATCAACAGAATCAAAATTATAGGTAGCCTTAGAGCAAAGACAATTTGACCCAAAGGCTCTAGTTCATCTAATGATTTAGTCCAAGTTAATATGGCTAAAAAGGAGTTGTGCCAACCTTGCAATCAACCTCATTCAGCTACAAATTTCCTAAATTTTTTGAATCTGAATCTTGTTGCACAACCTCAATCTAAGGCATTGATCATACCTCAAATGGAGAGTGAGCAGCAAGAAAATCATTTTTAGAAAGCACCTGAACAAAATTTAGCTAGTTTCAATGAGGAGGATTTCATTGCGGTCACTACTAGGGCTCAAGGAAAAGCTGCTGAAAGTGAAAATCACCAAAATAGGTTTGTTTTTCCTACTGTCGCTGATAAGACAACATCTACGGTCCCAAAATCAGCCAACAACCCTTTTGTTCCTAAAAAAATAGTAAGTGTTCCCATTGATAAAGATCGTGACGATAGCTACAGCTTGACCCAAGAAGATTTGTTATACCTCGATATCAAGGCAATGTGAAGGATGAAAGTTTTTGCTAAAGCTTATGCTAAAATAGTTGAATTTGTCTCTAAAACTGTTGCTTCTTTTAACATTGTTGATGTAATGAAAAAGCATAACGTTAACATCTCAATGTGGGATGCTCTAAGTATTCTAGGAAAGCAATATTTACTTTCTCATGAACTAGCTAAGCTCGCATATTTCCTCGAAATAGTCGAAAAGGAAGTTCGGAAGGTAGACATGATCCGTGGAACGTTTGAACAAAACCACATTGAAGAAGTTAAGTGGATGGTTCAAAAGTTTTGAATTCTCATGACATCAAGAAGCCACCACCATTTTATTTATCACTAATTATAGGATAACATCTATTTAAAAATTACATGGTGGACAATGGCGCAAGTAGCACACTTACGCCAAAAGCAATTGTAGAAAAATTGGGTCTACTATATGATCCTACAAAAAGGAGTGTCTTACATCTTGATGGAACGCAACTAATACAATTGCTCTAATCATAAATTCAGAGTTAACATTTCATGCTTGCCCAATTGTTTCTATTCCGCAAGATGTTATTGTTGTGGATTTACCTCCATACTTTGCTTTATGCTTCTCTTGAGACTTCACAACAAAAATAGGAGGTTATCTCACTTGATTGGTCCTTATTTTTCACTACTGCATTACTGGCACCAAAGTTACTATCAATTCAGAACCATTGGCTAGATTTCATATTGAACCTCAATGTGGGACGCTCTAAGTATTTTAGGAAAACAAGATTTACTTTCTCATGAACTAGCTAAACTGCAGATTTCCTCAAAAATAGTAGAAAAGGAAGTTCGGAAGGTAGACATGGTCGTGGAACGTTTTAACAAGACCACATTGAAGAAGTTAAGTGGATGGTTAAGAAAGTTTTGAATAATGATGACATCAAGAAGCCACCACCATTTTATTTATCATGATTATAGGAGAACATCTAATTAAAAATTACATGGTGGACAATGGCACAAGTAGCACACTTATGCCAAAAGCAATTGTAGAAAAATGGGTCTGTTGTATGATCCTACATAAAGGAGTGTCTTACATCTTGATGGGCTCGCAACTAATACGATTGCTCTAATCATAAATTTAGAGTTTTAAGTTAACGTTTCATGCTTGCCCAAATGTTTCTATTTCGTAAGATGTGATCATTGTGGATTTACCTCCATACTTTGCTTTATGCTTCTCTTGAGACTTCACAACAAAAATAGGAGGTTTTCTCTCTTTAGATTAATCCTTGTTTTTCAATACTCATTACGACACCAAAGTTACTATCAATTCAGAACCATTGGCCAGATTTCACATTGAGCCTCACTCTCTAAATGCGGTGGCTAATTATTCAACCTTAGATCAGTCTGACTTTGATGAGGTAGCTCAGGTTTCAACATTAGATGGTGTTTCTAACATGTTTATGGATGAAAATATAGTGGAGGAACATGCTCATGATCCTTTTAAGGAAGTTGAAGAAAACATGTTTGGTGTGTATTGTATGCATGAAGAAAATACGTCATTTCCCTTGTTGTCCAAAACAAAAGATTCAACAAAAGCGATTTGGAAGCTTCATTTCGATGGATCTAAGAACAAGAAAAGGTATTTCTTAGCTGAAACAAAATATGTAATTCTTAAACGTTGAGTCTCAAATTTTCATGCACTTGTAATGTATTTGAGTATGAAGCATTAATTCATGGCTTACTTTGGGCCAAAAAAAGAGGTATCAGCATGCTACAGATGTTTGGTGATTCTAAGTTGGTTATCAATCAAGTAAGAAATCTCAATGTTTGTAAGAATCCATTAATGAAGTATTATAGACATAGAGTTTTAGACCTAATGGAAGATTTCGATGCTATTAATATGCAGTCTATTCCTAGAACTAAAAACAAGCATGTAGACAAACTTGCAGCTATTGGTGCTAGTTTTGAAGTGCTGGAACAAATTGAAAATAGCAAAATTCAGCCTCATATAAAGCTAATTGTCAGCCCTCAATACCTGATAATGATTCAAATTGGAAAGTTTTTGAAAGTGATGATCAAATCTGTAGGTTTTTGCAGCAAGAAGCTAAGTTTTATAGTTAATCAAGATAAATTACAACATTGTTATGGTGACTAGATTGTCCAGTTGAAGACAAATAAACTGCCTCAAGGTCTTGTCACATTAGAAGACATCTTCAACACTGAAAATTAGTTAAGGAAGGTCAAGACTAAGATGTCAACCCATGCTGATAATTATGAAGAGATCTCAGTTGATGAAGGAAAAATTTGTTTCTTGGAAAGGTATGTTCCTAAGTAGAAAAAAGTCATTTGTTAATCTTTATAAGGACTTTAAGGATGTTTTCGCTTGGAAATACAAAGACTTGAAAGGATTTGATCCCGATTTAGCACAACATACAATCAAATTACAGCCAAATTCTAAACATGTTAAACAAAAATAGAGGCCTATAAAATCCCAAAATATAGCCTCTAATGAGGAAAGAATTATCTAAGTTGATTGAATCAGGTATTATCTTTCCAATTAACCTTTCAAGTTGGGTAGCCAATCTTGTTCGTGTTAGGAAGAAGAATGGTGAAATAAGACTATGTGTAGATTTCAGAGATCTTAATAAAGCTTCATTAAAAGATCATTACCCACTCCTAAATATGGATCAAATTTTAAGAACGGTTTAAGTGCAGAGATATATTATCTCTCCTAGATGATTAAAGTGGATATAATAAGATGTTAGTACGGGAAGAGGATAGATATAAAACAACTTTTACCACCAAGTGGGGTACTTATGCTTACAAAAGAATGTCTTTTGGTCTTTCAAATGTCGGTGCAACATTTCAATGTGCAATGGACATGGATTTCTGGAGCTTGTTAAATAAATGCATTATAGTTTATTTAGATGACATTACCATATTACAAAAATTCAGAAGAACACCTAATACATCTAAGGCATACCTTTCGAGTTATGTAGATAATTTGTAATATCTTTAAATCCACTTAAGTCTATCTTTTTAGTACATCAAGGTAAATTTCTTGGTCATATTGTTTCCAAGAAAGGATTAGCAATTCATCTTTTCATAATAGAAGCCATATCACAACTATCATTACCTCATCATAAGAAGACATTATAAAGTTTTCTTGGAAAAATCAACTTTGTTAGAAGATTTGTTCCAGATTTTGTAGCATTGGTTAAACCACTGACAATTATGCTAAAGAAAGATAAAAATTTCTCTTGGACCAGTGAAGGGAGAGAAGGATTTGAATCAATCAAAGCAACTATCTCTCAAGCTCCTACTCTTGCAAATCCAAATTTTGATAAAGATTTTACAATGTATGCACTTGCAGGAGCTGAAACAATCTCAGCTATATTAACTCAAGTCAATGATGAAAATATTGAGCAACCTATTGCTTTCTTTGGACAGAGCTTGCATGATTATGAAACAAGGTACACATTCTTTGAAAAAAGTACTTTCAAAAGTATTGAGAGGACTAAATAATTTCAAGTACATGTTTTGAACAATAAAATCCATGTTCTTGTTTCTCATCCAAGTGTGAAAGTAATCTTTTTGAATAAAAATTGAATGAGAAAAGAGAAAATTGGATAACGAAGGTCATGAAATATGATGTTGATATCTAGGTTGCTAAGACGGTTCGAGGGATAGGCCTATCTGAACATTTAATTGCTAATAAGAAAAAAAGAAAGCTGCGGAACCGGATGATTGAAAATAGTATCTTTGAAATTACGTATCAGCAATCAAAAATCATGGTTCAACTAGAAAATCAGCAGCCTGAGCCCACTCATGAGATTCAAGAATCAAGATGGATGACTGATTTGGTTAACTATCTACAACATGACACCTATCTAGAAGGTATGGACAAGAATAAATGAAGATATTTTAGATTACAAGTTGTACCTTATATCTTCATTGATAATGTGTTGTTCAAAAGAGATATAAATGGAATCTTGTTGCGGTGTGTTGACTATGATAAAATTCAGAAAATATTGTCAGAATTCCATGAAGGACCTACAAGAGGTCATTTTTAGCACGTACCACAACCTTAAAAATTATGAAAGCTGGTTACTATTGGCCTAGCATATTCAAGGACTGTTTTGAATGTATCTGAAAGTGTAAAAATGTTTTTTTCTTTGTTGGAAAGGAACATTTAGCTTCACTGCCTTAACAACCTATTGCAATTGGTTAGCCTTTTATGCAAGCGTGGGTCTTGACTTTATTGGCATGATAAATCCGCCTTCGTCACAAGGACACAAATGGATCTTAACTGCAACAGATTATTTTACACGATGGATTGAAGCAATAACATTTAAGTATGCTAATGAAGCTTCGATACTATCATTTTATAAAGGAATAGTTTGCATATTTGGTGTTCCAACAACTATCATATCGAGATAATGCTTTAGCATTTCTTGGTGAAAAGATAAAATATTGGGCTATCAACCATATAATTTACTTAAGTTCTTCATCTAATGATTACCCACAAGGTAATGGCATAGCTGAAAGTACTAATAAGAAATTTTTAAGGATCATAAGGAGAAAACTCAAAGATAATAAAAGAGCTTGGCATCTAATGTTGAATTCAGCACTTTGGGCTGATAGAGTAACTCCTAATAGATTAGTTGGCAATTCACCATACAAACTTTTGTCCGAAAAATAAGCAAGAATGCCTATTTTAGCTGAGTTACCTACATTGGATTTGCTGCATCAAATGGAGTTGCTTGATAATGAACCATTACAGGTTCATTATGAAGAGTTGATGAAATTACAAGAGTTAAGAGATCAAGCCCATTTGAATATGGAAAAGAATCAGAAATAGATGAAGAATACTTTTGACAAGAAATCCAAATTCATAATCTTCAATGAAGAAGATATTGTGTTAAAGTGGGATGATGATCATGCAAAGCCAGGAAGACACACAAAGTTTGATATAATCTAGAGTGGCCCTTACATGATTTCAACGTGCAAATAACACAATGCTTTTAAGCTTTCAAAGTTGAATGGAGAGGAACTTCCCATTCCTCTTAATGGTATGTTTCTCAAACACTATTATTGAAAATCTTACAGTGATTTTTAGAGTAGGATTATCTTCAATAAGTGCGGTCTCTCGCACATTGCATTGTTTTTCAATTCAATAAGTGCATGCATACACGTGACCTAGTTTACGAGATCCATTTCTAGTTTTAGTTCCATTTTGGAAGGGTTGGACCTTTCAGCAAAGGAAAATTTTTGTTACATGTTTGGACTCCATGCCCGATGGACAAGAGCAAGGCACTGATCTATAAGCTAGCGAGACAAGTTTCCCCACAAGACCACCAGAAATGTTGACAATTTTTGCACTTGTGTAAAAATGGGAAACATGAAAATTTTTCATTACGATGAAAGGCATTGGTGAATTATACCTAAGCTAAGAGATTTTTGATATTATTGGTTACTACTGAATTAGTAAATGATTAAATGAAATTTGCAGCTATGTGTGTTGTTACAAAACGTAATAGATCACATAGTCTGCAATTTCATGATATCTTCAGCAAAAGAACACAAGGGCCCGAAGGAAAACTGTGTTGTCTTGATGAAGACACCAAATTACAGAGTAGGTGAAATGTTGAGTTTTGGGACAACAAACATAAGTGTAGATTACAGAAATTAGAGTTCATTACTGAATGTTACAGGTTTTCATTAATGTTCTTTCCTTCATGATTAAGACATTCAATTATATGACTGAGTTATTTAGTTCATCATACAATCCATACAGAAAGCTGAAATGCAGAAAGAAATATACAACTCATTTACAAAATTCAATGTTTTATTCATAAGGAAATTTCAAATGTTCCCACAAAATTTGTGGGATGTAACTAGAAAGTAAAGTACAACTCTTGAAATAAGAGGTAAACATGAATAAAAATTAAATTAAAGAGTATTAGTGAACCCATCATTTCCTTGGGGTTTCTTCGTTGTTTGGTGTAGCTCCATTCCAGATTTTGTTCATTCTTCATCTTCATTGTAGAAGTCATTATACTTGAAAAGAAGAAAAGATGCATTGTTAGTTACAAGCTCAGAGATCAATTCATATTCCTTACTGTCCTAGTTCGTGCATATGAATCTCTTCAAAACAGGAGATATAATTTACTTGAAGATCATACTGCATACATGCTCTATTTACTTAGAAAGAAGAAAGAGAAAAATAAAGAAGAAACATGGACACAAGAGAGGCCAAAAATCCTAAGTATTTTCTAACTATTTTCTTAAGTATGCAGGTACAGATTGCAGCTAAGAGGAAATAGACAAGTCATAAGTATAGGCTGGAAAGAAGGATTAATGTAACTCAAATTTAATATTTTCTACAAATGGAAGAAGTTACAGTACAGAAAATAGACTAGCAAATAGAAGTATACTTTTTAGTTTGCAACTAAAAGAAGAATCAGATTTCAAGAAGCTGAAGTTAACTAGAAAGAAAGGGTTACAACTGAAACAAAATGAAAAGAAGGTTCTGGGAAAATTTTGATAGGGCTTTGCCATGTAAAATGGACATTTACAACTTTCTCATCATGTGGTTTTAGCTACTACATGCTTTAAAAGAATTATTTAAATCAAGTAAGTGATACAGAAAAGTAGAAAAGCATGCCATGATCAAGATAAACAGTTATAATGTTTCAATTTCAAACTACCAAATTAGCTTCAATAGGAAGTGTTATATTTTGTATTCTGAATCAGAAAATACAACTACTATAGCTGCAAATGGAAGGAAGAAAGAAATAATAAAAATCGCCATTTCAGATTTAACAAACATGTCCGAAATATTACTATCAAGGAAATAAAGCATCTAAGTAAAAGAAACAAGTTACAGAGATCTTAACAAAGCATCTGAATCAAGGCTTATGCCTAAAATAGTATCAAAAATAGATGAAGAACTGCTTGTAATTTCCAGAAAACCACTTGCAGGGTACAAAGACATCTTTATCGAAATACGTTTCTATTGCGAGTTGACATTTTCAGTTCAATATTCAATCACAATAATCATCAACTTCAGAATCAAAGAGTGCAAATGCAACTACAGGTTACAAGGATCAATTCAAAAGGTGAACTGAAGAGAGAGATATATATAATGTAGAGTTTCAGGCAAGCCATTTTAGTTACAGACTTTATCAAAGTCAGGCTAACTAATTTCAAGGAACAAAATGTCTCTTAGAAAGCATACAACTGTAACACTATGAACTCAGTGAGCATAATTCATATTCAAATGGTTAGTCTTTACACGGAAACAAGACCACTTACAACCTAAAGATAAATGCACATCATGCTATGCTACAGATTGAAGTACAACCCAGTGAACAAAAGAGGCAAAATTCTACAACATAGGTACAAATTCAGATCAAAGCATAATCCAATTTGACAAAGTAAGGATCAAAGTAAGCTATATCCCATATGTAAAGATGGTGCTCATCAAGAAGGGTTTCAATGAACATATTGATGAGATTTTGAAGAAAACACACAGCTCGAGCCCCAAAAGAATATAACAGTTTATGTTCTCAAACCCAGATTGGTTAAATGGGTGTAACTTTCAGGAAAATACAGACCCGAGTTAGCAAACGAAGTAAACAAAACCTTTAAAAGGTACAACTATGTTATTTGAAGCTCACAAATAAGGAAGCATGAATTAAAGTGGGGCTATTAGCCAGTACAAAAGGTACACTCATATTGGTACAAGTTGAAGAGTTATCACAATAAAGTTACAGATCTACGAGTACCCATGTCTTAGAAAGCCCAGATCCTGGCCAATGAACGATGAATTCAAATCCAGATCTGAAAGCCTTTATTATGAGAAAATAACAGAGGTTTCAAAGAAGAGTTTACCCATGACATATGAAACAATAATGGTGAACTAGCTGAGCAAAATAGAAATCGAAACCCACAATGAAGAATCATATATTGATGTAAAATCTCAAGAAAAACATAAAAACCAAAGCTTGTAATGCTCGGTAAGAAATAACCCAAAGGACTTCCATGAAAAGGCTCAAGGGTTGACCAAGAACAAACTTTGAATCAAGAGACACATGTAACCCCATGAAGATGTAACGGCCGTGAATAGAAGCACATTCATAATAGAAGGGAACTCCTCAAATAGAAAAGCTAGAATACCCACATCAATAAACATTTAGATCTGGAGAGTTTCAAGAAAATAGGGATACCCATTTAGTATTCAGAACACAAACTCAAATAGAAGAGCTTTGAATAAAAATGCATACACATCCGAGTTAAAGAAATATTCAAGTATTTTAGAAAATATCATTCCCATTGAAATCAGTTTCAAGTTATAGTATAGAGGAAAAGGGTATATATCCTTGGCTTTTATAAAAAAACGTTAATGGGTATCAAGAATCAGAGTATGAAATAAGAACTCACCAATTAAATTGGAGTTGAGCAAACCCTCGAAGGATGATCAAGTCTAGGGCTAAAGAGGAGCAAACCCAAAATGATTTTCAACTCAAAATCTCCAAAGGGAACCAAGAGATCACACAGAGAATGCAAAGAAAGAATAAAGTATCAGTATATTGAAATCAAAGTGGTAATAATGAAGCAACAGTGACACTTAGAGGTCAAAACTTACCTTTCCTTCATCAAATAGTGATGCTAATAACACATAACCGAGCTCGATAGAGGTCAACAATGGTGGAATTTTCTAAAAAATTCTCACAAAGCTCTAGCAGAGAAAAAGACAACAAATTTTCAAATAGTAGAGGGATCGAATATGCTCAAAAATGGCAGCTTCATCTTTTAGAGCTCAAAAGGGAGCAAGATCCTTAAATTGTATGTATTCAAAGTTGTAAAAAATGAGCTCGAAGACAATAATAATGATGAAATGACCAATCCCACTCATAAAATCTCAGGAATGATCAATGTACAGCCATGAAGAAAAATCAAGGAAGTCAAGCTCATGAACTCCTCCACAGAGGCCGAATAGCCAAAATCAAAATGACAAGAAATACTAGTGTTTGAGCCCTTATGGCCGTAGGAAATCATAGAAACTAACAGAGCTCAAATAATTAAAAATGGTGGCCATAAGACCCTGTAGAGAGCTCAAGAGAAGAAAAGAATGACAAAGAACCATTTTTGCAAAGAGTCGAGTACAAAATCTTCAAACAATGGTGTCGAACAAAAATTTTTCCAAGGCTTCGCCCGCATACTAAAAATCCAAATGAAATGATCATTAGGGTCGAGCTTCCCTTTACCATGCAAAATCAAGACGCATGTCAATAGAACCCTAACCAAGCATCAATAATCAATGGCTCGAGATAAGAAGGACAAAATCGAAGGTGAGGATCAAGCTATAATATCAAAGCAAGCAACCACGGTCAATTTTATCGACCAAATTAATTCAGAGGGTAAACCCTAACTCTTAGCCAAAGATCGACGACATCGAATGCATCAAGGATAGAGATCAATGTTCGAGAATTAATCACTATTATCAAAGCAACTCAATCATTAGCATAATTTAGCATAGGCATATTTATTGTGTTTTATTGCATTGTCTTTTATTTAATAATGTGCAACATGTGCACTCTAGTCTAGTGACTTGCATTCAATATTGTTATGTTGGATAACATTCAATATTGGTATTAGTAGTAATTACATGTGCATGTGAGATGGGTCTTATCATCTCGTAGTTGGTGCCTGATAGGGTGTCATGTCTATCCATATGAGGCTGTCTAATATCTATAAATATTACAGCTCTTGCATTGTTATGTAATCTGATTTCATGATCAATAATATTTTTGAGGCTTTCATCCCTCTTTGGTCATTGCAATCTTATTCTATTCTATCATTTGGTATCAGAGCTATACCATTACTATCATTTGGTATCAGAGCAAGTTCTATTCAAGCAAGGTTGAAGAGGAGCACTATTGGAGAGGATCTATTAGAGAAGAAGATCTACATCAAAGGAGAGCCATTGAAGCATCCTGCAGCCTCCATTCCTTCCAAGAATCCCTCAAATAAAATTTGACCTATCCACTTATTTGGAAAGTAAATTTTTTTGATTAGTCATTGCACAACCAATTGATCCAACATATTGGCGGAATATTTCAGATTTGGAGATCTTGAAAAAAATATTTGTGAAAAAATATTTTAAAAAAGGAGAAATATCTTAAAAAAAAATTAGATCTAAAAAAAACAAAAGAGATCAAATCTAAAAAAAAAAATCAGATCTGAAAGTGGAGGTGTGAAGAATTCGGGAGCAAAGGTTGAAGCAGTCCCGTCAACAAAATTCCAGCAGATAGCTCTTAGAAAAAAGATGTAACTTTTTCATACAATGTTGGATTGATGTGCTGTTTTTTTGGAAAGATAAGAAGGAGACACACAAATTTTTAGTTTACATCATCTTCAGATTCAGCCTCTACATGTGACGAAAAGTCTATACAAGTCAGATCATTTTTTCTGAAAAAAAATCAGATCTAGCTGGTAAATTGGTAAGATCTCAAAAAATAAGATTTTGATTCTTCTGAAATTTTGTGGGTTTCAAGAAAAATATTGTATGATGCTGCTGTCAAAATTTTAGAAAAACTCAGATCACGGTTTGTGAGAAAAGGTGAAAACAATATTCAGATTGTTTGTTTGGATCTTGGGAACAAACAAGTCAGCGGTTCAATTCCCACTCTCTCCATATTTTTTATTAAATTATTTTTTTTTAGAAAATTTGGAGAAATTACTAAATTTTGGGAGATTTCCAAATTTAGAAGCTCACCAAACACATTTAGAGCCATCGCTAAATTTAGCGGAAAAACACCTATTGGGGGGTAAAAAATATTTTTGGCCTAAATTGTGTATTTTGTGATTCTAGACCCTTTTTTTTAAAGAGGGGGACACAAAAACTTCATTTTGATGTACTTTTGGAGTATTTTGTACTAATCTTGGTGCATAAAGTAGAAAAAAAAAAAAAGGTGCAAATTTTTTATTTTATGTTTGGTTCTATCACATGAGATCTTTGATCTCATAGCAGCGTTCAGTATATACGGTGCCTCTAGGAAGCGCTTATGGGTGATGCCGTCGCGAATACTACTACACTTAATGCCTAACACAAAGCTGCCTAAACATCGTCTAGGCATCGACCCTATAAAATCAACGGGGAGTAATAAGGACACAATACACACACATTTGAGCCCTCCCATCCATTTGTGCTTGCACAAACCCCTCTCCATACTGTCTACGTACCACATACTAAATTCTTTCACGTGCGTTAACACCTCTTTCCGTACTGACGGGTATATTGAAAGGGTGATCTTCTTCCATGTACCGATGGGTATATCGAGAAGGGAGCATATATAGAAAGGTTTGGTATATCGGCTTGACGGTATATTGAGAGGGAGACCATAAACTTGGAGTGATAAGAGCCTTACCCTTTGTCAGAAATTCAGAGTTTCATAAATTCAGATTGCAGAAATGGGTGCACAAGCACCAAAGTTCTTCTTGCCAGATTCACAACTACTTAGAGGAGACAACTATGCTGCATGGAAACCAAAGATCAAGATGTTACTTGAGTTTGAAGACCTATGGACAGTTGTAGATGGAAAAACAACAAGATCACTTGATGATGGAAGACAACAAGTTCAATTTGATAGGGCCAATCAAAAGGCCAAGTTGATCATCTTGTTTGGCGTAACGGACGATGTGCAACCCCACATTAGAGATGCCACATCGGCCAAAGATGCATGGGATAAGTTGAGCATAGTCTATGAGGCAAAGAACAAGAATGCCATCCTCAACCTACTATCACAATTGCATACTCTCAAGTTCAAGCACAATGAGAAGGTTGAATTTTTTTTGAGACGAGTTGCTACTTTGAGGGCATCTCTATTGGCATTGGGAAAAGAGATAAGTGATGAAGACCTCGTACTAATTGTGTTGCGAGAACTTCCTCCTTCCTACAGAATCTTTGTGACAACTATCAATATGAGTGAACACACAGTCACCTTTGAGAATTTGGTCAATCTACTCCAACAAGAAGAGGCAATGAACAACAAAGATCATGAAGATGAGCAAGCACTATCTTCCAATCATAAAGGAAAGGGGAAATTTCAGTCCAATCACAAGAAGTCCCAACAAAATCAAAGTCAACAAAGGGACCAAAGTCAATGAGACAACACCAAGAAGTGTCCCATTTGCAATAGAGGGGGACATGACATCAAAGATTGTTGGTACAATTCCTACAAAAAGGGTTCATCAAGCAATTCAAAACCCAATAACCAACAGGGTAACAATAATTCAAATCAAGGGAAGTCCAACAACAACAACAATCAAGGGCAGAAAAATGGTAATTGGCAAAGAAAACCCAAATAACAAGGGTACATTGCCGAACATGAGGATGATTCAGATGAAGGACACCACATGCATTCTGCTTAATTTGATGAAGAAACCAAGTCCACACAAGATATTTGGTATGTTGACTCGGGTGCAACTCGACACATGACTGGATGCAAGGATTGGTTCTACACACTACGTGACTCACCTAACAAGAACCATGTGTCATTAGGTGATGAATCATCATACAGTGTCAAGGGGATTGGAAACATTTCACTACCTTTTGGAAAGCATGACTACAAAATCACAAATGTATTGTATGTACCTAGGTTGACCAAGAATTTGCTATCAGTTAGTCAACTCCTTGATCACAACTTGAAGTTGGATTTTGACAGTAATAATGGAGAAAAAATGTGCTTGATAAGAGATAAGTCAAGAGGTTCCAATATTGTAGCAATAGCCTCCAATGTGGGACGCATGTTCCAACTTGATTTTGTCCACAAGGATGATCAAGCTCTAGTGGCCAAAGACACACAATCTGCAGAACTATGGCATCGTAGATATGGTCACATCATTTTTGGCTATCTCCAAACACTTCAAAAGGGAAACATGGTGAAAGGATTGCCTACACTCAAGCACAACACTGACAAGTGTCACAATTGCCTAGCTGGAAAGAAACATAGAGTACCCTTCTAGAAGAACACATATAGAGCTAAGGGAAAGCTTGATTTGGTGCACACCGATCTTTGTGGGCCCATGCAACCAATTCATTTTGGATGCCAATACTTCATGATTTGTGTTGATGACTACTCAAGAAAGATGTGGATATATTGTCTAAGAAACAAGAGTCAAGCCTTTGAGACATTTCAGAAGTTCAAAGAACTTGTTGAGAATGAAGTTGGTCGCAAGATCAAAACTCTCCGCTCAGATCGAGGGGGGGAATTCATAAGCAATGAGTTCAAGACTTACCTGGAAGCTCATGGGATTTGTCGACAAATGCCTCCTACTCACACACCACAGTAGAATGATATAGTTGAGAGAAGGAATCGTATTATCATGGAAATGGTGCGATGTATGATTGACAACTTAGGTTTAACAAAGACATTTTGGGCAGAAGCTGCAAGAACTGCAGTCTATTTGTTGAATAGAGTGCCCACAGTAGCTCTTGAAGGAGTGACACCTCAAGAAGCATGGTCAAATCGGAAACCATCAATTGCACACCTAAGAGTATTTGGGTGTAAAGCTAGCATGCACATACCCAAGAAGAACAGGAACAAGTTGGATATGAAAGCTGAGAAACTAATATTCATTGGATACAGTGAAGAAGCACTTGGGTACAAATTATGGGATCCGAAAGCAAAGAAAGTATACACAAGTAGGGATGTTGAGTTCTTTGAGAAGAAACAAGCAAATGCTCCACTCAATGACTCAAAAAACATGCAGAATACACCTATTGTGAAGATGGAATTTGATGTTCCCACTGAAGATGACAATGATGAATTGGATGATGGTGAAAACTTGGATCCACCACAAGCCAATGGAACAGCTACGAAGTTACCTAAATGGTATACTCAATTAATAAGAGATGCAAATTTGGATGAAGCACCTTGCACATCATCCAATCCTAGACCTAGAACTCGCAATCAAGCTCGTGAAGAGGTCAATTATGCCCTAATGAGCAGATTTTTTGAAACAGTTGAGCCATCTACAATTCAGGAAGCCCTACAATCAAAATCTTGGAAAGATGCCCTGGATTCAGAGTATCAGTCAGTGATGAAGAACAACACATGGAAACTTGTCGACCTTCCACCAGGGAATAAACCCATTGGATGTAGATGGATATTCAAGACTAAGTAAAAATTAGATGGGACTATTGACAAGTATAAAGCAAGGCTTGTAGCAAAGGGGTATACACAACAAGAAGGAATTGATTATGAGGAGACATTTGCTCCCATAGCCAAGATCAAGACAATTAGGATGATTTTTTCTCTAGCTACACAATTTGGCTGGAAAGTCCACCAAATGGATGTGAAAAGTTCCTTTCTTAATGGAGATTTGCAAGAAGAAGTCTATATGACTCAACCAGAGGGTTATGTAATACCAGGAAAAGAGATGATGGTATGCAGACTCATAAAATCTCTATATGGCCTAAAACAGGCACCCCGGGCATGGTACATTAAAATTGATGAGCATCTCATAAGTCATGGATTCAAAAGGAATCCTTATGACCCC
The DNA here is from genome assembly GCA_018340775.1 of Taxus wallichiana var. yunnanensis. Classification (NCBI taxonomy): domain Eukaryota; kingdom Viridiplantae; phylum Streptophyta; class Pinopsida; order Cupressales; family Taxaceae; genus Taxus; species Taxus wallichiana. The sequence continues at coordinate 975,269,510 of CM031239.1, forward strand.
AATATCTACCTCAAAAAGCAAGGGGGAGATTGTCATTGTGGTTGTTTATGTCGACGATCTAGTCATTACAGGTAGTTCTGTGAAGATGATCGATGCAACAAAGAGGGATTTTAATCGATCGTTTGACATGATAGATCTCGGGCTCATGCACTATTGTCTTGGGTTGGAAGTATGGAAAAAATAGAATCATATCTTTTTGTCGCAGTTGAAATACACCAATACAACACTCGAGAAATTCAGGATGATGGTTGCACTCGTATTGCTACACCTATGGAAGCGAGACTACGGTTATCTTATTCTGATCCATCACCACCAGTGAATGCAACTCTCTATCGGCAGTTGATTGGGAGTCTCATTTACCTGACATATACTAGACCAGATATCAACTTTGCAGTCAGCTATTTATCATGCTTCATGCAAGAACCGAAAATATGTCATTGGAAAGAAGCAAAGAGAATACTGAGATATCTAAAGGGTACAGTTGACCTTGGTCTAGAGTATAAGAAGAACGACAACTTCTTCTTGACAGGATATTCAGATTCAGATCATGCAGGAAACATGGATGATAGGAAGTCAACATCAGGCTTCATCTTCTTTATGGGATCTGGACTGATATCATGGGGAAGCAAGAAACAAAACTTTGTTTCTTGTTCTTCTACAAAAGCAGAGTATCGAGCTGCAGGTGAAGCTATTTGTGAAGCAATATGGCTATGCTGAATACTGGAAGGAATTGGTCTACCACAACAGAAATCTCCTCCAGTATATGTTGATAATGAAGGAGTTCTGAAGCTTGTTCGCAATCCAGTATTTCATGAGAGAACCAAGCATATTGAAGTACAGGTTCATTTCATACGCGAGCATGTCTTGAAGCACAACATACAACTCCAGTTCTATCCTACAGCTGAATAGAAGGCAAATGTTTTCACTAAGTCACTTGCACGTGACAAATTCACACTATTCAGAGAGTTCCTCTCCAATTCATTGGAAACTATGCAAAATTAAGGGGGGGAATGTTAGCATAATTTAGCATAGGCATATTTATTGCATTTTATTGCATTATCTTTTATTTAATAATAAGCAACATGTGCACTCTAGTCTAGTGACTTGCATTCAATATTGTTATGTTGGAAAACATTCAATATTGGTTTTAGTAAGTAATTACATGTGCATGTGAGATGGGTCTTATCATATCATAGTTGGTGTCTCGATAGGGTGTCATGTCTATCCATATGAGGTTGTCTAATATCTATAAATATTACAGCTCTTGCATTGTTATGTAATTTGATTTCATGATCAATCATATTTGTGAGGCTTCCGTCCCTCTTTGGTCATTGCAATCTTATTCTATTCTATCATTTGGTATCTAAGCTATACCATTATTATCATTTGGTATCAGAGCTGTACCATTAATTGCGAGGGTAAACCCTAACTCTCAGCCAAAGATTGATGACATCGAATGCATCAAGTATAGAGATCAATGTTCGAGAATTAATCACTATTATCAAAGCAACTCAACCTGAGTTATACAAGCCACCGACAAACATGCCAAGGGTTGATTCATCGTTGTGAGGGAGACGGCCTTATTATTTGAAAATTATTTGCAAATTTGACTTATTCACTATAGTCCAAACCTCAAATAATGTGAAGCCGACCATACATGCCAACTATGATCACCGAAAAGGTGAAATTTAAATCAAGTATATCCAAATTGCAAAAGCTGAAAAATATACCATGCAATATAATCAAAGGTGGCAGACCATATAGTGGGCTATGTGTATTTAAAGGTGGCCGAATGTAATGATTTTCCCCTTTTTCAAAGTGCCTTATATTATTTCAAAACCATGGTAATTTTCTAAGTCCACAAGAGTGGCCAAACTAGTGAAGACTAATGGTGAGGAGCAAGGGTGGCCCCACATACTACAGAGAGAAAAGGAAGCATGTGCACATGGACAAGTGGTCCCTATAGTAAATGATTTACTTTGCAAATATTACAATTATTGTAATTATTTTTCTCTTGCACAGGGAGTTATTTTTACATGATTTCACTGGGAGATAGAACAAATAAGAAGATGAATTCACATGCACAAGGAAAGAGACTTGTTCAAGCAAGATTATTATTAGCAAATTATTCACCTTTATTTTCTTAAAAATAGAACAGTCAACTTCAGTTTGATTGTATTGTAATCAAGGCTATTAATGCCTATTTGTAGTTGCATGTTTTATTTTTTCCTTTATCTATTATTAAATAAAGGATAAAAATAAAATGCATGGGTGAAAGTACAATCCTTTGGCTATTTTTATTTTGTGCCTTTAGAAATCACAAGGAGGACTTTTTTGGATATAGGAGTCTTTGACTTAATTTTGCCAGTTTGGCCTTCTAAGTGTGATGTATTTTCTACCTTCCCAATCATTTGCAATCTTACGTATGTTTTTTTTAGTCTTGTGAATGCCAATTCCCTGATTAATCATCTTACCCTGTTGTAAAATTTAGTAATTTCTACATGATATTAATGTGCATGTTAGTTTAGCAGTATTGTTGTGATAATCTCCCTCAATACCTCGAAGTGTTTTTCCCTTAACATTCTGTAGAAAAATTTTTGGTTCGTGCATCAAGAATCCTTTCACATATCAATTGTGCATATACTCAGCCAAAACTTTCATACAAATTTGGTGTATCACCTTAGTTTTAATTATTTTACAGTTATCTTTTCCCCTTAAACCACATAGATCAATTTAGGATAGATCAACAAGAAACTGTCCTTGATATTAGAGACTCACCTCAAAATAGGTATACCCACAGACCTAAGGTGTTTCGATTGTATCTACGAAAGAGAGAGATCAAATTTTGCAAGCTTAGAAAACTTGTAGCCATCTCTCTATAGGGTTCACTTTCGAGAGACAACATTACTCTTGTTCCAGTCACACTTTGTGAGGTAGCGAGAAAATATCTAGATGTAGAATGTAGTAAATGTGTGCATGGAAACAATATAATCCCCTCCTTTGAAGTGTGATGCAGATGAACCAACCTTGTGTGCCTTGTGGCAAAGATAGATGAATGCAAATGTATCTTTATATGCCTTTAATGGATGCTGACTCTAGATATTGATAGTAGATGGTTAGTGCTTGCTCCTCATTATGGTCATTGGACAAATTTATATTTAAATGGTTCTCTTGTTCTAATTTTGTAATTAACCGAAAAGGATGACCACCAAAAAGATAGAAAGCTCAAACGGCTAGAAAGTGCCCAAAAGGTGAGAGTAAAGTACAAAGAGGATCAAGGCTCCCCGGAGGGAACCAGGACACAGGGTGCCCTATTCGAGAAATAGGAAAATCACAAAATGAAAATATAGAATGGGAAAGTGCACATGTAAGATCAAATATACAATAGAAAACATTGTAAAAATGGTTAAACACATGGGTTAATTATTAAAATTTTCACTTAAGAACCATATGAAAAGTAGTATGACACCGGGGAATAAATAATGACTCAAAGTGCATGATTTTGTGTCTATAAAAACATTTTTCTTAGTTTTTGCCTTCATTTATAGTATGAAATTAATGTAATGTCGGATTTGTTATGCATAATTAAGATTCATGTTTATTCTCTCATAAATACTTATGTCATTTGATATGGTGAATGGACGTTACCCTGTTCATACTTGGGAAGCTTCAATTAAATATTTATTTGTGTTCGAGTCACACGATAGTATATGTAGTCACTGGTAGTGATTCCGTCATGCAGATGAATCATATGCACTTACAGACGCCTTCTTCTTGGGCTTCCATACAATTAACACGTTAATGACTTTTTTTTGATTGCTCCCATGCTTTGTCCTCATATGCATTTTCCTAAATAAAGTATTCACTGCACCACTATATAAATTTTTATTGTATTCTCCATCAACATGAAATCTGTTTTTACAAATTCATCGAAAATAATCCAAGTTGGATTTTGGTAAGGGGATTAAAATTTTCCCTAGTATGATATAGAAATTATGAAATATAAATCTAATAGGTACAAGACTCTAAAAATTTGAAACATGATTAAAAGTAACTTTTAATTTATCCTAACATAAACTAGTAATCAACAAGGCCATGATATGGAAAATCCCGTCGAAGATTAAGTTTTGTGGTGTAGGGGAGAAATAAATAGATGTTTGTGGAAGTGGAGTGTTATTTAAGATTTTATAAAAAAACTACAAAAAGTGATGTATATAGTGATGCATGGGAACAAAAATTTGTTTATAATAAAAGCAACCCTTTGTCATGTTTTTGATTGAATCTTTGAATAAAGTTTCATAGAAATTTTTTAATCTTTTGTAATAGCCAAATGAAGTTCATGTTTAGAGTTGGAGACACATGTCAAGTAGCTCGATGTTGGAAGACTACACAACAAAAAGTGTTGAGATATTCCTGTAAATTCAATCATGCATAAGTGAAGTAAACTAAACTAAATCAAACATGAATACTAAATGTGAAAAAAGAAAATAAAAAATAATTAGGAAGTCAGTTGTATAATAAAAATATACTCGATTCAAAATGCACAATTTTATTTGTGAGAACCATCTGATTTCTCAAATTTTCAAAATTGTAGCTCTTAAAATGGCAGATACACAATTTAAATTTGAAGTTAGAGTTGTGTGCTTGTGAACTTATGAGTGGATGATGACATTTTAAGTCACATACAAGCAAAGGAGCTAACTCAATGAATTTTCTTGCCAAGTAAACCTTATATCGAAAAATTGTTAATGGAAAATTAAATTTCTTTGTCTTCAATCTTTGTAAAATGTCAAGTCGCGAGTCATAATAGACCTCGTACATGCACATGCCAATAGCAGGAGCCCAAATAATTACAAAATTATTAACATCTTAAATTTTAAGAGACCCTAACTTTCCCTCAATCGAGTATGATGAAGAGATAAAAATTTAGCCAACATCAACCAATAATTATTACATGCAAAAGTTTCTTTGGATACCAAATGAATGACTGTTTTATCGTTGTATTGGGAGATTACATCAAAATAAAATATCCACCATAGTTACATTATTGAATCTGCCTCTTGACCTGAAAATTGTATAATAACATCTAAGTTTCTAGGGTTCCAACTAAAGTAATAACAAAATTAAAAATTTCCATTAAAATGCATTAGGTTTTAAATGTGAGTTTAAAAAAACTATTTGAAAATAACATGTTACTTATTAGGATCCCACTTAAAATATCCACCATAGTTACATTACTTAATCGCCTCTTGACCTGAAAATTGTACAATAACATCTAAGTTTCTAGGGTTCCAACTAAAGTAAAAACAAAATTAAAAATGTCCATCAAAATGTATTGGGTTTTCAATGTGGGTTAAAAAAACTATTTGAAAATAACATGGTACTTATTAGGATCCCACTTCTTAGGTTTTACTTGTACGAGGTTGTGAAAGAACATCTCTTACTACCTCTTGGGAATTTTCCAATCTTAAACATGTGGCGATGACTTCATTGATGTTTTGGGATTCAAAATCGTGACATCAGTTGCCTTGCATAATTTTTTTTCCATATTTTCTCTGGATTCTTACAAATACCCTCTCATATTTCATAAAATGATTTCAATAGTAACATGATCCCATTTGGATGATATTTGCACACCCTCCATTTGCAGACCATTGCAAATTGCTAAACAATGCTACAATAACAAAAAAATAATATATAATTTGTAGTAAAATGTAAAAAGGCTCTAAAGCATTCTCTTCTACCGAGTTCGAAGCTATTGGCTATATTTCAACACAAAGAACAAACCTTGTAATTCAATTTCTACTCTTTTTCACCACAAATAATTTTGTAGATTTTAATGTGGATAGACTCATGTTAAAGTTCATTGTGTTGTTGATTTTTAGGGTATAGGGTTCGGGTTTTAAGCATAGAAAAGAAAGGGATGAAGCAAGAGAAAGATTGAAGGACTTTGTACATGAAACTACAACCGAGATCCATCAGTGGCGCGCAGAAGATCACCGAGCTGCAAAACCGGTTGGTAGCAACACAAGAAGATCTTATGAATATGCGTTGTGAGAATTATAAACTTGTATTCCTCCTCTACAGTGGAACATCTCATCCAATGGACAATATCCTGTGTAAAGAATTTGATCTATTGCGGTGTTGGGGTCCTCTATGGGATGTATAAATTTATAAAACTTAGCTTATTGATGTGTTTTTAATACAAAGTACACAAATTGCCCTTCCTTCTTTGCCTCATTTACGAATATTTTAGAAACTTCTTTACAATGAGACAAAGCATCTTTGACAATGTTAGAAATCATCTGCTATTTACTTTAATTTTAAACAATTGATAGGCATTTCTTTATAATGAAATTGAAACAACCTACTAATGTTCACAACAATGGCTCATCAATAGTTTAGGATTTTTACGCTATTTAATATTACATACATTTTTAGTGTGTACCACCATATTTTTGTGTGGATGAAATAGTTATTATTTTAAAAATAAATAAGATAGTACAATTATTCACAAAAAAAGAAGACAATGTGAAAGCATGCCTCAAGTTTAAGTTTGTTTAAAGGCACGAGAAATAAACACAAGAACCCATATGCAAAAATCTTATCACAAAATTATGTAAATCTGAACAAATAGGCCACAACCATAAAGAGAGATGAAAGAAGAGAATATTTGTCATTGGGCTTGCTCCATACACTTCCTAAAAGGTTCTAGCCATTGCGAATGGGCTACCAACTACTGGAAGTGGTTTCGGTGTAATCATGTTGTTCTTCATTTGTATTTTCTTGTCCATGGGGAGGCAAAATGGCCAATGCCGATGAGAGGGAGCTTGCTAGTATCTAGTGATGGAAGAAATAAGTGATGGTGAGGTCCACCCTCACCATTGAGCTAGAGGACAAGATTGGTGGAAAGGATAGGATCCTTACCTATAATGGCTACATGAGTGGTAACAAGAGTGACTATTGTGAAGGCCTTTTCCTCTCGAAAATGGATATGGACCAATGTACAATGACAGAAATATCGAGAAACAATAAAAGGGTGTTGTCCTAGTGATCCAGAGGAGTTTGGAAGTGGCCCAGTTCTAATGCCAACTTCCCAACTTGCCCTTGAATATGTAAAAATACATTAGATAAAATCACCTATTTGGTAAAATTCAAAATATTGTAATCTAGAACTTAATGAGAAAAAACAATTGAATTTGAATATTTCTAGATGAAGTAAAGTATTTTCACTATGAAAGCATGCCAAAATTAGGTGAAGTCCATGGGAATAACTAAAAATACATGAATAATCCTTGAATACGATGTGTTTCCAAAGGAAGGGTTCTTGTTGAAACAAATGAAAGTGAGATTAAATAATTAATGAATTAAATCCCATATGTTTTGTTGTTTTCACAAAAACAAGAAAAGGTGCATAGGAGTTTAAATTCACACATAGAACATGACATATGAATCATAAAAACCTAAGTGAATGAGCTTATGACCAATGGATAACCCATGAAAAATAATCCACCATGCAAAATGAGAAAGATTCTTCTCAAGAATGGAATTCCATATATTAGAGTACGTGTTTCAAACACTAACCATAAGAGCGTAGTGACCAATAAAAGTTAAACTTACCCACCATTAGAAGCTTGGGAGACAATAATTCATAATGTTTGCTGGGAAAATAATTGAAAAACATTGTATCTACGGAAATGATTTCAAGTCCTTCCACTAAGACATAGAGGAAAAAATCCCAATTATGTGCAACATTTCATCTGGAATAGGTTCAATAATGGCATTATATTTTATGCCCACCAATTTACACACCCAAATACAATAGTAAAATTATTAGAATAGTTTTTTTCTTTATTTTCATGTTACACAACACCACTTTTATATACTTAATATAACTTGACATCACATGAGACGATTGAACAAACAAGGACCCACATTAGAACAAGATAACACAAGGTGTACATTAGTGTTACACTATCTCAAATGAACAAATGAAAATCAAATATCCAACCACATGAATATGCAGCCAAGGATAAAGAAGATCCACCACACATCATTTTCATGGTTACATCTTATTGACAATTAACTTCCATTATTTAACCTTATATGTTTGAAGGGTATTAGGCATGTAAGATCATATGCTCATTCTCAAAGCTACATATTTCTCTACTTCACAAAAACTTCCATCCATTATAATACATTTTATTTCTAGTTTTAATAATTTAATTATTGGTAAGGGTCAATTTAACATTTTCACATCCTTAATATTTTTTGTATCCTGAATAAGAATTTTATGTTTTTTTATTGTTTGATCTCACCGGGAGAAATTTATATTCATTTTTAACAACATAATAATTCCCAATTAGGTTATAAGATGAACTCCAAGTACCATTTTATTTCTAACCCAACATATCATATACTCTCATTCTTATTACACTTATGTTGTTATTTTCATATTTTATTATAAATCTTTTAGAATAATTCCTTGTTACACAATACTTTCTTAACATTTAGGGAAGTAGGACTCTAGCGAATGTGATCTCTCTCCAACCGTTGTGTTCATTATTATGACTAAAAAGTCCCCAAACACCTATTACAAGTGAGGGCTTCACTCCACTTGCATATTAAAATGCTTTCTAGACACCATATTTACCTTTGAGTAATGTATATAAACGTTTCAGTCGCTAATAAATTGTAATAGGTACAACAATTTAATTATTTCATTTCACTCAAGAAACTAAACCATACTAAATTCAAACAAGATTAACCAAACACCATTATATCTCAATAACTTTATCAAATCCAAGGTATTTCTTTCTACTTGATAAGGTAAAACTTATATCGCAATACTTTAATGGGAAAGTTCACAATCGTAAGAGCATGGTTGAAATAATACATTTATTCCACTTACATTAAGCGTACTTACACAAATACCACATGATACTATAAGGCTCCTATGGAAAAACATGAGAGGTTAGTGATTGAGTACAAATATTGTAGATTAGTTGAAGGCTTCACTTAGGGATTATCCATTAGTCAAGGAATCATATTTGATATGAAAATAGATTCTACCAAATGTAAAGCTCATGCACAAGACATTTTTTTAATCTTATGAACAAAAAAGAGGGCTAAAATTAAGAAAATGAAGTGGTTATCATTACTCTATACATTTCAAATGTTATCTTAATAGACATAATTTCAATGATTACCTTATGAATACGTTATTTACCCAAATACAACCTTTTAAGAGGTACTAATAATATCATAACCCTATCTACGTTCCAAAGATAAAAATTCTACAATGGGGTCTTCTATGGGGTATTAGATACATTACCATTCTTTCATATAGCTAAAAAACAAAAATCCCTTTGAAAATCTTAAAAAGGAATACCATGTTCACACGTATTAACATGATGAGATATCCCTGAGTTCCAATTAGACAAAAGTTTAAGGAACTCTTAACTAAGTGTAACTTTTCAAGATGCAACAAGGATATACACAAGGTATCTAGGTAGGAGGATTACTAAAGTAGAGATTGAGTATCACGCTACACATTAAACTTGAACCTCAAATAAAATGGTGCATATGAATGTGATGTGTGATGGTACAAGGATTTATTAGCTTAATCATGAAAAGATACATAAGGCACTTGTGTCCAAAGTGCGGTCAGAATATATGAAGGAAAAAAAAAAGTATCTACCATTGGTCTAGTGTAGCGTTTAATTTAATGGATCATAAAACATTCAAGGTGAAAATGTCATAGGGAGGGAATTGGGAAGAAATCTCATTTTATATATTTAGAACTGACCTTTCTAAAAGACATGACGTAAACTCATAATGCGAAATAAGCTAATGAGGACCATTTATTCTTGGGAGTGTAACTAAACCATAACAATTCAATGACTAAATACTTTTTTCTTATGATAAATGTCAACCATAATTTAGTCAATTTCTTCCAAAAAGTACAAGGTCACTAATATTCATTTATTTCCTAGGAGTAATATTACATGTTAAAATATAGTTTTTTTAGCATTGAATGATTTACATGAAATTTGATACCATTTAAACATGTGAGATATTTTACATTTCAGGATTAATATTTTCTTATTCATTCTTAAATAAAAATAATATATCATAGTGTAACTAAACATTCTTTTAGACAGTGATATGAAACTTATCTTCCCAAATACATATATACATATAATGTTAGGAGGTACATAAATGAAGTAATCATCACATGCTGAAAACAATGTCCATTTGCCATGTCTGCCACCTACATCCACATGGTGTTATCACTAAGGTGTCATTGAACCACACCCCCTATCTAGCTAGTTCGAAATCATACATCCGACATTTTATTGTCCACCAAACATAGTAATTTTTTTCAATTCAAATTAATAGGATTTAGAGATAGAAAAGATGAGAAGAGGGAAAACATCAATTCATACAAAGTTACATAACTATTATTTCTTATAGTTTAGGAGAGAGAATGAGAGAGAGAATCCATAAATTTTCATGTCATACCTCATTTCATTTTAAATTTATTCTTAGAGATAGAAAGGAGAGAGAGATACAACAATAAATATTTTTTTGACGCTTTCGCTAGCTTTTATACTATGATTAACATGTGGAGGTCGATTATATGAAAAAAGTATTTACAAAAAAAAAACATATATTTTTATTTTGAATAGAGTGATTAGATGGTAAAATTTATGACGCAAGATAAAAAAATATAATCCAACTCAAAAGCCAAAACAAGATGCAAAACGTCTTTCGAAAAAGGGGTGAAGAGTATGAGAAAGATGAGAAGGTCTCTCCTAACCTCTAGTACTATAAACCATGAACACTCATGAATTAAATATGGTAAGAATAGATGCACGATATAAATTTTGGAGGTGTAACTCCAAGGTGAAACATAATGGTTTAAAATTTGTGATATAGTGCAAAATAGTTTGATTAGCCACAAAATCGTCTTGTAAAAAGTGCATAAAGGTGATAAAAAGAATTTCCAAATACATTCAAATTATTCCCATATATACTAATATATTAGAGGACCTAATGGAATTAAGATTCAAGTCACATAAATCATGTAGGGAACATCATTAAAGAGGGGAAAAATTGTGTTTTAGCATTTTATGCCTACACCTAGGTGGCTAAGTAGGCTAAAAACATGCATATAGGTCATGGTACCAAAGCCAAAGTGAAGACCAACTAAGTATTGCTATTGTCTATATAAAAGGAAGTTCTACGAGGTGATAAAAATATTTTTGTGATTTTTGGTTTAGTTTTTGGGCCATTCCAAATCGATTTTGAAAGTATACGGAAGGCATCACCTTTATCCAACTCTTTCTTAATGTGAGATAATGCATAACGAAATGAAACCAGATCATGGATTGGATAGTGTTTTAAATTTTATCATTTCTATCCATGACTCAAGTTATTTTATCAAGTAGGAAAAGGCTGCACTTGAGGGGTAAAGGTTTATGCATACCAAGATATAAAAATCAATGCTTTAGTCCTTTCATAAAAACACTTATAATATAATACAAAAACATTACATGAAAACAAAACTAGAGAGGGAGATGAATAATTCCATGACTGCTTTTGATGAGGTACAGAAGGAGAGGTATTTAGCTAGCTTATGGGCTGCCCAAAAATTTCTTCAAACAATTTGCGGGTGTTGCAAATCCTTCACATTTGGCATTAATGGTTGTTTAGTCTTACTTTACACCCTCCAATATGATTGTTATCTCTTGAAAGTGTAACCTATACTTGAGAGATGATTGTAGGTGTTCAAATCTTGCTCTACATATCTCACATTCGTGGATACAATGATAACACCCCAAGTTTGTAGGTATACATTTGTTTTTGACGCGAGTCCCTGGTAGCAAGGATGGTTCCTTTTTGATGTATCCTAAAACTATTTTTAGGGTTTTGAGGGTAAAACGATGAATGTAACTAAATTGAAAATTGGGATATACACAAAAATATTCGAGGGCTTTGACCGAGTATATGCATAATCAATTTGAGAATGAATATTAGATGCACAAACCAATAGTTTTCAATATAATATTAAGGCAAAACACTTTGTGTACCGAGGAATGAGTCACAACAATACAAGTAAGATAAACATGCACACTAAGATTATGTAGAAATTACTAAATTTGCAGCAAGGTAAGATGATTAATCAAGGAATTTGACATTGAGAAAAGTTAATAAGAAATACACTTCACCGCAAATAAGCTGGAAAGGTAGAAATCGGTTGTCATTCAAGGGAAAAAAGCTGGAAATTTTTTGTTCACCACTCCTATGTCCAAAAATTCCTCCGCTGTGGCTTACCATTGTACCCAATATATAACAAGATTATTTACCCATCCCATCCTAAAAATAGGATAAAATTTGTACTCGCCCATGCATGCTAATTTTACCCCTTTATCATGAATAAATAAAGGAATAAAAATAGACATGCTAATACAATGAGGCATTAATAGCCTTGATTACAAAAATACCTTTTAGTCAAACTGTAGTTGACTGATCTATTTCTAATAAATTAGGATGAATAATTTGGATAATAATAGCCCTTTCTTGTTGTGTAAGTCTTCTCCAATGTGCATGCAATCTCTTTCTTCTAGTGCTTGATGTGACACTTACAATTTGATCCACTTGCAATGATAAATTTAACACTCTTTAATTTTGCCCCTTGGATGCACATGCAAAAATTAATCTCCTTGTGTGAAAAAAATAATTCCTTTACCTTTGGTAATTTAAAAAAATCACGAATGTAATGCGGGGACAACCTTCGAGCTTCGTGTTGACATTTGTGCATATGCTTTGAACTTTACATGCTTTGATAATGTCATCTTTATCTTTTGTGACTATATGCATAATATTATTCCTGCAAGAAAAATAATTTATTTGTCTTTTAACTCAAAAAAATTTTCCTTTTCCTTTGGGGACCACCTTCATTCTTCTCCACTTGTCTTTATCACCTTTGTAATCACATGTAGAAAACTATCCTTTCTTCCTTGTACGAGGTTCTTTAGAAAATTTTAAGATAAATTTGGAAAGTTTATAAAATATAATTCTAACTTTGGAATTTGCATCTATCTTTACCATATTACTTGGCCATCTTGGCATTACATGGCACACATTGGTTTGACCCCTTTAAACAATCATTGACATGCATAAGACAAGGTAATGGTTTATATTTTTGATGATCATTGTGGTGGTATTTGCACTATAGTTTGGACCTTATTCAAGTCAAAGAAATGATTTTCAACTAATTGAGGTTGACACCCCCATCCAATGATGTATCATCCTCGTGCATGTCTTGTCGGTGGTATTTAATGGATTGGAAATTATAGTTAGATTTTGTGAACTCAAGTTGATTTTCTTGCTTTTAACGGGGACTGTTGATCCTTGTTCTATTATTCTTTGACCGCTGATCTTTATGAACTCCTCGTTAGGGTTAAAACTTTGTGATGAATATTTTCGGTACTTTTTGATCCATCGATTTACGTACCTCAATTTTTGGATCATTGATTTTATGCTACTAATAAATATGGCCTTATGTAGGAGTTGGCGGATGTTCTATGTCATCGATTCTCTGTCATCTTTGTTGATTTTATCTTAAGACATGTTTGATTCACTACTGTGGATTTCCATTTAACAAAAGTGTCAAATACATCAGATTTTTTTCTAATACAATATACCCAAACTTTCCTTGTTGCATCATCAATAAAAGTAACATAATAATTTGAACCCCAAGAGATGATAACTTAGATGGCCCCCAAAAATTAGAATGTACCAACTCTACCTTACTCTATTTCTTCATAGGTCCAACCTTGAGAAATCATAATCGATTTTGATTCCCATATACGCAGTCCTCACAAAAATCCAAACCTATTTCTCGTATATCCGGAAAATCCTTCTATATATAAAATTTCATCTTAATGTAGGCACATGTCTAACATCCTTCAACAACTATGTATTCCCATTCTACATCTTAACCTGAATAGAATCATTTCCAACTATGTTGCAAGGCTTATCATCGCCAAGAAAAACATGCCCAAAATACCCTTGAAGATAATAAAAAAATAGTTCCTATGTGGAGTAACATGGAAAGAATCCCCCAAATATTAAACCCAAGATTTAGAAGTATTACGCAACGAAAGAATTAAAGCATCCGACATACATTTCCGTTGCCACATTTGCCTCATTTTCTTCATGTTATTTCTTCTTGTCCCAAATCTCCCAACAGTCCTTCTTTACATACCCAAACTTTCCATAGTGCCAACATACTATCTTGCTTTTGGATTTTGACCTTTCTCTATCTTTCGATTTCCCATGGCTTTTTCTATTCTTTTATCTCCCTCTAGTTTCCACTTTGTCAAAGCATTCTGAAGTAGAAGATTCACCAGAGTGTTTTAATCACATTTGCTTGCTTAGAATTACCCCTACAACATCCTCAAACATCAACTTTGAGTTAATTGGAATTGAGTTTCTTACCATCATTACAGGCTATTCCAACTCTCGGGTAAAGAGCATAAAATTAATAAATCCCTAACTTCTTCATCAAATTCTATCAGAATCTGAAGCTAGAATATTTACAACCATATTAAAATCATTTAAATGATTTGCTACTAAACCATTATTAGATAACTTCATATTAAAAAAAAAAAAATTCATTAAAAATATCTTGTTAGAGGCAAGAGGCTCTTACACACAAATTCCCAAATGCATCCATCGGTTATTTTGCAGTTTTTTCCCTCGAAACATTAAATAATATCGAAGATGCAAGACATAGCCATATTGTCCCAAGTGCCTTACTTTATAGCAAATCCCATTCTCGCATCCGTCATGCTCGAGGGTTTGTTTAATTTACCAGACAATGTAATATAAAGATCCTTCGATAATGGTAATCTTCCATCTGCATCTTCCACAACTAAAATTCCGCTCATTGAATTTATCAACCCTTGATCTTCCATCATCTCGCTATAGCTCCCACTCAATCTAAAAATATCCTTGTGATTCAACACTTGAGAAAACCAAACCGTGGCTCGATACAAATTGTTAGGAAATAAGGGATAAAATATGTAGAATGATCCCTCATAGAATCACAACATTAGAAACTAATATGAAGAAAATATCATAGATCTGAAATAAAAGTGTAGAATAAAAAGAACAAAACAAAAAGAGACAATATTTTACGTGGTTCACCCAATTTGGGCTACTTCCACTAAGAATCACTTTCTCATATTTTATTACAATCCACCTCTTCTCTCAATACAATACTTAGATATGTTTGGAGGTAAGCTCAACAAACTCTATAGAATTCACACTTGAACTCACACACATTTTTAGTGTTACATCAACCGTACCATATGTAAAGAACCACATAAATAGGAAACTACTTTAGTAGCTTTACAATACCATGGGTACCAAAACCCTAGGAAAAATCATCCCACAAACCTATGGGTCAAACATCCCACCCATATGAGAAGAGCACATTTCTGAAATATCGGGCACATTTTTCGAGAACCCGACGAGAAAACTATGGATAGTGTACAATACTTTTAGTGTACATTATTCAACAATTCCACACATGAAAACAGGATCCACACCATAACACATTTTGGAGGTGTAACTACAAAGTGAAACCTCGTAGTTTAAAAATTTTGATATAGTGCAAAGTAGTTCTATCGGAAATAAAATGGCCTTGTAAACAGTGCATACGGGTGACCAATAAAATTCCAAAGAAATCCAACTTGTTCCCTTTTATATTTAGATCTTAGGGAACCTAACAAAATTAAGATCCAAGTTACATAACTCGTTTAGGGAGCATCGTTGAAGGGGAATTTTTCTTTTAGCAGTTTATGCCTACGGCCTAGGTGGCTAAGTAGGCCTCAAAACAAGCACACGAGATCATGTGACACAAACAACATAATAAATACCAACCATGTCTTGTTATTCTCTATATAACAAGATAGGACTATAAGGTGATAAAAAATATTTTTGTTATATGTGGTTTAGTTTTGCAAGGCCATTCCGAATTGAGTTCAAAAATATACGAGCACGCGTAACCTTTATCTTAATCTTTCTTAATATTAGATAATGCATAACAAAATGACTCTAGATCATGGAGTGGATAATATTTTACGTTTAATCAATTGACTCGACTGGGTAATGTTATGAATTTGGGAAAGGATACACTTGAGGGGTAAAGGTTTATGCATACCAACATAAAAAATTCAACATTTTGTTACTTTAATTCAAACACTTATAATCTAATACGAAACATTACATGGAAAAAAACTAGAGAGGGAGAGGAATAATTCCATGTCTAATTCGACAAGGTAGAGAAAGAGAGGTGTTTAACTAGTTTACGAGCTGCCTAGAAATTTTTTCAAATAGTTTGTGTGCATTGCAAATCCTGCACATTTGGCATTGATGATTATCGAGTCTGAATTTACATGCTCCAATAGTATTTTCTCAAAAATATCCAAATCCTTCTCAAAATTTTCGTTTTGTGCATATCTTACAATCCACGCATTCCATGAGAATACATTGATTGGAGGCGTTTTGACCAATAATTTGTATGCCTTGTGAGGCCACCTTCCTTCAAGGAATTTTGTCAAACAATTTATTTGTTCCACTAGGCTCTCCTTCATTTAACAGTCTAACAAGAAATGAAAAAAATGTACATTCCATTCGTTGTCAGTAGAAAAGGTGATGGCACAAGTTTTGGTAGACATTGAAAAAGGTTGTGAAGTTACCTTTACCCTTCTCTTTGCATTTTTAAGAATGTTTCGAATTCGTTTCAACAAAACCATTTTTTTCCTTCCTTGCAATCCTTTCTTTTGTCATGACCATATTTTCTTGAGGCATTTTGTCAAGTAACTAACATGCCTCGTGTTTGCACCCTATTTCCTCAAAAAAATATGTCCGATAGTCCAATTGCCAAGATCATGTTTCCACATTTTGCATGCATATATGCCCAACATTTGCAACTACAACATCCAATAAAAAGACTCCTCAAAATCTCCATAACGATTTGGTGTCTTCCTTCCCCTATTTCAAAGATCCCATTTTAACAAGGTTGAGAGTATGTTAGCAAAGGTGAACACACCATGTGGACACTTGTTGGTTACATTTTGGTAAAACAATGGAAAAACTTCATGAGAATGCCCATGTATTTTCCTTCCAACTATTAATGCCCCACATAACTTACTAAGTCACCAAGTGCCAATCATTGAGGTAAACAACTAATGTGCAATGCAAACCATACATGGTCCTTTGACTTTCCAAAAGCTGGCCGCCATGGTGATATAGGCAGGTGGGATGGTGGCAAAGGTTACAGACTATAGTTTTAACACTTCTAAAATCATTTTCTTGAAGTTTTTATAGTTGTTTAAACATATAAAATTTGCGCATAACCTTTAATAGTTTTATACACAGTCACAATCCACCATAAGTGTAACTAGGATGAAAATGATAAATTTTAGGGTGTTTAAAAGATAGCTTGGACATTCACAGGGTCATTCCATGCACACCAAAGATGGGAAAATGGTTGAGAAATCAGGTTTCCCACCCGCCAATCACATTTCCTAAATGTTTCCAAATTCTTTTCAACAAATCTATTTTGTGCATGCATTTTGGAAGGGCACTTGCATCTTATAAATTTGCAAAAATTCCCTTCTTTTTAATGCTTTGAAAGATGTTCATGCCTAGTTTAGAATCTATGTTTTTTGCATAGGGTGGTAGTATGCTAGCGGAGGTGAACTGGTCATATTGGAGACTGTTTGTTGCCTATGTAGAAATGGTCCAACTATCTCGTGAAGAGACTTATGCTGTTGTAGGTTGTCATAATATGACACATTCCACCACCTTTTCTTTATTACGAGGATCCTAATTTATTTTTATTTTATTTTATTTTAATTTTTATAATAACAATGCTTTAAAATGACCCATCGTGAATGGAGGGGGGCAGTGAGGGCATTACATTATACGAGTCACAATCACTATTGGTTAATGAGGATATAGCATTAGCTTCTTGCCAAGTTAGAAACCATCGACACAAATGACTAAATATGTCCTGTATTAAATAAATATAGCATATGAAAAACTTGAGTACATGAACCTAGATAACCACTACAAGAGGAACACCATTTAAAATAGCAATTTGTCCTAACATAAACCAATAATCAACAAGGCCATGATATGGCAAATCCTGCCGAAGGTAATGTTTTTTGTTGTTGTGTTGGATGCATTTGTTCTATGTTG
Source organism: Taxus wallichiana var. yunnanensis (assembly GCA_018340775.1). Lineage (NCBI taxonomy): Eukaryota > Viridiplantae > Streptophyta > Pinopsida > Cupressales > Taxaceae > Taxus > Taxus wallichiana. The sequence goes on from CM031239.1 coordinate 975,287,792, forward strand.
TTTACATGGGAATTGTATGTGCGAAAGGGGAAGGATCCGATGAATCGCAAGGGCGAATATGCTAGAAGTGTTCAATTTGTTTATGCATTGAAAGAAGATTGTGTGGGTATATTTCTTTTGTAATGACCTAAAGCTATGTTGCGGAATGGAATGGAAGTGGGTATCTTTGCTCTCATTAAGCGTTGTACTAATTGTAGAACTACTTGTGGAACTTGGAAGAAGAGAGAAACAAGCTGGGATTATTCTAGAGTCGGATATAGACACGTATATGAAAGGTAGTGACTAGATTCTAAAACTACATAATTGAAAGAAGAAGCTCGTATGACTCATCCACCCTTATTTTCAATTATCAACCATATTAATATTAATCTATGATATCATTGTGTTTGATGGGGAGATATATATTTCCAAAGAATTTTAGCACAAGTCACTCTGTACAAAGTTTTTAAAATAATTTTACACAAATCCATATTCAAATCAGTGCGCTATTTGTATGCATCTGTTTCTTTTTGGTATTCGTATGGAAAATTCATGTTTTCTTTAAAATGCAATGATTTCAGCAATAATACTAGTATTTTTTACTTGTATAGTCGTAACTACAGAGCTAAATAATTACACACTTTTATAAATATTAGTTTATACAAACAAACATAACAAATGAACATTCTATGCTATAAATGGTAATCTGGCTAGATTTTTTTCCTGCATCAACCTATTGCGACCAAAGAAGGTTCCATTGTCTAGTGGGTCGGACGTAGGGGTCGGCCCTCGGGCGACCCACTAGACACTCACTGCTCTCCCCGTGGTTGTTCCACCTCACTCCTATGTCCATGCCTGCCGCCACCCGCCAAACCCCGACTGGACCTAAAAAAGTAAAAACAAAATAGCGGCAGGAAGTAACTTCCTCTAAGAGGCAATGGAACCTTCTTCAGATACAACTATAGATCCAGATCAATCAAATCGTGTATGGTAAATGAAGAGATATTAGGGTCACAAATTTATCTCCACGAGGAGCACTAATTTAACCCATAAGGGTACTTATTTTAGGACGGTTGTTAGTGAGAGTTTCGTTTAGCATTCTCTCCCCACCCTTCTCATCTTTCATCGCCCCCCCAACCTGTGACAAAAAAATACAAAACAAACACAAAACATAAGGAACAATTTGTGTGAAATACGTGACAACAATTACACAACACTCTGATTTAATCATCATTCTCAAAAGAGATCAAGCAAATGGCGCACAAAATATCATCCTCCATTACACTCAACTTCTCTACAAATTGTCCGAATGTATTGACAGGAAACCTCTCTCTAATAGTAAAACCTGACGCAGAAGGAGGAGTGACTGGAAGAGAATGTAGCGAGTCAAAGGTGTGTGTGTCCATCAGTCCAAGGCGAGATAGGAGAGAATATATTGCATTTTCTATGTAAACTAACGCAAATGCTAAGTTGATGAGCGCCTGGTTAACTGCACAATTATATTCTGAAGGAAATCCCATGTTCCACAATGTTCAAATCTATCAAGCCTATAAATTTCAATGATTCAAAGTACTAGTGAGAGCAAAATTCATTGTGGATGGTTCGAAGGCGGGGAGTATATATTATATACAAAATTGTGAAATAGGGATTGATGTTTTAAGTGAGGAAAGTGGCCGAATCGACCGTAAGACTAGCACACAAGACTCGAAGTGACACCACCGCAAAACGTACAAGCAAGTCAATACGCGTAAAACAAGATGAACATTCAAAATCTTGACACAACCCATCTCCGATGATCGCCGCCCAACTCGAGACATCCCTAATTTTTAAAGCTTTGATTTGAATGCTTTGGTTTTCGTGTGAAATAAAGGGAACAATTGGCCATCCAATAAGATTAAAGATAAGTGATATTTATAAATTGTAAGAATATATTATTTTTCAAAAACTATAGTCTAAAAAATAAATATTCCACATGTTTAAAGACTATTGGAAAATTTGGAAAAAACTAATAGATCTGTTAAAGACAATATCCTTACCTTCGGCAGGATAATAAACATGTAAATATAATAATACCATATAAAATATTTTGTACCGTACAAATAGTAAATGGCCATAACTCTAGAAAGTGTGAAAATATCTATAAACGTGGATACCTTTGTTATCAAATAAAACAAATAAGTATATTTTTAAAATGAAAATGTCCTTTAATATTTTAGGATGATATAGAAATCTAACAGGTGTAAGGCTCTTAAAATTTGTAAGATGACTGAAAATTGACTTTAATTTATTCCATGCATATCCGAGGGTCTTACAAGACCCTAGAGTTTGGAGCTTTATGCCGTTTTAGGGGACAAAAATAAAATAAAATAAATGAATACCGTGGGTGTGGGACACGGCAGGCCTTGGAGTTTGGAGATTTTTTCCCTTTGATGGAAATGGCTGAAAAGAAATCGGATTTGTATTCACTGTACAAATAAAGGCACGTTTTACAAATGGTCAGTCCTGGAACAATCCCAGTTGGAAGGATATTATTATAAGGGCTCCTTACTCCAAAGTGAGGAAACCGTTCTTATCCTATATGGCAAAAACAAAGACGGAATCTGCCGCCTGTGCGGCTTGTAGAATGCAACGCAAGAAATGTTCAGAACAATGTATTTTGGCATCTCACTTTCCTTCAGATGATCCAGAAAAGTTTGCAATGGTGCACAGAGTGTTTGGAACCGGCAATATTATCAAAATGATTCAAGTATGCATCTTCTATTTCTACTTGTTTTATCAGAAATGTTAAATTTGCTTTATTAAATTACAAATTTATAAAACAGCATCTGTTGAGCAGTACATCGAGTAGTAGAGTACTCAAAGTTCTCCAATTCCACACTAGTTCAATAATTGCAATTTAATTTCTACTCTTTTTCACCACAATTTTTTTGTAGTTTTTAACGTAGATAGACTCATTTTACAGGTTCAATGTGCAATTTCTACTTTTTTCACCACAATTAATTTTGTAGATTTTAATGTGGATAGACTCGTTTTACAGGTTCAATTTGTTGTTGAATTTTAAGGGCATTTTTATATTTTAATGTGCATTTTTAAGATGTTTTTTTGGGGTGGATTTTAATGTTTTTTTAGGGTGTCTGTTTTAATTTTAATGTGGATAGACTAATTATACGGGTTCAATTTGTGTTGTTGATTTTTAGGGTGTTGAGGATAGCGAAAGAGCGGAAGCAGTAAATAGTATGGTGTATGAAGCAAGTGCGAGATTGAAGGATCCTGTACATGGAACTGGAACTGCAATCCATCAACTGATGCAGAAGATTACCGATCTGCAAAACCAGTTGGCAGCCACGCAAAAAGAACTTATGAATATGCGTTGTGAGAATGATAAACTTGTATTCCTCTGCAATGGAACATCTCATCCATTTGACAATATCCTGTACGAAGAAGGTGATCATTTGCAGTGTTGGGGTTCTCTATGGGATGAATAAATTTATAAAATTCAGCTAATTATTGAAGTGTTTTTATTACGGTACACGAACTGCCCTTCTTTACTGCCTCATTTCAAGATCATTTTATTGTATGCTGATGACTTATGGAAGCTAAATATCCATAACTTGTATTCATGGTAGACAGAATTTTAATTACACCAATACGCGTTTCTTTCCGATGAGACGAAGCAGCCTAACAATGTTAGAACTTCTCTGCTATTTATTTTTTATTTTAAACGATCGATAAGCATTTCTTTACAATGAAAATGAAACATACTGATAATGTTCAGAATAGTGGCTCATCAATGGTTTAGAACTTTTCTGGTATTTAGTTTTACATACAATTTTATAAATACGACCACCATAAATTGAATCCACACCGTCCATAACTTTTTTGAGCTATGGTATCGGTAGGACCTCGAGTACTGGTCCACCTGACATTCTTACCTTATTGATAAAGTCATACAATGATACATGTGGTTTTAAATGCACCATTTCCTATTAACGCGGTTTCTGCCATTTGTCTTTGTACTGTTTTATTTAATGGTTAGGAGTGTTCTAGGCAATAATTGAAGTGCAGGGTCTTGTCACAATGTTAATTAATAACTTTTCCTAATCATATAAATAAATGTAAGTTACTTATATTATAACATTTTAAAGTTTGCATCAAGATCATAATAAATCATATATTTAGAGAAACCGATATAAAAAGAATTAAAATATCCTATAAAATTATGACGAGACATATTTTATGAATGGAGAGAATTAATTGTGGGAGGTGCTCATAATGCGACAAATACAATTTTTATACAACGTCGCTTGCAAGTGTGATTTACCAATATCAACTTGGGATCCCTAGTCTATGGAACTCTTTGGAAAGTAATAAAAATGATTATGTATCTCCAAGAGTGGTATTTCGACTAGGGATACCTATTCCACCATAAGAAAATAATAGACATTTCTCCTAAAAGTAGGAATAGAGAATCAAATATTTTTGTTTTTTCCAATTAAACTTTCTCTATTGCTACATCGGTTACATTATAAAAATACATGGACTTTGTAATGCCCACATTTTACACACACAAAAACAACAGTAAAAATACCAGGATAATTTTTTTACTTACATTGCTCACTATACAACGCCACAAGGGCTCCAAGAAGAGAAACTCAACAATGCATACGACACTTACATAAGTCATCGACTCACATAGACACATGAAAACACCATATACATGTCGATGCCACACTTTCCCCAATGAATGAATACTAGCAATGACCCAACCACAAGAAAAGGACTCAAAGATTGGAAAACCCACAACACATCATTTCCTTAATTACATCTTAGTTACGATTAACATTCCAAGAACATTATTATGCAAGGATAATTTTCTCCTTTTTCCACCTCTGACCCACTTGAGACTCAAGAACAACCTAGGATTAGTCAGAAAAATTATGGGATATTAATTTTTTTTTTTGTATAAAAGTGTCTACTACCAGGTTACAAAACAACTAGTTGCCACAAGCAAGGTTTAGAGGCCAAATAAAAATCTTAGCTCATAGTTTTCCCATTACAACAATTATTAAATTTACAGGGTCAAAACTTAGGGTTAGAATAATCATTAGGATTAAGAGGGAAATTTCTCACTCTCCCACCCTCTGACAGGCTTAAGAGATTCAACCTAATTTTTCTCAAAATTAACACACTTGAAACCTTCTAAAAACATTCCCATTAGATAGGAAATTTTCTCACCTTTCTAGTGATATAAAGAAGTCCTCCTAACTCCCTGTATTTCAAAAGTTATGGGTCGGCGGACCTTGGGAGGAAATTTTTCCCAAGGTGGGCCGATGGGCCTAGGGGAGAAAATTTTCCCCAGGGGTGGGTCTACGGGCCACAGGAGAAATTTTTCCGGAATAGGAGGATCAATCGGGGGATGAAATCTCATCCCAGATGCCTTTCGGAGTGAGTGGGAGAAGTTTTGGAAATTTTCCCGCTTGGGGTGAAAAGCCACTTTGCACTGCACCCGCAAGTCCCAAGTCCGCAAGGACACATGGCACGCTCCTAAGACCATGCGGGAAAGTGGGGCGGTGGGGATAAAAGAATTTTAATGCCTAGAAGGGCGAAATGAAAAATTCATTACGCCACGACACATCGTGATGCCATGTGGCTAGATCATGATTGGCAGTGGGCTGGTGGGGCCACGAAGGAAACTAGGAAAAGTTTCCAAATTTTAATTTCATAAGCACCAAGGTTAAAAGGGATTTTGTGCCTCTAAAGAGCCTCGTTAAGCCACATGGCAGCACCTGATTGGCTATGGGCCTATGGGGATGTGGGGGAAATGTAGAAATTTTTCCCAAATTTTTTTAAACTTAGATTGTTTTGATCAACAAGAATGTTTGTGGGTTAGCAGAGCGGTGGGGAACTTCATGCCTTAAGCGTTTTTTTGGGAAAAAATGCAAAAATGAAGGATTTAGCCCATGGGTCCACCCAAGAATATTTTATTAATTAAATTTGATGGTTAGAAAATTTTTGAAGCCAAAATGAAGTGGAACTTCAGAAGGCCATAACTTTCGACTGGGAGCTCCATTTTTGGAAAACGAGGACTTTTGGAAATCTCTCGAAGTCCTCTTTGCACAAAGATCTTAATATTTAAATTTTGATGAATTTTGAAGGGTAAATTTTAAGAAAACGTCTTTTTATCACTTAAAACATGAACTGGACTATTCAACTTATAAAATTTGTCCGAATTTTCCATAATTCCTTCTCAACATGCCAAATAGGCATGAAGAATTTTATTGGAAGATTTTAGGATAGATTACAAGAGGTTAAGTTAATTGGTTGATTTACATTTCAAAAATTTCCCAATTTGACAACAATGACTATGAAAATGTTTGAGCCTAAATTGAAAGGTTCTATGGAAATTCCTTAAGTATTTTTGTTTTCTTGGGATCATTTTGATCCCATAAGTTCCATTGGTATTTCAATTTATCTTTTCAATGTTGCAGGGTCGCTCTATACTTTTTGATAAAATTTTGCAAGTATATAATGAAATAAAGGATGGAGTTTATATTTATGAAATTCATTCCCAATCCAATCTAACATATGAAGTTGGTTTTTTTTTTCAATTCAAGTATCAAAAGAAAACATAGATTCTGATTTCTAAATCATGCATTTCAAAAGAACAGAGCAGTATAATATTTCTTCATGCGTATTTACTTTTAAATTTTCAACCACAAATTTTATACTATATTTCAAACATATTTCCAATGAAAACAAAATCATTTGAACAAGGTACACAACTTCCATTAATTCAAATGAATCTTTTATGACTTCTTTCCCATTTATTTTTAGAATATAACATACAAAATACATATCTTTCTTTTCTATTCACAGAATTGAATACAAGATATATTCTTCCATAATCACAACAACTTTCATAACTAAAATAGAGTATCCTTTCCATCATAGATAATATACAATGTCATCCACTTCAAAGTGGGAAAAGGTTACAATAAGAAATAATCTCAACAAGGACTTTCAAATTTGTCTTTTTCCTCTGCTCCAGTACAACAACGTGAAGATCCTCCATTTTCAGTTTGATCACAACAAAAGCAAGGAGAAAGGAAATGCTCTCCACCCAACCAAGACATCCAATGAAAAGGAGAATCCATCCTTCTTCATTGGCCCCTGAGCCCCAACCAAAATGTAATAAGAAATGTGTTTCAACTCATGGCAATAATAGGCTTCCACAACACACATACAAATTCATATTTAAAAGATAGTTGAGAACAAAAGTTTAGTTTGCAGCCACATATAAAGGACAACACACAACACTCAGGATTCCTCATGCAAAAAAGGAGCAAGAAACTATGGGGGATGCTTCTTATGCCTCCCAAGGGGAAATGGGTATCATCACCTGAAAACAAACCCAAAACATATCATTTCAAAACCCTCACATCTCCTTATGCCTCCTCCAAGTACCCTTATTCATCCCATTTCCTTATGCCTCCCAACCTCTTATGGCATGCCAAAACAAGTAAATAAATGCAAGCTATTTATTTTGCAAGGTGGAACCCAAATCCTAACTCCCTCCACACCATAACACTTATGTCTCCCCACAAGAATCCCCATAGTCTTCTCCTACACCTTTCCTAGGCCATCTACCCAACCAACCAACAAATAAAATAACACATTCACACACTCAACCATTCACATAAGCATAAAAATGAAAGAAGAGCATAACAAGAGCCAAGCTCTTACCTTTCCATGATGGAGTTGTTCCAAGTTCAAAAACAACAAGCTTTATTCCAATGTAAACAATCCAAAATATCCTCCAAGCACAAGCATTCAACAATATTCAAAACCCTCCAAAGCAAGAGCTCTCAAACAACAAAATAATTCACCCAAAATGAAGCATTCCAAGGTGAAGTAACCTAAAAAAAGTATGGGAATTTTAATATATAGAAGAGGGAAGAGAAGAGGATGAGGTGGAGCCACATCACACACTTCATTCTCCAAGGCATATTAAATAGGTGGGTGAATAATATGACAGATCACTTACACACTCCAAAACAAGCCCACACCAAAGGACTAAAATTAAAACATGTAAGGAAAGTGTAATTAAAACTTACAACTTGACTTACAAAAATGCATAATGAAAGTCTAAATTCAACTCTCCAACCATAGGTATGGTTGGTAAATAAATTTAAGAGGTATGGGACAAGTTTAACTTGTCCCACAAGCCTCCAAAATCAGCCTCCAAGGAAAAATTCGAATTTCCAAGAAGGTGGAGTGTTTCATACTCTAAAATCAACTTACACATCACTTACACATCTCTTACAACACTTAAACCAAGACCAACAACTCTATTAATTACATTCTCAAATCACAATTTAATTAAATAATGAAAAGGGAAAACACATCACTTATAAAACACATACAACATTAACAAAAGACCAAATAAAAGAAAAACATAAAGTCCCTTGGTCACATTCAAAGGTGATTCCCCCCATGGGAATTTGTACAAAATCCAACACACACAAACAAATACAAGTTGCCATGGTGACCTTGTTGAATTCATCTAGAATTTTAATGTGGTTGGTCTCCAATCCCCCATTGTTTGTTGTGATATTTTTAACCTGCAAAATACAAATACTTCCTTCCACTTCATGGTCGCATCAGAACATCAAAATGAATATAAATATAATTCCAAAACCATATATACATATGAATCACAACATCATCAAGGAAAACAACAATATCATTTGTAGTTTTATCAACAACTATATGATCATCAAATTAATTCCACTTTCTAGGTCTACTCAAAATATCCAAATATCACATGTCCGAACCACATCTATAATATAACCATGTCAAACAATATATCAACATCAATATATAAATTTTTCCAATAATCATCATGCACCACATATGAATCAAAGTCCACAATAAACCATGATCTAACATCTAACATCATACTAAATCAAACTATAACAATGTTTATAATATAGTCAGAAGTATCAGGATCAATATCATAGGTGTCACGAAGGGAAGCGGGAACTACATCCCCCTCCCCTTAGACTCGACTTCCTCCTGGAAGTCACTGGAACAGATGTGGGAACTGAACTCGTAGCAATGTAGCATCCTCCCATGTAGCTGTAGTTTCATCATATTTATCCCACTGCACTTGGACCTAATCAATATCTCTACCTCGAAGGCCCAGGGTCCTATGATCCATAATGCAAATGGGCTCCACCATCACTTCCCCTGATCCTACACCTACAATGATGTCCAATCTAGCACATGAGAAGGATCTACAACATATCTCCTAAGAACTGAAACATGAAACACATCATGGATGTGAGACAAGCTAGGTGGCAATGCTAGATATTAGGCCAAAGGGCCGATACGCTCCTAGATCTCAAAAGGACCAACAAATATAGGAGCTAACTTAGAACCTTTTCCATAACATATAGGGCTCTTGTGTGGCCTAACACGAAGGAAAACCTTCATGCCCACATCAAAACTATGGAAATGGTGTCCCACTTCCATTCTAGTATAGCATGAGGATAGAGAAGGCCAACTAGATGATGATGCCCGGCCTTCACTTTCTATCACTCTAAATGGCAAGATGATCCTAGAGAAAGCCACATCTCTACAAAGTCCCCCCGGATAAGGGGTGTCTGCACTCTCTCAAGGTGGAGCCATGCCTATCTTCACCTTGGGATGGGATGAATAGGGTGCATGATATGCCTTTGCCAAGATTACTCCGCCTCAAGCCTCCATCTCTGCTGGAACATAACGTACATCTATGCATGTCCTCGAAAAGGCCATATACCTCTAAATAAAAACCATCAAACTTCCCCTGATATGGGGTCTCGAGATCTCGATCTTTGCTTTGGTAGTCCAAAAATGGGAAGTATGTCATGAGGATCGTGATGTCACAGAATGATCTTCTCTGAATCTCATGTAATGTGAAAATATCATCGAGGTGGCCATAGCCACATGTCTCTACATTCTGTATAAGATCATCTACAGACCACATGATCTAATTCCCTTTCACATACTTATCTCCATATCATACTCACAAATAATCTCTATCCAACGCCATGAAGTCCATTGATATTCTAGTATACGTGAAGTGGTGAGGAAAGACTTAAGTGATCTATCTTGAGTGTGAATCTTCACCAAGAAGAAAATGTCTCCATGAACCAAACTCAACCGCCACTCTACAAAGTCCCCTCAAGATCATGAGTCGAGATGGTGAGCATCATAATCTTCACCCCGGGATGGGTTGAATAGGGTGCACGATGTGCCTCTTCCAAGACCGCCTCAAGCCTCCATCTCTCGGGAACATAAATCCGACTCTTTTCCTGAGAAGGCCATCTCCTAAAGAAAAACATCAAATTACCCTCAAGCCCTGCTAGACTAGATCTGTGCGCAAACAAAAAATCACTATGAGGATCTCGAATTCACTTTGCAAATTTATAAGAGAGGTGCTATTGTGAGGCACATTCTCCTTTCCCTTTCGAAGGCTTGCTCACATCTGACTGACCAAACAAACTTCTTCCCTTTCCACTGAAGGGAAGTGATGGGATTCACAATCTAAGAGAAATCCTAAACAAATCTCTTGTAATACCTACTAATCCCATGAAGTTGCACACCTCTGTCACAGTAGAAGGTGCTAGCCAATACATAATAGCTCTAATCTTTAAAGGATCAACAATGATACCTTCCCTAGAAATGATGTGGCCTAGATACTGCACCTTTGTCTGAAAGAATGCACACTTCTCCAAGTTCCATAAAGTTGCTACTCACGAAGTCACTGAACAACCTAGCGAAGGTTACCCTCATGCTCCTCATGCATACATGAGTAGATCATAATGTCATCAAGGAAGATGAGCATGAAGTGATCTAAGAAGGTCTTGAATACCCCATTCATCAAACTCATAAACACTACGGGGAATTCATCAAACCAAAAGGTACCACTGTGAACTCATAGTGGCCATATATCATATGGAAAATGGTCTTATGAATATCCACCTTTGAAATCCTCAACTAGTGGTAGCCTGACTTAAGATCTATCTTTGAGAAAATTGTGGCCCCCTTCATCTGATCAAACAAATCATCAATGCATGGAAGGGGATAACGATTCTTGATTGTTTCTTTGTTCTAATGGAGGTAATCAATACACAACCGTAAGGATCCATCCTTATTCTCTACAAAGATCACCAATGTACCCCAACGAGATATACTAGGATGAATTAGGCATTTCTCCATAAGGCCCTCAAGCTACAACTTGAGCTCACAGAGCTCAAGGGTAGTCATCCGATAAGGTGCTCGTGAGATAGGCTCTACTCCCGGAACTAGATCTATATGAAAATATATCTCATGTGGGGGTGGTAACCTGGTAGCTCCCTAGAAAGACATCAAAAAACTCTCTCAAAATGGGATGGTCATCTAGCAATGGTTCACTAGACCCATCCTCTGATTGGTCACTAAATGTAACCACATACATACATCTGGAAACCCCATTACACACATCGCTTAAGTAGCATAATAGAGATGGTGTGAATAGAAATTAGTCTCCTAACCAAAGCTATCACTACTTGAACTCCTAAATCATCTGTACATGATATGATGTTGTGGTAACAATCCACTCTGGCTCTATGTGCAAACAACCAGTCCATGCCCAAGATGACACCATAAAAGCCCAATGGAAGGATACAAAGATCTGAGGTAGTGGTGAAAGGTCCCAAATCCACAACACACTCCTTGAATAAGGATTCTACAGAGATCTTGGCTCCAAAAGCCATCTCAACATCCCAAATATGAGCAATGCCTAATCGCCACCAACCTTCATCATCACTCTACTAATGATGGTGCAATAAAAGAATCAAAAAAACTAGAATAAAATAAAACAGTGGTAGGAACACCACCAATGCTACATGTGGTCTCAATAACTATACTTTGATGCTCAGCCTGATGGTTCTCGACTGCTGCATAGATCTTATGACTGCACCCTATGTCACTAATAATAGGCTCTAAGATATGTGTCTTACCCTTGTTATTAGGGTTCTATGGGCAGTCTCTCCAAAAATTTCAAGTAACACCACACCCAAAACAACCACCTGATCCTCTCCTCTGAGTAGTACCTCTAGTCGATACTCTAGAGGGATGGGATGCTATGGATCTTGATGACCTAGTTGTGGACTATTGAGGTCTCTGCTGGCGAGATCTTATTAACTGAGCTCTAGGTGCTCCATGTGTCCTAGTGGGACCCCTAAGAGGAGGCCCCATACTCCGAACCCTCTGTGCATCAAATCTTGTGGAGGTTTGTAAGGTGGAATGGGACATTGCTTCTACTATGGTCTAAAAGATGGCTGAGATGAACCTTGTCCACCAAGAGGAGGAGTTGATCCCCTTGATTTTTTTTAATGCATCTACTAGATGCGGCTCTGCACTTGATCTCTAGCCCAATGGGTATTTTCCCGAGTCTCCTCTAGCTAATGTAGGCCTTCTCAACGGCCTCAGCTAATGTTTGTGGGCAATGGATCTGAACCATACCTCCAATGTCAAGATTTAGGCCCCAGATGAACCTATGGATCTCACCTACTCATCCTGTATGTACTCAATATACTAGAGTAGATCTAGAAATCTGTTCTCGTACTCAGCTACTGTAAGAGATGCCTATCGGAGGTCATGGAACTCATCTATCCTCTGTTGGATGAACCTCCATGAAAAATATCTACTCCTGAACCACTCCTCAAAGAGCTCCCAGGTGACTGAATCTAAATCAATGTGGAGATTCTGCTCCTCGGTCCTCCACCAAACACAACTTCCATCCCTCAGAAGATGGATCGCAACATGATCTTTGTGTTGCTTGAATAAGGGAAGAACTTGAAGCAACTGCTCAAGCTCACTATCCAGGCCTCTACCTAAAAACCACCTGTGTCACCTGAATAATGTGATGGACGAAAGCTTCAGGGTCTCCCTGATATGGTTTGTAGCAATGGTCTGGTGACCCCTAGGCCTCTCTGCATGCTCATCCCTAAGCCTAGGGCTCTGAGACCTATCTCTGTGTCTGAAACCCGGTCTCCCTATCCTCTGTGGTGACTCTGCTATGGCTGACTCCACATGGGAGTTCTCTACTCTGTGATCATCACTGTGTCGAGAACGTGCTCGAGCCTCATTTGATGGCTCTCTATCATGTCTAGCAGTACGTGCTCCCATGGACCCTCTTTGTAAAGTGGCATTAACGTCCTGGAGTGTCTATAAAATCTATGGTAAGATGGCTACTACAACATGATCTGGTGGTGGCAAGTCTAAGTCTATGTGGAAGGACCCCTCATCCCATCTATGCCTCCTACAAAGACCAAGGTGAGAGTTAGTTCATCTTTCTAAGTTTTATTCAGTTTCCATGTTTACTAAAATATGTAATTTTTCAAACAGGGTTGTTTTCTAATTTTAAAAGTGTGCTAGGTTTACAATTCATGTCTCAAGTTTTCTAGTGTGCCCAAGGGTCTAATATTTTGAACCCATGCTCTGATACCAAGTGTAATGCCTACTAAAACAACCCACTTGAGACTCAAGAACAACCTAGGATTAGTCAGAAAAATAATGGGATAATTTTTTTGTATAAAAGTGTTGCTATCAAGTTACAAAACAACATTTTCCAAAAGCAAGGTTTAGAGGCCAAATAAAATATTAGTTCATAATTATCCCATTACAACAATTATTAAATTAACAGGGTCAAAACTTAGGGTTAGAATAATCATTAGGATTAAGAGGGAAATTTCTCACTCTCCTCACCCTCTGATAGATTAAGAGATTCAACCTAATTTTTTTAAAATTAATGCACTTGAAATATTCTAAAAACATTCCCATTAGATATGAAATTTTCTCACCTTTCCAGTGATATAAAGAAGTCCTCCTAACTCAATGTATTTAAAAGTTATGGGTCGTTGAGACCTGGGAGGAAAATTTTCCCAAGGCGGGCTGGCGGGCTTAGGGGAGAAAATTTTCCCTAAGGGTGGGTATATAGGCCATGGGAGAAAATTTTACTAAAGGAGGAGTGGGGTGGGGCTAGGGATGAAATATCATCATCCCACGGAGATGTGGGCCAGGAAATGTTCCCACTTGGGAGAAAATTTCGCTTTGCGCACCCATGTGCTCGCAAGTCTTCAAGTCCGTAAGGGACACATCAGCACCTCTAATCGCCCAACGTGGGGAAAGTGGGGTGGCAAGGATAAAAGAATTTTAACACCTAGAAGGGAGAAAAGGGTAAAATTCACCCGCCTCCTCCGACGCTGACATTGCGATGCCACGTGCGAGATCTTGATTGGTGGGTGGCAGGGCTGCGGAGGAAACTAGGAAAAGTTTCCAAATTTTAATTTCGCAAGTGCTAAGGTTAAAAGGGATTCGCACCTCGAAAATTCTTGTTAAGCCATGTGGCACCTACCTTGTTCGGCTCTGAGCCTATGGGGATGCGGGGGAAATGTAGAAATTTTTCCCAAATTTTTTTTGAACTTAGATTGTTTTGATCAACAAGAATGTTTACATCAACGGAGCAGTGGGGAACTTCATGCCTTAATTTTTTTGGGAAAAAATCACAAAAAGGAAGGATTTAGCCCACAGGTCCACCCAAGAATATTTTATTAATTAAATTTGACGGTTAGAAAATTTTGAAGCCAAAATGAAGTGAACTTTAGAAGGCCATAACTTTCGATTGGGAGCTCTGTTTTTGAAAACGAGGGATTTTTGGAAATCTCTAGAAGTCCTCTTTGCATAGGAAGCTTAAGATTTAAATTTTGATGAAGTTTGAAGGGTAAATTTTAAGAAAATGTCTTTCTATCACTTAAAACGTGAACTAGATTGTTCAACTTATAAAATTTGTCCAAATTTGCCATAATTCCTTCTCAACATGCCAAATAGGAATGGAGGAATTTTCTTGGAATATTTTAGGATAGATTACAAGGGTTAAGTTGTTTGTTTGATTTACATTTCGAAAATTTCTCAATTTGACAACAACGACTGTGAAACTGTTTGAGCCGAATTGAAAGGTTCTATGGAAATTCCTTAAGTATTTTTATTTTCTTGGGATCATTTTGATCCCAAAAGTTCCATTGGTATTTCAATTTATATTTTCAATGTTTCAGGGTTGCTCTATACTTTTATGATAAAATTTTACAAGTATATAGTGAAATAAAGGATGGAGTTTATACTTGATCTTAAATAGATCAAGTTTCCTTTACCAACTTGATATATGAAATTCATTCCCAATCCAATCTAACATATGAATTTGTTTTTTTTTCAATTCAAGTATTCAAAAGCCAACATACAATTCTGATTTCTAAATCATGCATTTCAAAAGAACAGAGCAGTATAACATTTCTTCATGCATATTTACTTTTCAATTTTCCAACCAGAGATTTTATACTATATTTCAAATGTAGATTTCAATGAAAACAAAATCATTTGAGCAAGGTACACAACTTCCATTAATTCAAATGAATCTTTTACGACTTCTTTCCCATTTATTTTCAGAATATAACATACAAAATACATATCTTTCTTTTCTATTCACAGAACTGAATACAAGATATATTCTTCCATAATCACAACTACTTTCATAACTAAAACAGAGTAGCCTTTCCATCATAGATAATATACAATTTCATCCACTTCAAAGTGGGAAAAGGTTACAATAAGAAATAATCTCAACAAGGACTATCAAATTTGTCTTTTTCCTCTGCTCCAGTACAACAACATGAAGATCCTCCATTTTCTAGTTTGATCACAACAAAAGCTAGGGAGAAAGGCAATGCTCTCCACCCAACCAAGACATCCAATGAAAAGGAGAAGCCATCCTTCTTCATTGGCCCGAGCCCCAACCACAATGCAATAAGAAATGTGTTTCAACTCATGGCAACAATAGGCTTCCACAACACACATACAAATTCATATTTAAAACACAGTCTAGAAAAAAACTTGTAGTTTGCAACCACAAATAAAAGACAACAAACAACACTTAGGCTTCCTCATGCAAGCCAAAGGAGCAAGAAACTATGGGGGATGTTGCTTATGCCTCCCAAGGGGAAATGGGTATCACCACCTGAGAACAAACCACCAAAACATATCATTTCAAAACCCTGACATGCCCTTATGCCTCCCCCAAGTACCCCTTATTCCTCCCATTTCCTTATGCCTCCCAACCTCTTATGGCACCCCATAATGAGTAAAGAAATGTAAGCTATTTATTTTGCAAGGTGGAACCCAAATCCCAACTCCCTCCACACTTATACCTCCCCATAAGAATCCCCATAGTCTTCTCCTACACCTTTCCTAGGCCATCTACCCAACCAACCAACGAATAAAACAACACATTCACACACTCAACCATTCACATAAGCATAAAAATGAAAGAAGATCATAACAAGATCCAAGCTCTTACCTTTCCATGATGGAGTTGTTCCAAGTTCAAAAACAACAAGCTTTATTCCAATGCAAGCAATCCAAAATATCCTCCAAGCACAAGCATTCAACAATCTTCAAACCCCTCCAAAGCAAGAGCTCTCAAACAAAAAAATAATTCACCCAAGAATGAAGCATTCCAAGGTGAAGTAACCCAAAAACAAGCATGGGAATTTGAATATATAGAAGAGGGAAGAGAAGAGGATGAGGTGGATCCATGTAGGATGCCACATCACACATCCTCAACTCCAACACCCAAGTCAACTTCATTCTCCAAGGCATATTAAATAGGTGGGTGAATAATATGACAGATTACTTACACACTCTAAAATAATCCCACACTCCAAAGGACTAAAATTAAAACATGTAAGAAAAGTGCAATTAAAATTTACAACTTGACTTACAAAAATGCATAATGAAAGTCTAAATTCAACTCTCCAACCATAGGTATGGTTGGTAAATAAATTTAAGAGGTATGAGACAAGTTTAACTTGTCCCACAAGCCGCCAAAATCAGCGTCCAAGGAAAAATTGGAATTTCCAAGAAGATGGGGTGTTTCATACTCTAAAATCAACTTACACATCTCTTACAAAACTTAAACCAATACCAAAAAATCTATTAATTACATTATCAAATCACAATTTAATTAAACAATGAAAATGGGAAATGCATCACTTATAAAACACATACAACATTAACAAAAGACCAAATAAAAGAAAAACATAAAGTCCCTTGGTCACATTCGAAGGTGATTCCCCCCCATGGGAATCCCTAACAAAATCCAACACACACAAACAAATACAAGTTGTCATGGTGACCTTGTTGAATTCATCTAGAATTCCAATGTGGTTGGTCTCCAATCCCCAATGTTTGTTGTGATATTTTTAACCTGCAAAATAAAAATACCTCCTTCGGCCTCATGGCCGCATCAGAACATCCAAAATGAATATAAATATAATTCCAAAACCATATATACATATGAATCACAACATCATCAAGGCAAACAACAATATCATTTGCAGTTTTATCAACAACTATATGATCATCAAATTAATTCCACTTTCTAGGTCTACTCAAAATATCCAAATATCACATGTCCGAACCACATCTATAATATAACCATGTCAAACAATAGTATATCAACATCAATATATAAAAAGTTTCCAATAATCATCATGCACCACATATGAATCAAATTCCACAATAAACCATGATCTAACATCTAACATCATACTAAATCAAACTATAACAATGTCCATAATATAGTCAGCAGTATCAGGATCAATATCACAAGGTGTCGAAGGGAAGCGGGCACTACGGTTAAGTTCATTCCACATTTAATCTATAGTTTGATGAATAAGTTGGCTCTTTATCCTTTACAAAAATCTCCAGAACTTACATAATTATTTTCCATATTTGAAATTCCATACAAGGTCCCTAATTCTCTCATTTTTATGTTAAGATTATGCTTCTCAAACATTTATTCAATGTTTAAATCTTACCATTACTACACAAGTGAACCGACGTGATGTCAACAATAAATCGTAGGATTCAAGGTACCTTTTCCCCATAAACATTCTTCAATCATGGTATCTATATTTCCCTACCATAGTTAATATAGTTCGATAACTTGTTGAATCCATTCAACATTTCCAAGTAAAGAAATTTTATTTAGATTAAATATATCTTTTGTTTTCTCGAAGTTTGATCTCACCAAGGAAATTCATATTCTTTTTAACACCAAAAAATGTCTAATTGAGTTTTGAGGACTCCAAGAGTGATATTATTCCTAACCTCAAAATCTTGTTTTATTCTTATATGTGTTACTATTACATGGCACTATGGTCTCATTATGGGCATCATTTTATAACAACATAGTTACGAATGTATTTATTTACCATTTTGAATAAGTATATAATTGGAAGCATTATAACTACACATGAATCCCAAGATAACCTCCTAATCAACCGAGGTTTGGTTTAATTCCAATTGTGCCTAATGATCTACGCCTCAACTATATATGAGTTTAAGGCAAGAGGATATTTTTATGCTAAACCACCTTCAAGAAAGGACCAAGGTGATATGTTGATAGAAACCAAGGTAAAAAATTTAATTGTGAGGAACTAAGGAGTTCATTAGCAAGAGTTTAATACCTAGAACAAGTATTTCACGATCTCTAATTATGTCGTCAGGGACCTCATTCACGGATACAATTAATTTCTAGATCTAATCACGTAAGACCTAGAAATCCAAAAGGATACTAAGGGAGTATTAGCTCTATTTACCCCACAGATGGTAAGGTTACACTGCATAGTCATTGCTTCGAACAAGGACTCATAAGGTGACTTCCAAGGTGGTCTTGACCACTCAACATGGTGTCGAGCCTTGAAGAGAGGACATTCTCCTCATGGTTACCAAAACTAGAAGGAAACCACATACTCCGGATAAAGTTGGACCATGTCATTCCTAAAAGATGGGTTCACGACAATGTCGCTAAACATAATGACTATGACATGGTAAAATTCAACTAGGGGTTTTATTTACCTAACCTAGGAGGCGCCATCGAGTACAAGGTTTAAGTTTATTCTATGGTTTCAATTTTTTTCTACGCTATGAAGGATCACACACATTAAGACAAGTTATGCACAGATCTTATACTAGGGTTGAGTGTTTCGATTAAATCTCTTTATTACATTTACAAGGTAAGAATACAACACAATAAATAATTAATCATTTATTGAACACTGAAAAATTCCCCACAATGTATTAACTTCAAATTCATTTACTATATATACATATATATATATATATATATATATATATATATATCAAACCCTTTTACCATACGCAACTATGAATCAAATTGAACCTATGATTAAATGCACATTTCCTAAGATATCCCTAAAACTAGCATCCCATACATATTAGCAAATTTCAAATATAAAATTTTTGTAGCATGAGACTACATTATACATATATTCATTTTACAATGACCTATAAAAATTACAATAATAAATAATGAATTACACATCGCCCTTTCGCCATCTTTCTTGCATCCTGCAAAACCATGTGAGCATGAAATCAGTGATAAATCGCTAGCATGGAATCCACCCTAATCTAACATAATTAATGTCTTTAGTTTCCCATTTACATGTAATAATAATTAAAATTTGCATTCAAAAGAAAAGGTTTAGAAACATGTATTCAGTTCATTTCATTTCACTTCACTTCGTAACCAAGGAAAGAGAAAGAGAAAGGAAGAGAGAGAAACACCATTTTGTCAAAAGTTCTATTTCACACAAGTTACACTATAGAGTTTTCAAACAGTTATTTACATGTGTCAAAATTTTCCACAGTGGTTTGGCATCTCGACAGGGGTCCTACCACTCTCTTTTTACATTTTCCTGCTAGCTACAAAAGCATTGAACATGCTCGGAGGCTAAGGAACTGTTGGTACCCAAGTTTAATCTCCTTGAAAGGCTGAGCAACATCATGGATTTAAAAGGACACTTAGAGGTAGATAGATGATTATGTATGTCATTTTGTAGTTGGGGAAGCAGTCTAACTCGACTCTTCAAAGACTCGGACTTTGAAAAGGAGTGGGTAGCACCTTAACAGGATTTGATCTATCCTCACTATTTTATGTTGTACCTTTCAACCAAGGTAAGAGAACCCTTTTGTAGCCTTTTATTTATGGAGGAGATGGAGATATCCTTACTAATGAATTTGTTAAGGATAAATTGAATAAAATATGATCAATGTAACAAAATCTAACTCCCACGAGTTGTCACTCTAGATAGTGAAGATATTCTCTATGCAAGGTTCAAAGCTACTAAAGACATTTGGAATCTGATTGTTTTACGCATGTTTTTGTAATGGAAATTATGAATTTGTACATACATAAGACAAATAGGGGTAGTTTTGGTTCTCAAAATAGTCTTACCCCATTTTTCCTTCGAAAATCCATTGATTTACGGACCTCTGTCACATTTTATTCCCGAGTTATGCCCGAAAGGTCTCTTCCTTCTTTTTTCTCGCCATAATTAATCTTTCCTGGGCCGATGATCATGTATGGGTCCATTTGTTTTTCCTTGTTTCTTTGTCTCTATGAAAACGTTCATAATTTGGGTCTCTGTTCTCTATTAATCTAAAAACTCGGGCTTTCCCATTATTTCCATTTTCCACATTCGAGATTTACTGTCCTTGTCATTTTTTCCCTAAATACTTGAAGAAAAATGAATGGATGTAGCTCTGAGGAATGTTTTTGAGCCTTGTAACATTTCTAAATCCTTTTTCCTTGGAAAAATTTCATCTCCGAGCTCAAATGGTCATATTTTTGGATTTTTGATTTAACGGTGTTTCTCCGGTCAAATTTGTTAAGATTAAACAAGTTATACGAGATAAAAAAGCAAGCAATGAATAATTCAGAAACGTAAATTAGAAATAAAATGCAATAACACAGAGACACGATTTAACGTGGTTCACCCAAAATGGGCTACATCCACCGAGAACATGACCAATCCTTTTATTTAGTCCAGCAAAACTCTCTTACAAAGTGCATCAACTCCTACAATGAGCTTCTCACCTTTGACCCTTTTAAGATATTAGAGTTTTTATATCATTTCGGGAAACATATAATAAATCCATATTAAATGTGGCTTATGGGGGTGTTGCCCTCGAGCCCCACACAGGCGCATGGCCCTTGTCCCCACAAAGGGGTGAAGCCCCCTTTCAACTCCCATCGCTATTAGGCTTGATAACTAATAATCTCCCACTTGGAGACTGATTGTTGTAACTCCACCACTACAAAGCACCTAGATGGAATTTTCTTCTTGGCTTGTTTCTTCCACTTCAAGATCAATCTTGAATACCCACAGAAGTTGAATGCAAATCCAACTTCTCCTTTTTCATTGGGTTAGTAAACATATCAATAGGATTATCATCTATATGAATCTTCACTAACTCAAGCTGCCCATCGTCCAACTCTTGTCCTTTGAAATGATATCTTAGTTGAATGTGTTTTGTTCTCGAATGGAAGGCTGAGTTCTTTGGTAGGTGAATTCAACTTTGACTATCACTGTGTAACTTACAATCCCCTTGCTCCTTACCCAACTCCTCCATGAACCTACTCATCCATAACATTTCCTTACTTGCCTCAGTCGCTGCAACATATTATGCCTCTCAGTAGTAGATAGGGCAACTACCTTTCTGACTTTGAGATACAACTCACCTGTCACACCGCCAATCCTGTAAACACGTATCCGGTAGTGCTTCCCCTACTATCCACATCTCCTACCATATCTAAATCCACAAATCCTTGTAAAGTATAATCTGACCCTTCAAAGAACAAGTTCCTACTAGTGGTCCCTCTCAAGTACTCGAGAATCCACTGACCGCCTTCCAAAGTGTGCTTTACCTAGATTTTCCATATACCTACTAACAACTCCCATTACTTGGGCAATGTATGGCTGGTACAAACCATGGCATACATAAGGCTCCTAACTGCTGAATAATAAGGAACCTATGCCATATAATCTTTTTTCTCTTGTGTTGTTGGGAATTTCTCTTTACTTAGTCTAAAATGCCCAACCAAAGGTGTACTAACTGGTTTCACATTCTGTATCTAAAACCTTTCTAACACCTTTTATACATAGTCCTCTTGAGATAAAACCAATTTCTTATTTATTTTGTCCCTCTTGATTTTCATACCAAGGATTTTCTTTACTGCACCCAAATCCTTCATTTCAAATGTTTGTGCAAGCTTTTCCTTGAGCTTTGCAATTTCTTGCATATTAGACCCTATTATAGGCATATCATCTACATATAACAGAAAAATAATGTAGCTCCCACTATCCAACCATTTAAATTATACACAATTATCTGATTGACATCTGGTAAAACCATGCTCATGCATAAAACTATCAAACTTTAGATACCATTGCCAGGGAGCTTTCTTGAGCCCGTATAGGCTCTTCTTCAACCTATAAACCAATTTCTCCTTACCCTTTACCTCAAATCAAAGTGGTTGCTACATATAAATCTCCTCCCGTAAGTCACCATGGAGAAATTCCATATTGACATCAAGTTTCTCTAAGTGTAAATCTTCAATGAAACTAAACTTAATACAATACGAATGGATGACATCTTTACAACAAGGGAGAAAATTTCATCAAAATTGATACCTTTCTTTTGTTCATACCCCTTCAATACAAGCCTTGCTTTGTACCCTTTGTGTCCACCTTCTTCTTATTTCACATGGTAGACCCATTTATTTTGTAGTACTCTCTTCCCAGCCGGTAATTTGACTAAATCCCATGTTTGGTTCTTCTCCAGGGAGTCCATTTCCTCCTCCATGTCATCCTCCCACTCCTTAGTGGACTCCACCTACATTGCCTCATCAAAGCTCTGTAGCTCACCACTATCTGTTAGTAAAAAATAATACAAAGCAAGGGAAAACATTTCTGGAGGTCTATTAATACGTTGTGACCTTCTTACCAAAGATGGGGGTGACTCGGGATCATTATTTTCTTGCTGCTCATTTTCTTGAATTTTTGACAGAGGTGCCAATGCTGATGCTAGCTGCATTCTCAGCCTACAAAATTGTCAACCTCGGTACCTGTAGGTGGATATTTTCCATCCGAGAGTTCATTTTTAGGAGCTATATCCTCAACCAAATCTTCCTTGGGTTTTTTTCATCCTGTACCTGATCCTGTACATTTTATTTTCACGCAAAACAACATCACGACTCCTAATTATATTAGATTTTTCTAAATCCCATAACTAAAATCCATAATCACCATTGGAGCCATAACCTATGAATGTACAACATTTCGATTTTGAATCCAATTTCTTCTGCTTTCCTATTTTCTTTACTAACATGCACAAATGCCTCTAAACCAAATACTCTTAAAAATGAAAGGTCTACCTCTTTCCCAGTCCAAAGATTCTTTGGGAATTCCTCCATCTAATGCACTAGAAGGCCCATGGTTGATTAAGTTCACAACAAAGATCTATGGCCTCTCGCCCAAAACTAAAGGGGTAGCCCCGCATGCAATCTCATGATTGTGCACACTTCATTATTGTTCTATTTATCCTCTCACTAACATCATTTTGTTGCGGAGTCTTGGAAAAAATTTTCTCTCTACGAATCCCATTCAAGGAACAATAATCATCAAATTTTTCTTACCGCAATACTCACTACCATTATCGATCTCAAACATTTCAATTTAAAACCACATTCATTCTCAACAAGTGATTTCCATTTCTTAAATGTATCAAAGACATTAGACTTACGCATAATGCAATATACCCATACCTTCCTTAGGGCATTATCTATGAATGTGACATAGTACATAGAACCACCATGAGATGCAACATGGGCCAGCCCCCACACATTTGTATTAACTAGCTCAAACTTTTTCTCTTTCTTAGTATTCCTTACCTTGAGAAATATAACTCTTTTTTGTATCCCAAAATGCAATGCTCACAAAATTCAAATTCCAATTGCTTCAAACTTGAAAGCTTACCTTTTACACGTAGAATTTTCATGCAATTATCAGGTCATATGTCCCAATCATGCCACATCTTTGGCATCCTCATCCGAAGTAGACAATATGGTAGAAGAATTAGATATACAAGTAGATAAATAAAGAGTTCCTACTTTTTTACCCCGTACCACTACTGGGAACCCTTGGAAACCTTCCAAGCATCTAATGTGAATGTGACTGTGCAACCTTCACCACCCAATTGTCCTACAGAGATGAGATTTCTCCTGAGGCTAGGTACATGCCTCACATCTCTCAATATCCATGTATTTCCGTTCTATAATTTTAGGTGTACATTTCCCTTCCCGACAATGTTGCACGACTCATCATCACCTAAATAAACCTGTCCAAAATTTCCCTGGACATACTCTTTAAAATATCCCTTATCAGGGGTTGCATGGAAAGAGGCACCTGAATCTATTACCCAAGATTCTACTCTAGTATCAAGAGAAAGTATAAGAGCATCCTGAACAATATTACCTATCGAATTTTCCTCTTTAATACCTTCAAGCTAGTTTTCTTTGTTTCCTTTGAACCAACAATCCTTTTTAGCATGTCCTCTCTTTCCACAATTCCAACAAGTAATGCCTCTACTCCTAGATTTGGATCTCCCATATTTGATTTAGATCTCCCACAAGCCTTACTCTTTGATTTCTCCTTGCTCCTCCCTCTACTCTCTATATTCAACGCATTTCTAGAAGAATAATTTTCCCCTATACTTTTCTTGTGCATTTCCTCATTTAAGATGACACTTACTACATCTTCGAATTTAAGAGAAGTAGATGATGTATTACTAACTGCCATTACTAAGTTGTCCCAACTTTTTGGCAAAGAACACAGGAATAATAATGCTCTAACCTCCTCATCAAATGGGATTTTAACTAAATCTAACTAATTTACAATAGTGTGGAAATCATTAAAATGGTTAGATAGAGATCCACCTTATTGAATTTGTAGATTAAACAATCTTTTCATCAAATAAAGTTTATTGGATGCACTAAGTGTTTCATATAAATTAGCTATAGTTTTCATCAACTCTACCATACTCTTCGACTGTGAGATATTTGAAGATACGAACGATTCCAGACTCAATTGAATTGCACCGAGAGCCTTCCTGTCTAAAACATTCCATTTATCATCGACATGAATGGGGGACTTCACTTCTAGACCTCCCAATAATAGGTATAGATCCTTTTGATACAGTAATATTCCACTGCATTTTTCATAGCTGGTAATTTCAGCCATCAAACTTCTTAACTCTAAACCTACTCTCCTATGCCATTCCCGCTCTCCCACTCAAACTAAATTCCCTCCGTGAGTATACTTTGCCAAAAGTAAATCTCAAATGTGCTCGATACCGAGTTTTTAAGATTAAATCAGTTGTATGGATAAATAAGCAAGCAATGAATAATGTGGGAAATGTAAATTAGAAATAAAATGCAATAACACAGAGACAAAGGTTTAATGTGGTTCACCCAAAATGGGATACGTCCACCGAAACAACCAATCCTTTTATTGAGTCGAAGAAACTCTCTTACAAAGGCATCAATTGCTACAATGAGCCTCTCAACTTTGACCCTTTTTGATATTAGTTTTTATATCATTTTGGGAAACATATAATAAATACATATTAAATGTGGCTTACGAGGGGCACTACCCTCAATCCCCTACAGTGTGCGGCCCTTGGTCCCCACAAAGGGGAAAATCCCCCTTTCAACTCCAAATCACTATCGGGCTCCACAACCAACAAAATTTGCATCCTTGCATCAACAGGGGATGTGGCCTCTTTTGGTTGGGACGTAGCTTGGAAGGGTACTTCAGAAATTTTATGAATCGCCTCAACTTAAAAATATGTCCACGTGGAGGAACGATGCTCATTTGATGATTCATTTTTGGTTTGGCCTTGGAGCAACACCAGGAGGACACGTGGAGGTTTTCGTTGCTTTTCCTGGATTTATAAAAAAAATTGTGTAGCTAAAATAGTTTGGTGGAAAGAGGGACACGTGGTGAGCTCATGCTCATTCAGAGTCTTAAACTTGGGCACCATTTTGAAGAAGTGCCAAGAGAACACTTGGAGGCCTCTGCTCACTTTACATTTTGCTTGGAATTTTCAACAGCCAAAGGAGATTACCTCAGATCTTGACACTTGCCACCTTCCTCTGAGCTTTGAGCCTTCAAAAAAATTTTGTTGGGCTAGGACACATGTTAAGCCTGCGCTCGCTCGGGGTCTCAAATTTTGGGGACCATCTCAAGGTGCGCCATTGTGACGTGTGACAGTTTGAAAAGTCAAAAGGGGTGGGGATGTGGACCATGGGGGCAACATAGAAGGTTTTCCTTTTTACCAAAAGGGTTGAAATATCAAAAATGGCCCGTAATCGACAAAAGATCATCAAAGTTTTTTCAAGTCAAAAGGGTAAGGAGGTGGACCATCGGAGGAAACTTGGATTTTTGCCTCTTATCGTTAAAAGGATTAAAACATCAAAATGGCCTGCGAGCCCAATAAAGGAAAGGTTAAAGCTTGCTTCAGTCAATGGTAGAGGTGCAGACCTTTAGAGGAAAAGTGGAAATTTTCCCTTTGTGGGAAAAGGAGTTAAAAGTGAAAAAGGGAGCTTGGTTCATCCGGGACCCGTAATGAGACTAGGAGTGGAAGAGCAGAGTGAGGGGAAACTTGGAAATTTTCTCTTTTCCAAAAAGAGGTGAAATATAAGAATTTGGCTGCGGATCCTCTGGGACACACCTTAGGACACATGTCAGGCTCATTTCTCAAAGGCGGAGGTGTGGAAAAAAATGTGAAAATTTTCCATTTCTTCAAAAGTTTGTAAAAGGTCAAAGGAAACCCCGGGCCTGTTTTAAAATTGAATCTTCCATGTGGACGACCCAAATTCAAAGTGAAGATCAACGACAGTTGTGAGTCTAAATCTAATTTTCCCCCATTTTTACTAAAATGCTCCTAGAAGTGCAAGTCTTCATGATTTCTTGGTATTTCCTACATGCCAAATAGAGAGGAGAGTTAATGTTGATATCTAAGTTTGGTGGGGAGATCTAGAGATGTCTTTTACCATTAAAATGGTCTAACTATCGGGCTCGATCTGATTTTCTATTTTTCTTCTCTCGAGCATGCAAATAACTAGATTTCACAAATTAGGGGCGGAAGTGGTTGGTGAATAGAAGGAAGAGTGATTTTCCAAAGGAAGGAGTTGAATGTGGGAGATATTAGAAGAGATCTTCCTCCTTGAGCACTGACAACTTTTTATAGATCTCGATTCGGGAAATCGTAATCGAGATCATGACAAACTCCAGTAGCACTCAATGTTTGGATTTTGGGAAAAAGAGGCTTTGTTGTAAATTTTATAAATGGAACAAATTTATCGTGGTATGGGGTTAGAGTTTGGAGTGTTAGAGGCTGGTTCTCGATTTTATAATAGAAAAAGCTTGATAGAACCTGTCTTTTGAGAAGCCATCTTAGAAGCTTGTATATCTCTTTTGTATCAAATTCAATCATGTCAAGGTTGTTACATGAGTGTATAGCCATTGAAAATATCTAAGATTGTTCTAGAAACTTTCCCCTGCTGAAAAATTTGATCAGACTCTATTTATTCTGTGTTGATCTTGAGAAAAATGTGTTTGTTTTATCTTTGAATGCATGCAAATAGTTTTTGTTGCATATATCTCCCCCCGAGTAAATATAGAAAAACAGAAGAATATGGAAATCAAATAAACTCAAAGCTCTGATATTTATCACGTCACCAACAAATCATGGCGTAGGTAAGAAGGTGTCGACATGTGAAAATTCACGTTATGGTGCAGAGTTAGGGCGCACATCGAAGGTGTCGACATGAAAATGGATGCACCTATGGCGTAGGTAAGAAGGTGTCGACATGCAAAAATTCGTGCCCAAGGCATAGGTTGTGGGCGCACAGCACAAAGTGTCGACATGCAAAAATTCACACCTAAGGTGTAGGTTAGGGGCGCACATCACAAGGTGTTGACATGAAATTGGATGCACCTATGGTGCACATCAGAAGGTGTCGACATGAAAATGGATGCACCTATGGTGCAGGTAAGAAGGTGTCGACATGCGAAAATTCACGCTATGGCACAGGTTAGGGGCCCACATCAGAAGGTGTTGACATGAAAATGGATGCACCTATGGCGCAGGTAAGAAAGTGTCGACATGCAAAAATTTGTGCCCAAGGCGTAGGTTGTGGGAGCACAACACAAAGTGTCGACATGAAAATGGATGCGCCTATGGCACAGGTAAGAAGGTGTCGACATGTGAAAATTCGCGCTATGGCGCAGGTTAGGGGTGCACATCATAAGACGTCAACACCACATTTTCAGCGCCAATGGAACACTTAAAATTAGGTTAACATGAGGATGGTTGCACCGAGGTGAATCTTGAGGAGGCGCATCTTCAAGAGGCGCAACATTTTGAGAGTTGACACCCGACAGGAAGCAAACCCTGGCACAAATATTCAAATGGCCATAAATTTTCACAAGGAGCTCGGATTCACACAAGGTTGGACTTTTCGGAAAGCTTACGAGGTCCTCTATCCAACTAAAAATGGATATATTTAATTGGGTGAGAAAAAGTTATTCAAAAATGCAAAATATAATTCGCCACTTTTTGGGTTTGCTAAGGTTCTCACCTACCGCCATAATGGTATGAATTAAATGCAACCTAGAGGTGGTTGGGGTAGATTTGGAATTCCTCTCTCTTTTCTCTCTCATTCTTCCTATAAATTTTAAGGAGGGGCTTCTTTCTAAAGGTTGGACATTCTTGTTTTGCCCCTCCCTTCTTCTCTTTGGTAGGTGAATTTGTGGAGTTCAAACCTCCCATTTAAAACTGTAATGCAACTTTGCCTCTTGGCATTTTGTAGTGTATTATATCAATCTTTGGAGAAAATAATGCATGTCTATGGATGATTCTCAACCCTCTCTGTGTTCATTTACATCCTCTTGATCTTTCACTGTAAATTTGGTTATCTATGCATGATCTTGCATTGCATTTTAATGGTTTGTGTTTATTGGCAAGACAGGTGTTCTTCATTCCTTGGTGCATCACCTTTGTTAGTTTAGGTTTATTTTTATGCATCTTCTTACCCTGTCTCCTTGGCAAGTTAGATTAGGTTTTTAAGTAAACCCTCTACATTTTTATGTGTGCATATAAACAAAGGAATAGGAACCGGCCTTCATCCGGAGAGCTTTCCCGATTCGCAAGGTCCCACACTTGGGAAAAGCTCCATGTTATGCAATCACACTAAGAGTCTCAACCCATCAAGTTGCAGACATTCAGGGGTGTTGTGATTCGCCATCAATAGTTTTTTTGTTCTGTTGTAATCTTATATTAAATTTTTTTGTAATCACACGATATCAATCCTTGTGAAAGTTTAGTGGCATCTGTAATTTAATTTCTCGAAGAGCCTTCATCATCCGGGAGTGAAAATAAACGATTTAAAATCACTTTTATTTCATCTTTTTGATAGATATTGTTTGTAAGCCTCTGGGTGTACCTCAAGTGTGATTTGGCTCAGACATTTATGCTTTGTTGGGTCTTCCAACTTGATCCTTCATTTTAGAGTTTCATAGATTGTACTAAAAGTGCTAATCTGGGCCTCCATTAAAGCACATATTCTGGTTAAAGAAACATTTTAGCTTTTTGTGGCATTCTATTGGTTTAGTCTTCCATTTTGTAAAATCTCCCAAGGATCCAATGAATCAAGTTCATCTTACCTCACCTCCCATAAATATTCGATTAAAAACAACAGATCCTACCCACACTACCCCTGTTTTTCCTTTGTCTGTACAAATGCACAATTTCCTTTACCAAAACATGCAGAAATAATCAAGATTCCAAATGTCTTTAGTAGCGTGAACCTTTCCTAGAGAATATCTCCACTATCTAGAGTGATAACTCGTGAGAGTTAGATTTTGTTTCATTGATCATATTTTCTTCAAGGTCTCCTTAACAACTTCATTAGGAAGGATATCTCCATCTCCTCCATGACAACATGCTACAAAAGGGTTCTCTTAACTTGGTTGAAAGTCACAACCTAAAATAGTGAGGATAGAAAAAATCCTCTTGAGGGTGCTATCCATTTCTCGAAATTTGAGTGTGAGGGCCGATTAGATGTCATCCCCGGCTATAGAATGACCCATCCATGATCTATCTCGTCTCTAAGCTTCTGTCAAAAATGGTGATGTTGCTCGGACTTTGAAGGAGAATCAATCTAGGTACCAACAAGTAGTATGGGTAGGATTGGTTGTTTTAAATGAGTTTTGTTGGAGGTAAGGCGGGATGAACTTGATTCGCTAGATCCTTGAGAGCTTTTACAAAATGGAAGACTAAACTAATAGAATGACACAGAACAACTAAAATGTTTCTTTACCAAGAATATATGCTTCAATGGAGGCCTAGATTAGCTCTTTTTCATATAATTTACGAGAATCTAACAGGAAGGATCGAGATGGAAGACCCAAAAAAGCATCAAGATCTGAGCCAAATCACGCTTGAGGTACACCCAGAGGCTTACAAACAATCTCTATCAAACAAATGAAAGAAAAGTGATTTTAAATCGTTTATTTCACTCCCAGATGAAGGATCTTCGAGAAATGAAATTACAGATGCCACTAAACTGTCACAAGGATTGAGACCTGTATGATTGGAACAAATTTTAATACAAGATTGTAACAAGAACAAGAAAAACTATTTGCATACACTCAGAGATAAAACAAACACATTTTTCTCAAGATCAACACAGTAATAACTCAAATCTGAACAAATTTATTAGCAGAGGAAAGTTCTAGAACAATCTCGAGCTTTTCAATGGCTGTACACATGCACCCACCTTTACATGATCAAATTTGATACAAAAGAGATATACAAGCTTCTCAGACGACTTCTCAAAAGACAGGCTTTGTCAAATTTTCCTCTTGGGAATTTTCTTCAACCTCTAACACTCCAACATCTTGCACGAATTTTTTTGCCATTTATAACATTTAAAACAAAGCCCCTTTTCCCCCAAAATATCCAAACATTGAGTGCCACCAGCGCTTGCAATGATCACGATCGCGATTCCTAGGATCGGACCTGTAAAAAGTCACCAGGTGCTCAGGGGGAAAATCTTTTGAATATCTCCCACATTCAACTCCTCCTTCTAGTAGATCACTCTTTCTTCAACTCACAAACCACTTCCACCCCTAATCTATCAAATCTAGCTCCTTGCGTGCTCAGGTGAATAAAAATTAAAAATCCAATTGATCTCGATAATCGACCATTTTAATGGAAAAATATGTCTCCAAAATTCCCCACCAAACTCGAGATATTAACATTAACTCTCCTCTTTATTTGGCATGTAGGAAATACCAAGAAATCATGAAGACTTGCACTTCCAAAAGCATTTCAAGTAAAAATGGGGAAAAATTAGATTCGAGACTCACATCTGTTGTTGATATTTACTTTGAATTTGGGTTATCCATGTGGAAGATTCAATTTGAAAATAGGCCAGGGGTTCCTCTCGACTTTTTACAACTTTTGGAAAAATGTAAAAAAATTTCATACTTTTCGCCACAGTTCCACCCTTGAAAAATGAGCCCGACAAGTGTCCCGAGGTGGGTCCTAAAGGAACCGTGGCCAAATTCTCACAATTTATCTCTTTTTTTGGAAAAAGGGGAAAATTTTCCAAGTTTGCACCGCAGCTCCGCCTTGACTAAAACAAGCTTTGACCTCTCCTCTATCAAAGCCGGGCCATTTTCATGTTTTAATATTTTGAATATCAACTTGGGGCAAAAAATGTAAGTTACCCCCGATGGTCCACCTCCCCACCCTTTTGACTTGAAACAAATTTTGACTGATCCTTTGTCGGGCTTATGGGACATTTTTGATATTTTAACCATTTTGAGAAAAAGGGGCAAAAATTCTAAGTTTCCCCCAATGGTTCACTTCCCATCCCTTTTGAATTTTCAAAATGTCACGCGTCACAATGGTGCATCTTGAGATGGTCCCAAAATTTGAGACCCCGAGCAAGCACGGGCTCACCACATGTCTTGGCTTGGAAATTTTTTTTCAAGGCTTGAAGCTCGGCGGAAGGGTCCATGTGTTAGGATCCGAGGCAATTTCCTTTAGCTATTGAAAAGTCCAAGAAAAATGCAAAGTGAGCGAGAGGCCTCCAAGTGTCCTCCTGGCACTTCTTCAAAATGGTGCCCAAGTTTAAGACCCTAAACGAGCAGGATCACCTTTTGTACCTATTTCCGCCAAACTATTTTAGCTACATAAAAAAATTTCTAAGTCCAAGTAAAGTAGTGAAAACCTCCACGTGTCCTCCCGGCGCTACTCCAAGGCCAAACCAAAAGTGAATCTTCAAATGAGCGTCATTCCTCCATGTAGGCAAATTTGTGAGTTGAGGCAATTCATAAAATTTCTAAAGCACCAAGCTGAGCCGCATCTAGCCAAAAGAGGCCACATTTCTTGTTGATGCAAAGATGTAAATTTGACCAGGAGAAATGCCCGTTAAACCTAAAATGTAGAAAAATGACCATTTGAGCCCGTGAGTTGAAATTTTTCCAAGGATAAAGAATTCAAGACTGTTACAAGGCTCAAATACGTTCCTTAGAATTACGTCCACTCATTTTTCTTCATCTACTTAGGGTAGAAATGGTAAGGGTAGAAAATCCTGACTGTGAAAAATGGAAATAATGGGAAAGCCGAGTTTTACACGAATACGAGACTTCTTCCGAGAAATAGAGAAACAAGGGAACAAATATTGGATCCATATGTGATCTTTGACCCATATGATTAATTATAGCAACAAAGAGAAAGAAGAGACTTCCCATGCACAACACAAGGAAATAAAATGTGATAGAGGCCTTAAATCAATGGATTTTCAAAGGAAAAATGGGGGGAGAAAATTTTGAGCACCAACATTAGCTTCGACTCGGGGATGAGAACTCCCTATGAGTGCCATAAGAAAAATGGTAGACCAAGTGCCAAAAATATCCATTGGGCAACAAAGTCAACTTGCAAAGTAGAGAAACAGAGCCATCTCCCAAAAATGAATAGAGAAACCAACAAAAACAAGTCACCAAGGACTAGAATGAGAAAAAACATAAAAGATAGGAAACAAACAACAAACTATACACTGTACAAGATATTTTTACCTTGATTCAAGGGAATCAATCCAAGAAATGCTTCAAATGCCTGTCATTAACAGGAAGCTCAAGAAATTCACCATCCAAGTCCTTCAAGAAGAAGGTATGTTCACTAATTCTAATATCAATGGAGTAAGTGCCCATCCATAATGAGTCAAATTTTCCATGTGTTCCCTTATCTTCATGTCTGCTATCCCATAGAAGCACAAGATCTCCAACATTGAAAGCTCTAGGAGTGACCTTCTTGTCAAATAACTTATTCATCTTTTATCTGAACTTTACATGCCTCTGGTGGGATGCCATCCTCTTGTCATCAAGCTCAACAATTTGGTTAATGCGAGCATCATAAGGACTAACCTCCGATCTTCCAATTGCTTGAATAAAAGCGATACAAGGACAATTACATATGAAGGGGCAGGGGCTTGAGTCCCACATACCAACTCAAATGGACTCTTTCCAAAGAACACTCATTAAAGTGATCCTATCTCGCCCAAACAGAAAAATTCAATTATTCATCCCACTTTCTTTTGTTCATCTCCAAGGTTCTTATGATAATTTAAAAAAAAAAATTATTACTGGACTTAGCTTATCCATTTCATTGGGGATTGTAATTAGAGGCCTTGCACATTGCCACCAAAGGTTTAGCGCTGAAACTCATGGAATTGTTAGCTATTATTTTGACTCGGCACTCCAAACCTATAAATAATGTGGTTTAACACAAAATCCATGAAAAATTGGTGTGTTGCCTTCTTGGTGGGGATTGCCTCTACCCATTTAGTAAAGTAATCAATGGCTACAAGAATCCACTTATGGACAACACTTGAAGGGTTTGAAATCGCACCAATGAAATCCATTCCCCATTGCTTGAATGGGGCTTCAATTTATATAGGCTACAAAGGGGAGCACGAAGCTATCGTATTCTAGAGAAACATTAGAAACTCTCACATCTTTTAACCAACAAGGTTGCATCCTTGAAGAGGGTTGGCCACCAATAACCAGCCCTTGGGATCTTGTGTGTTGTGACTCTTGCAGCAAAATGCCCTCCACAAATTCCTCCATGGAGATCAAGAATCATTTTGGGGTCCTCTTCTTGATAATGCACCTCAAAAGGACTCTCTCTGGGTTTTTCCAAGCTAACCCATAATCAATGAAGACATATTTCTGGGAGGCCAACTTAAGAGCTCTTTTCTGGTTCTTACTTAAATACTCATGGTAGTATAAGTTGTCTGAGATAAAAAATCACATCCTTGTACCACTCAGAACTCATCAACCTTTCAAAAACACATGCCCTTTCTTCTTCTACCTCATTTACCTCAATATTTTACAAGTTTCTCTTAGCCATAAGCTTAGCCAAGCCCAAAACTCTCACCAAATTTGTGGTTTGGATATCCATATCATATTCTTGCAACTTGTTCACCCACCTGCATCTTTTGCTTGATACCTCCATCTCTGACAAGATGTCCTTCACCATGATGTGGGGAACATAAGTAACCAATTTAGCACTTAGAATGTAAGGCCTAAAACCTTTGTTTCTTTAAACAAGGAAAATGTCCGCTTCTCCATAATAGTGTATTTCAGCTCAGCCCCTCGCAAGGCCTTACTGAAGAAGGAAATTGACCTCTTAGCCCCTTCATCATCCTTCTATAGTAGGAAAAAAGCAATAGTGTTCTCTCAAGAAAAGGAAATAGTTGGAAAGGATTCTTATAGTTTGGAGTGCCAAAATAGGGGCATGCTTTGATGCCTCCTTGATTCCATTGAAAGCTTGGATGACAACCTCCTCCCATTTGATGGCCCGGCCCTTTTTAGCATGGAAGTGATTGGAATAGTCAACTCAACAAAGTTTGATATGAATCTCTGATGAAGTTTATCTCGCTCAAGAAATAGTGAATTCCTTTCTTGGTTCTTGGAATAGGGACCCCGCCGATGGCCTTTACCCTCTTTAGATCAATCAAGACTCCCTTCTTGTGACACAATGTGACTAAGTAACTTTTCCTTCGCACTCCAAAATGACATTTCTTTGGATTGAGTGAGATGTCATATTCTCTATATCTTATCAAAGCATCTTCTCCAAGTGTAGTAAGTGATCACTTCTTTTCTAGGAAACACACGGTTACATCATCTTGATAAACAGAAATAAACTCATTGATCTAACCAACAAAAACAACATTCATTGCTCTTTGAAAGGTAAGCGTCGACGGCGGAAAAGCGACAAGTGAGCGTGGGAATCAACACGTGACTTTCCGCTGCACCCGACCTCCCGAGGTCGTGCCGAGACAGCCGGTGGGGGTAGAATGCGCAGACAAACTAGTCAGGCAATCTAATGTCTTGGACACGCACTAATGGTATTTGCGAATCTAAGGCAAAGAAGGCCCTTCTAACTTGGACTGGTGTGATAGATCGATCGGCGAGGATGACTCGTCAAGGCTCCAATCAATATCGAGCTCGGCGTGATTCGATCTATGGGTGTGGGATGCGTGGAAAATGACCCGGATGGTTTCGTGTATTTCTCCTGATAGGGTCATATGGTAAATATGGTCGATTCTATGGACGATTCTCTGGCCTAGTCCAAAATTCTCTAGCTTTGTTAGTCTGTTGTGTCTAGTAGGGATAATCGTTGAATGATGAGAGGTGGAATCGGAGTAGATCAGAAACTCAAATACTAATGTACGAAGGCTAGTGTTTATATCTAATCGACTTGTGGGTTCGTTGGGTGTGGAATCTGGGGATCACAACCATAGACTCTTGGTTGTTGCGGTCCCGTTATGGTCATACGGAGATCAAGTTCGATCCTAAGATCCAAAGAGTCGTAAGCCTTTTCAGCTTCTACGTTTAGAATCAGCAATTGTGCGATTTTCTCAGAATACCTCACAGGTGTTCTAGCGACTTGGATTCTTAAGCTGGTATCTATATCTACTAGGGTGTCTCCAGCGTCTGGCTGTGGAACTAAAGGATCGCACCCGAATATTTGTTCTCTTTCAAATCCTTCTACAGTCATGCGGATGTTTTCTAGGATAACCTGTAGTTTGGCTGATTTGACCAAAACAGATGTGCTTGGTCGTCTTCGATATTTAACCCTCTCAACTGTGACCTGATCTGTTGGAAGTCTGTTGTTGTTTGGAAGACTTGTATCCTAAGGTTTTGGTCAATATCAGTTATTGCCACTACGGTATTGGGCTGGGGCACAATTGGCTCGAAAATGTATTCCCTGGGCTCCCTGGGTCCCGTAATTGTCATGCAAAAGCGGAAATGAGACAAACTATAATAAAGTAAAAACTAAGTGTACTTCTAACATATATAATTTCTTTTTTTGTATTTTCTGGCAATTTATAAGAAAGCAGCTATTTAAAATATTTAGAATTGATAACTAAACTAACAACGTAAAACAAACAAAATAGCCGAGTGTAGCTATTTGTCTGTGCAATTTCGTATATCTATTCTAAACAAGGAAATAACTAATCTATCTGCAAGATTCTTCGATCCTACCTCAGAAGTGAGGAATGAATCATAGTTTCTCAGAAACTATCAATCCCCACAACTTCCCTGGCAATATCGAGAATGGAAATAACTTAAATAAAGCGATTAACTACTTTATTTGATAAGTTCTAACTAAAACTTTGAAAGATGGAACCTGGATTTCGCAGAACAGTGGCGAATCCGACGGTGTGTGTGTTCTTGTCCCCTCAGTATGATCTCCACGCTCTTTGTGCTCACGTGAATCCGTAAAAGCGTGGAATGCTTGCATCAACAGAATAAGTATTTGGATCAATGGACACCTTTGGAATGCAGCATGTAATAGAGTGCGGATAGGAGAGGGATGGCGCAAGAGTACGAGCTTGGCCTATACAATTCCTAGCGGGTCATCGCGAATCGTGCAACAAAAGTATCCGTAACTCGAAACTAGTCTCGTATGAAGAGCAAAACCTGCAACTTCAATGGCTGCCTTAGACTATTCTACTCCAAAACAGTAATACTGTTTGCACAAGTTGGATCTGTGGCTTACCAACAGTAACACAAAGCTAAAACAAACCTGTAACAACCTATGCTACCAATCTTAAGCAAGCTAAAAGACCATAAAGATTTGAAACATGAAAATTGGAGTTAAAAATGGTGACTCAAATAATGTTTGACTTGCACAAGTTGGATATGTGGCTTACCAGCTGCAACACAATACTAGCCAAAGCACTCAATGAGAAATCTAAGAATTCTAAGCAAAAGAAAACTAGATCTACTGCAACAAGAAATTCAAAACAAACTTTGGAGCAAAATTCAGAGCTAAATTCAGGGGCCATTTGCATGTGCACAAACCATGCATTTATAGGAATCCAAACATGCAGAGATCAAATCCAAACTCGAACTCCTAAACATTAAACAAAAGAAAAACACTATTCCAGGGACCAAAAACATAAATGCGTGCTCAAGTCGGCAAGAAAAGCTGGTAAAGCGTTGATATTTCACGCGGTCGCGCCAAAAGAACGCTCGAAAACGCGCACAGACCGCCGCCCGCCAGTGGGCGGCATGGCAGACCGCCCCCGATCGTGGCGGCGGTCACGAGACCGCCCCGCAGGCGGCGGTGGTTCGCCATCAAGGTCAAAAGGCCAAGGAAAGAGGAAAGAAAGGGAAAAACAAAGGGCGCGGGGGCAAAGCGAGGCATGCGGGATGTTAACGCATACTCCGAGGGCTTTTCCGGATCCCGAACACCTTGCGAGGAGACCTGTATCATCATTGGGGCATTTATTACACTGCTCCGCAAAGACAAGACCTTACAATTTTGGGTACGTACATATTGCCCCCTCGGAGAAGCGTTTTAGCCATGAAGAGGCATAAAACGGTGGGTCCGAGCATGGCCGTCCCGAAATAGGAAGTGAGAAATTATACCTTACACGCCCGTGTGTTGAAATGACGCCGCTCCAAAATTCCCGCTACCTGCAAAATGAAAAGAGAACTCAAATGCAGATAGATACAATAATTTGAAAAATAAACGTTAAAATAATAGAGAAAGAGGACGTACCGTTTGTGCGAGGATAGAAACTTACCTCCGTCGGCGCTCCGAACCTGTGAAAAAGTTATTTTTAAAACGAAACAGGACGATATATATATGAAAGTGGGCCCATTTTCCTATTCATTTGCGCGAGTCGATTTGATTGATTTTGAGCTCTGGGACCCACGGTGACGGTTTCTTACGCGAGTAGAGTCAAAACATCCGTAGTGAGATAGAGATCATGCCTCCACGAGCGGAACACCGACCTCAGCGATCACAGGTTGGTTTTCTTCCATTTTATATGTTTCCCTCTTCAAATTTGAAATGGCAAATTCTTTGCAATGGGGGGATTATTTTTGAAATTGTTAGGTTCAAAAGGTCCATCTAGGGGGGGCGCCTACTGGGTAGGCTTTGTTTTTAGTTAAAATGGTTATTTTTCGCATTTTTGGGACTTTTTAGGTTTAAAAACCCGCGCGGGTTTTCGGACCGCGACCGCCGCCCCGGACAGGGCGGCGGTTACACGACCGCCTCCCTGTACAGGGCGGCGGTCACGAGACCGCCGCCCTTAAGGCGGCGGTTACAAAACCGCCCCCCTGCTCAGGGCGGCGGTTTTGCACAGAATGCAAAAGAACCTTACTTAAAAGCTTTTGCTTGTATTTTTAGCATTTGTACGTGTTTTTATGCTTCTCTTGATGTTGTTTAGATACTAACTTACTCTTCCTTGTGTGTTTTTGGGTGTATGCAGGCAAAAGAGGAGTACATTAGATGGAGCCGGGAGCGAGAGTGTGACTGGCTGCCCGGGGTTTTGGATGCCCTCTCAGCAGATGAGGAGGACACATTGCAGAGGGCCGGTATATTACGTTTGTCGCGTGTGCCCCACGTTGCTCCATCCAGTCAGATTCTTTGTGACCTATTTTCATATTGGGACGCAGATCGGAACACCTTCCGACTGCCAGGGGTCCGTGGTGAGTGGACCATCACTTTGGAGGATGTTTATCGCATCCTGGGGGTCCCGATCATCGGGAGGAGACTCACACTGGAGACAGCTGGGTCCAGAGCACAGATTGCACAGTGGGCAGGTTATATGGGGGATGCAGCTATTTCGACGGGGCCAAAGAAGGGAGTGAGAGTTAGATCCATTCCTTCTTTGCCCATCCCCGTATTTCGACAGGCCATCATGGGGATCCTTGCCTCGAGACTGATCGGGGACAAGGGAGGGGATACATTGTTATACTGCTGGGGCCCCATCATTGCACAGATAGAGGGACATGGCCGGAAATACGCCTGGGGCGCAGACATTTTGGGGACCACCTACCATGACTTATACAGGGTGGTCCGATTGCAGGGACAGTCTTTGAGCCACCCCACTCTAGTCATGAGTTGGGTGTATGAGCGTTTCATTCCGTATGGCAGAGGCGTGGCGGTGGCAGATCCCGGGGCGGTGAGGGCAGCCCGATGGTCAGGTATGTCAGTGCTCAGAGCACCTCACCAGCCAGTAGCCACCCTTACCACGGCAGACATGGAGGCTACACCGTACCAGCTTATGGCCGGTATATGGGGAGAGGAGACTACGACATTGATCTCCTGCTCCATCACAGGGCAGGTTATTGATCGTGTGGGCCGGGTAGAGGTACATCCCTTCAGCAGGGTTCCTCAGCAGTTTGGCCTCCCCTACGCGGCTATGCTTCCTCCAGTAGCACCCGTTTATAGATCATCCCGAGAGGTTGAGGGGGCCTAGAGGCCGTGGTTGGACAGTGATTACCCCTGGCATTCCTATTGCAGCCAGAGGGATAGTTCGGGCCAGAGGGAGAGCTGGTGCGCCTCGGGCACCATTACTTCAGATTGCTGCAGGTCCTGCTCATAGCAGTGACGACCCTATAGATATTGACTCCGATTCTGAGGAGCACACAGAGGGAGGGTCAGAGGAGCAGACAGACGAGAGCGATCCTGAGTGGCATGATACTCAGGACATTTTGCGGGCAGAGAGAGAGGAGGAGAGTGCAGAGAGAGAGACCGTGGCCTCTGAGGAGCCACTCTCCCGAGGTCATGGTGGAGACGATGAGTCCGTTGCGGGGCGCCATGTTGCCCCAACTACAGGAGTAGCTCCTCAGTCGGCAGCGGCATCAGCAGCAGGTGCTGGCCCTGGCGACCCATCTTGGAGGCCTGGCGATCCGAGTAAGTTATCTTCTCCTCCTTTCAATGCTTGTTTTGTTTTCGAATGTTAACTCTCCTTATATTTGCATTGTGTATACTTTAATCTTTTGCCTAGTTTCTAATTTGTTTATCTTCCTTTGCTTTGCAGAGATGTTGATGAGGCGGGATCTAATCCGTAGGGTTTGCGTCGATTCTTTGATGATCCCTATGGATAAGACCCGTACGGAGTTATCCGTGGATGCCGGAGAGCCCTCAGCAGCCGGCAGGCATACTGACGTCTTCGCTCCCGTTTGGCATGTGGCAAGATGGTGTCAACTCTCCGCATGAGTTGGCGGTGCTATAGGACAGCCGAGCGCCTTATGAGGAGCCGTTCTCATGGCGAGACCACGATCGCCCTAGGGACCCCGAGCCTCCTCCGTCATTCAGAGCGCTGGGCCGCAGCCGGAGTCCTAGCGAGGCGCGCACCTTCGGCCGGGATCACGCAGGGCCGAGAGGCCACTGGCTCTCTATATTTGTAGTTACATTTTTTGTGTATTACGGGCTCTTTGAGCGTTTTGACCATGCCTGCGCATGATGGCATCAGATATAAACTTGATTTATTTATATATATGCGTCGGTTTTGGATCAAAACTTGTCATTTGTATTCTACTTTCTTTCTTTCCAACTGTTTTGTGTATACTACGATGTATGTTTTATGTGCTTTCTAGAATGTATGCAATGGAAAACAGATGATGCAAATGTTTGCTTTCTTTTTGTGTTTCATGATGCTGATACATGATATTGTAGATATATTGTGATCTTAAATCTTAGTTTCTGTGGGCAATTTGGATACCTCATGATTTGTTTTGGCAAAATGATGAAAAATAACCAGTATGATGAACAGATTAACTTGCCCCACTCCTGACTCCACGCAACTAGTAAGATGCGAGGGCTCATCACCAAGAGCCAAGAAGGGCGCAAGTTATGAAATATGGTGAAATGATAGTGATAAAAGACAGGCGAAGCTTTGGTGGAACCAAGTTAAGAACTACAAGCTTACTCTACCTGAATGACTTCATAGTTTTGGGT
Organism: Taxus wallichiana var. yunnanensis; assembly: GCA_018340775.1. Lineage (NCBI taxonomy): Eukaryota > Viridiplantae > Streptophyta > Pinopsida > Cupressales > Taxaceae > Taxus > Taxus wallichiana. The sequence goes on from CM031239.1 coordinate 975,329,117, forward strand.
GCGACTTGCTTTGCGGTTTATCCAGACTTAGACCCGTAGATGGCCACATAGTAGACAAAATCTGGGTTTTTAGGATTTTTAACTCTCTTGGAATTTTGAACATCTGATTTATTCGTTTATTGACTCAAAGTTTGAATTGATTGTTTATGACTTTTTAACATTCACTTTGTTTAGAGGACCCCCTACACTTTGCCCCATGCTACTTGTAAGAAGCATGGGTTTATCACCGTGGGCAAGGCATAGGCGAGTAAGGGCATTTCCATCCTTTCCCAACCCTACGTCACTAGTAAGAGACGCAAGCTCATCACCGAAGGTTGGTGGGGCAAGGAAATGTGTAAAATAAAATTTTCTGTTTCAATCACTTCTTGACTTGTTTATCTGAGTAAACTGTCAATATATGCTTATTTCCAAAGAGATGCGTATATGGGATAGATGTGACACCATGAAGCTTCTAGAACAGACCATAGGCAAGACACCTATCCTAAGAAGAAATCAAAGCGAGAACAAACTTGCAGATCTTGGTATGGTTACCATTAGGACTTCGTCATGTCTGAACTGTTTGATAAAAGATTCTGAAGTGATTTGATAATGTTAAAGATGGAGAGATATGATTAAAGAACTTTATGCCAGAAACATCACGAGTTTGAAATAAATTGCTTTTGAGAATAGATTCCTTGATCATAATTTGTGTAAGAACAAGTGGACAAAATGATCCTAATTTGTATGAAAAATGCAATGTAGATAGTTATATAGGTAGCGTTAGCTGCTTACGCGTAGAAACGTTTGAGGTGGAGAGAATTGACTGTTTCGCCAAACTCCTCACCTTCTAGCGTACATAAGAGGTATGCACCATTTCCGTAGTCTTTTGTGACTTGGTATGGGCCCAACCATTTGGGCCGGAACTTCCTTCCTTCGCCGGTCTTCTTGTCGATCCGGCTATCTAACCTTAGAACTAGGTCACCTTCGTATATGTCACGTTCATAGACCTTCTTGTTGTATTGCCGGCACATCCGGTCGGCATAGACTCTATGTCATTGTTCAAAGATCTATCCCGGCTTCATCCAGCTTTCTAATTGAGAAAGACGTGCTTCTCTGTAAGCGTCCTCATCCAGAATCCCTTGTAGCGAAATGCGAAGACTGGGGATTTCAACTTCGAGTGGGAGAACTGCTTCTGACCCAAATACCAGCGAGAAAGGAGTTGCTCCTGTTGGAGTTCTTATTGAAGTTCGATGGGCCCACAAGGCCGGATATAACTTTAAGTGCCAATCCCGCTTGTTTTCTTTCACTGTTTTAAGGAGAATGGCTTTCAGTGTTTTATTTGTTGCTTCAGCCTGCCCATTGGCTTGGGGATAGTACAAGGAGGCCGTATGATGGCTGATTTTAAATCTGTTGCATAGCTCACGAACTTCTTCGTTTTTGAAAGAGGTTCCATTATCTGAGATAATGATTTGTGGGATACCGTACCTGCAAATGATTTGGTTCAAAATGAACTTAGCGACATGTAACTGTGCACATTGTAAGAGGCATGGCTTCTACCCATTTAGTGAAATATTCAAGTGGCCGTGATTATAAAATTGTGGGCCGCTCATGGAGGAGGGAGAGAATTTCCTATCAAGTCCAGCCCCATGTAGAAAAGGGCCATGGAGTAACGATCGGTTGTAAAGTTTGTGCTGGCATGTGGATCTCATGAGAGAACTCCTGACACTTATGGCACCTGCGTACAAACTCTATTGTGTCATGTTCTAGAGTGGGCCAGAAATAACCCATTCGATGTATTTTTCGAGCAGTGGCATGGCCACCGAAGTGGCCTCCACATATACCGCTATGGGATTCATGGAGAATCCTCTTGGACTCTTCTGTGTCAACGCACCTTAAGAGCATTCCATCGAATGCTTTCCGATAGAGCACCTGCTCTATAATTACGTATTTAGCTACGATAATGCGTAACCTCCTTTTTTGTTGAGGTGTAGCTCCTTCTGGGTACCTATGGTCTATGATATAACTAATGATATCAGCGTACCAAGGGCACTCAGATATAGCAGGTCGGGTTTCGACGTAGTACACGCATTCATCTGGAAAGTCTAAATCCACTAAGTCTCCTCCGTCTAGCGGGTTATCAGCTAACCAATCTGCAATGATTTGTCCTTTAACTGACTTCTGATTTACAAAAGTTAATTCGAACTCTCCCATTAAGGTTATAAAACGTCCAGCTTTTTTGGACAAGGACCCTTGTGTGAGAAAAGTCCGTAAATGGTCCGTCTTTACTATGACCCTTGTCTCTTGATTCAAGCATGTAGTGTCTTAGGCGTTTAGTAGCAAAGACTATGGCAAGACATTCTCGCTCCGCTTGTGTATAGCGTGTTTCGTAGTCGAGCAATGTTCGGCTAATGAAATAAATTGCACGCTCTCTTGTCATCGTCTTCTTGGGCTAAGCATGCAAGCTAACGAAACATCAGTGGCCCGTGAGTACAAAATTAAAGGGCGATCTAGCTTAGGCGGCATTAGCGTAGGCGGTGATAACAAGAAACGCTTGACAGCATCAAAAGCTTCATTGCAATCTTCAGTCCAATTAATGCTATAGTCCTTCTTGAGTAAATTGTTGATTGGGTGAATGGCGAAGCTTAGATCCGGGATAAATCTCCGGATTGCACCGAGCTTCCCAAGAAATGATCTGATTCCAGATTCACTCGAGGGTGGGACCATTTCGAGGACAGCCCGAATTTTGGCTGGATCAACATCGATCCCTCGTGATGATATGATGTAACCTAGGAGCTTTCCTCCTGTTACACCAAAGACGCATTTCTCCGGATTTAGCGTAACTCCGTATTCTATTAAACGTGAAAGAATGACGCGGAGTACTTCAGGATGGTCACAACGCTTCTTGGCCTTAGCCAACAAGTCATCTACGTAGGATTCCACGATTTTATGAATTAAATCGTGAAATATATAAGTCATAGCCCGCTGGTATGTAGCACCAGCGTTTTTGAGACCGAAAGGCATGACAGCATAGCAATAGGTTCCCCAAGGAGTTATAAACGTGGTTTTAGCTTGATCTTGCTCGGATATTTTGATTTGATTGTATCCCGAGAATCCATCCATGAGAGACAAGAGTTCAAAACCTGCTGTTGCATCAACAATAACGTCTATGGATGGTAATGGGAAGTCATCCTTAGGGCAAGCTTTGTTGATATCTCGAAAATCTATGCAGATGCGTATCTTTCCATTCTTCTTGAGAACGGGAACGATGTTGGATACCCATTGGGAGTAGTCAACTGGCTTGATGAATCCTACTTGAAGGAGTTTCATCACCTCCTCTTTTACCATGAGAGCTACTTTGGGTTTCATGGGTCTTGATTTCTGTTTAATAGGCTTTGCATCTGATCTAGTGACGAGGTTGTGCACCGCAATGTGGGGTGCGACTCCGGTCATCTCTTTGTAATTAAATGCAAATGCCTTCTGATGTTCTCTGAGAACCCGAGTATGTATCTCTACTTCCTCTGGGGTTAATGAAGAACCTAACTTTAAAACTCTTGGTTCATCTTCCGTTCCGATGTTGACATCGATTGTTTCTTCAATTAAAGAGGCATTACCCTCTTCGAACTCTGGTGGTGCCGGAGGTAGATCTATATCATCCCCGTTTTCCACCACGTATATATTAGGTTCTTTTTGCGAGGGAAGATTCGATACGGGATTTCCGAAGTAGGAAGATGAATGCGGGATCAGGGATAAATCCAGCGTGTGATAGGAGAGATGTAATGCTGCAAGGGCATTTAAGTAATCCAAAGTAGCCGCATCATTTCCAACATGGTCTAGGATGGTAGATTCACTTCCGTTTGAAAGAGGATCCTTCATCGTTTTTATTAATGGTTCGTTACGAATGGATACCGTGAAATGAGTATCTTCTAGCTCATTGCTTGGAGTGAAGCGTGATGCCGAAGTTGCTATCGAATCGGCGAGAAGATTCTTCTCTCGTGGAATTGCTTCGATGGATATGAAGTTGAACGCTTTGCTTAAATCTAATACAGCGTTTTTGTAAAGTTGCAAGTGTTCGGCTTTAGTTTCATATACCTCTGAAACTTGGTTTGCAACTAATTGCGAGTCTCCTAAAACTCTGATATTATCGATACCAATTCTTTTGGCTAAGGTAAGGCCAAGGAGGAGGGCTTCGTATTCAGCGCCGTTGTTTGTACATTCAAAGTTTAATTTAAAAGAGAATGGGAGGACCTTCTCTTCGGGCGAGGTAAGAATTATACCTGCCCCCGCTCCATAACGGCATTTAGCTCCATCGAAATGGAGAGTCCAATACTTAGCTGGGAGTATGGATGTAGGTGTATCTGCTGTGTTTGCACACTCTACTTCTACCATACAGAGATCTTCTGCTGGCAAGGAACCAACACCTAAGGAAAATCCTATGCCTACTGAATCGAATGGTAAGAATATTGGTGAATCTTGTTCTATTAATTCAACGATCTTCGCAGTAGTCTCTAATGATACTGTCTCTTTAGTTTTACCTTTTGGAATTGTTTGGACTATGTTGGTAGTTTCAAGATCCGTTGTAGGTATCAACTTTTCCTCTGGCTTTGAGTCGGAGGGTTTGTTAAGTTGGTTTGTTGGCAGTTCGAATTCTGAGTGTACACCTGGTCTCTTCTTTAAATCAGCTAGGTGTACGTCAAATGGCTTTGGATCGCCTTTGGCTACAAATACCTTTCCCAGATGCAGGAATCTTACTTCTTGAAATAGCGTGGAAGGGATTGCCTTCATGCGGTGTATCCATGGTCGGCCGAGGATCATATTATAGTTAGTTTCCCGATCTATAATATAAAACTCAGTTAGGATTGTTTTAGGTCCTAAGGTGACTGGTAGTATTATAGTTCCTATCGATGTGGCTTTAAGGCTGTCGTAGCCTCTCAAGGTATTTCGTGTAGTAGAACAGTTTGTTTCTCCATATCCCAATTTTTGGAGAAAAGAGAAAGGAACTATGTTAACCGCAGCTCCGTCATCAACCATTGCCCGTTTTACATAGTTATTATAAACTTGTACTTGCAAGTGTAGGGCTGGATCACCTCGGCGTGCGATCTCAGCATCTGTAGGCATTTTACTTATTTCGAATATGAATTCGACATCCCTATCTGCTTGTCCTGGAGGATAAACATCAAAGTCTATATGATTTACTTGTGCTTCTGGTGGTGGAGTGATGCTAATTAAATGGCCCAAACCTAATGCCTCTAAAAGAGCAGCCCTGTGAGCAGGGGAATTCTTTAGTAAATCAAGGAATGAAATATGCGAGAAGGTTTTTGTTAGATCATTAATTAGATCGTAAGCACCCATAGGTTTTGTTACGGTTTGTTGGATGTTATCAGCTTCCGGAAGATGGCTTGGACTTGGTTGAGAGAAATACTCTCGTGTCCTCGTAATTGCTTCAACGGGTAAATCGGAATCTAACTCTACTAATCCAACTACCTTAGGTCGTGGTTGACTTCCTAGTTGTGGTGCAACTAACGGATTTAGCGAGGTTGAGGCCTCGTGATCGTTGTTTCCTGTTATTGCACCTTTGTTTGTTCCAGTTGGTTTCAACCTATCATTATCATGGTTTGGGAGTGGATCATTAAAGATCTTGAGAGGGGCGTTCTGAGGGGAAACTGCCCCTGCGAAGGTAGTTGCCGTTGGTGACGTAGGATCTGCTAAGAACATATCCATAAAAAATTGTTTTTGCTCATTTGGCAAGCGTTGCATGAATTTGTTGTAATCACGACACGTTCTAGTGTCATGCCCTTGAATTTTATGGAAACCACAATAAGAATTGGGATTATAATTCCCGTTTTGTTGGTTTGGTGTGTATTGTGGCCTAAAATTCCGGTCAAACTGTTGCCTATTAGGACCAAAGTTTTGGAATTGTTGTTTTTGGTTTTGACTTTGGTTTTGGTAACCAAATGAGTTTTGGCTTGGTCCTTGCATGGGATTTCGCCGTTGTTGTTGTTGTGGATTGTTAAAATCCACCGTATTAATCGTCGGGACAAAATTGTTGTTTCTTTGGTTGTTTGTTTGTGACGGAGTATTAACGATATTTACCCTCTTGGGCTGGTCAGTTACCCCGTCTGTTGTTACCCCACGATTTTTGTTAAGGATTTTGGGTCCTTGATTGACGCTTGTGGTGGTTGTAGTGTTTTGAGAAGAGGTGATTAACCTCCCGTTTGCTCCGTACGTCTTACGGCCGCTATCTATTGCTGCTTGATCAATTCGCAGAGCACTTTCAAGCACCTCGTCATAAGTCCTCAGTGGGAATTTTTGGACTTCTTCCTTCACTTCTCTGCTAAGAGAATGAAGGAATAAATCGCATAGCTCCATCTGATCCATGTTTGGAGCGCTTGCCGAGGAATAAAGGACTGTACGCCACCTTTGGATGAAATGGGCGACAGACTCGTTATGTTCTTGTTTGATGTGCAAGAACTCCCTGATTCCTGTCTTTAGTAGTTTGTTCATGTCGAAGGCTTTGATGAATTCAGACACGAGTTGTTTGAACGAATGTATGGAAGCCTCAGGTATTCTGTAATACCAATCGAGGGCAATGCCTTCCAGCGTTTTGGGGAATATTTTAGCAACAACCCCATCCCATGGGAGTAATTCACGAATGGCGGTAGCGTAAGCTTTGATATGCGCATTCGGATCTCCTTCTCCTTTGTATTTGGGCAAATCGGGAAGAGGCCTTGGAAGCATAACGCTTCGTATGGCGAAATCTAAGGGCTCCTTTAAATATTCTGAATAAGTCCCTATCGCATATGTCTCAACCATTGATGGTGCCTGTGGTGGCGGAAGGGGTTGTTGATATGGCGTAACGTACGCGTTGGCAGGGGCATAAGGCAATCCCTGCATTTGAGTAAACACGCCGGGGGATGAGTACAAATCCCCTTGTGGTGATTTGGAGTACATGTTTAAGTACGAAGGGGTACTATCTAGGAATGGATTGCTCAGATCGACCAAGAGGAAAAAGTGTTAGCGATTGTGGGTCTAGTTGGCACTTGTTGTGAATATTGAGGAGTCATACCCAAGGTGCCTATTCCCGTGAGGAGATCCACTTGGCTAGGATGGTGCGGAGGATTGGAATTTCTGTTTGTATGATTTTTGAATTTTGACTTGCTTGGGCAAGTTCTAATCCTCTAACCTTTTCCATTAGATTTGAAATGACTTCGTTTGGTGAAGCCATGATATCGTGCCTTGGTGGCGTTTGTTGTATGTCCGGTGTCAGTATAGGCATGTGATAGCCTGTCATGAACTGATTGCTATCTTGCCAAGTTTCTCCAAGAATATTTCCTGTAGAGGTATTTTCTTGAAAATGGGTCTCAGGTTGTACTTGTAAACCTCCTATAGGTGGGTACATACCCCGGGAGCGTTGTTCACTCCTAGGATAAGGTATTGATTGTCCATCATCCAAGACCAGGTATGGATCCGATTGTCTACTAATATGTGGTCTGAGTAACACCTGAGGAGATGAAGCAGATTCTCCAGTCAATGTCATATTGTTTGAGCTTGAAGGCTTTGTTTGTGTTTGAGCAATTTGCTCCAACCCTCTCGTTTGAAAGGACGAGTTATATCTAGTCCTTGGTGTTTGTGTTGACAATTGGTTAGTTGAATAGTTGTCGCCCCACATTGAGAGTGAGGGTGATGATCGCCTATTTCTGTTGGGCGTAGTATGCCTCAAGACCCAAGAGGGGTCTCGCCAGATGCATCGAATCCCGACATATTCGGGGGGTATATGAATACCCGCAGAATAATGGGAAGGAGCGAAGGTGATTTGGAGAAGATAAAACTTCTCAAAGAGAAGGTGAAAGAATTGCTTGATTCACGTCGGGTTCACCAATTTTGTACGTCGGAAAAGCGACAGGTGAGCGTGGGAATCAACACGTGACTCTTCCGCGTACCCGACCTCCCGAGGTCGTGCCGAGACAGCCGGTGGGGGTAGAATGCGCAGACAAACTAGTCAGGCAGTCTAATGTCTTGGACACGCACTAATGGTATTTGCGAATCTAAGGCAAAGAAGGCCCTTCTAACTTGGACTGGTGTGATAGATCGATCAGCGAGGATGACTGCTCGAAGGCTCCAATCAATATCGAGCTCTGGCGTGATTCGATCTATGGGTTGTGGGATGCGTGGAAAATGACCCGGGATGGTTTCGTGTATTTCTCCTGATAGGGTCATATGGTAAATATGGTCGATTCTATGGACGATTCTCTGGCCTAGTCCAAAATTCTCTAGCTTTGTTAGCTGTTGTGTCTAGTAGGGATAACTGTTGAATGATGAGAGGTGGAATCGGAGTAGACTGAAATACTAATGTACGAAGGCCAGTGTTTATATCTAACTGACTTGTGGGTTCGTTGGGCTGTGGGATCTGGGGATCACAACCATAGACTCTTGGTTGTTGCGGTCCCGTTATGGTCATACGGGAGATCAAGTTCTGATCCCTAGTATCCAGTAGTCGTAAGCCTTTTCAGCTTCTACGTTTAGAATCAGCAATTGTGCGATTTTCTCGTAATACCTCACATGTGTTCTAGCGACTTGGATTCTTAAGTCGGTATCTATATCTACTAGGTGTCTCCAGCTGTACATCTGGTTTGTGGAACTAAAGGATCGCACCCGAATATTTGTTCTCTTTCAAATCCTTCTACTGGTCATACGGATGTTTTCTAGGATAACCTCGTAGTTTGGCTGATTTGACCAAAACAGATGTGCTTGGTCGTCTTCGATATTTAACCCTCTCAACCTGTGACTCGATCTCATTTGGAAGTCTGTTGTTGTTTGGAAGACTTCAGATCCTAAGGTTTTGGTCAATATCAGTTATTGCCACTACGGTATTGGGCTTGGGCACAATTGGCTCGAAAATGTATTCCCTGGGCTCCCTGGGTCCCGTAATTGTCATGCAAAAGCGGAAATGAGACAAACTATAATAAAGTAAAAACTAAGTGTACTTCTAACATATATAATTTCTTTTTTTGTATTTTCTGGCAATTTATAAGAAAGCAGCTATTTAAAATATTTAGAATTGATAACTAAACTAACAACGTAAAACAAACAAAATAGCCGAGTGTAGCTATTTGTCTGTGCAATTTCGTATATCTATTCTAAACAAGGAAATAACTAATCTATCTGCAAGATTCTTCGATCCTACCTCAGAAGTGAGGAATGAATCATAGTTTCTCAGAAACTATCAATCCCCACAACTTCCCTGGCAATATCGAGAATGGAAATAACTTAAATAAAGCGATTAACTACTTTATTTGATAAGTTCTAACTAAAACTTTGAAAGATGGAACCTGGATTTCGCAGAACAGTGGCGAATCCGACGGTGTGTGTGTTCTTGTCCCCTCAGTATGATCTCCACGTTCTTTGTGCTCACGTGAATCCAGAAAAGCGTGGAATGCTTGCATCAACAGGAATAAGTATTTGGATCAATGGACAGCCTTTGGAATGCAGACAGAATAGAGTGCGGATAGGAGAGGGATGGCGCAAGAGTACAGAGCTTGGCCTATACAATTCCTAGCGGGGTCTACTGCGAATCGTGCAACAAAAGTATCCAGAACCTGAAACTAGTCTGTATGAAGAGCAAAACCTGCAACTTCAATGGCTGCCTTAGACTATTCTACTCCAAAACAGTAATACTGTTTGCACAAGTTGGATCTGTGGCTTACCAACAGTAACACAAAGCTAAAACAAACCTGTAACAACCTATGCTACCAATCTTAAGCAAGCTAAAAGACCATAGCACTGAAACATGAAAATTGGAGTTAAAAATGGTGGCTCAAATAATGTTTGCACTTGCACAAGTTGGATATGTGGCTTACCAGCTGCAACACAATACTAGCCAAAGCACTCAATGAGAAATCTAAGAATTCTAAGCAAAAGAAAACTAGATCTACTGCAACAAGAAATTCAAAACAAACTTTGGAGCAAAATTCAGAGCTAAATTCAGGGGCCTTTTGCATGTGCACAAACCATGCATTTATAGGAATCCAAACATGCAGAGATCAAATCCAAACTGAACTCCTAAACATTAAACAAAAGAAAAACACTATTCCAGGGACCAAAAACATAAATGCGTGCTCAAGTCGGCAAGAAAAGCTGGTAAAGCGTTGATATTTCACGCGGTCACGTCAAAAGAACGTTGAAAACGCAAGAGACCGCCGCCCGCCGGGCGCGGCAGTTCTGACCGCCTCCTGATCGGGCGGCGGCACACGAGACCGCCTCGCCTGCTGGGCGGCGGTTTCGCCATCTTGAAGGTCAAAAGGCCAAGGAAAGAGGAAAGAAAGGGAAAAACAAAGGCGCGGGGCAAAGCGAGGCATGCGGGATGTTAACGCATACTCGAGGGCTTTTCCGGATCCCGAACACCTTGCGAGGAGACTGTATCATCATTGGGGCATTTATTACACGTTCAGCAAAGACAAGTACCTTACAATTTTGAGTACGGCAGAACTCAGTAATCATTACACCAAAGGGCATCTTGACATATACATAGGTTCCCCAAGGAGTAGTAAAGGTTGTCACGATCCTTTATGATTCCCTCAGAACTTGGTTATAACAAGAGAAACCATCTAGGGTGGAGAGTAATTCGAACTAGTCACTAATTGTAGCATGTTTTCCATATTTGGTAAAGGATAGTTATCCTTCATTGATATTCTGTTTAGATTCCTGAAATCTACACACAGCCTGATATCACCATTTTTCTTTCTAACTGGTATTAGGTTTGCAACCCAAGAAGAATACCTTATGGGATGAATAATCCCTCCATCTCTTAGTTTCTTCAGTTCTTCTTGCATTTTGAGAGATAAGAGTGGATTGATTGGCCTCTGTTTCTACCTAAATGGCTTCACATTAGACTCTAAGGGAATATCATGTTTAAACAGATCCTCTATGTATGCTTTGAATTAAGAATAGGTCCAAGCCATGCAATCTTGGTATTTTTCAAGATTTGTATGTATGATGTTGGTCCGAAAAACTACTCGGTTAGGCGGAGTTGTGGGGAAATAGGCCAACAATGTGCAGGGCATAGCCCCTCTTTGAGATAGCAAAGTGAAACTGGTTTATAGCTAATCTATCAAGTAGGAATCTATGTAAATCTACACTATTCTAATTTCAGGGGGTTTGGGATCTCATCCCAGTAGAGGTAGTTCCAACTACGAACAAAAAGGTAGGAGGAAGGAATGGAGGAGGGTAGATCTGAAGGAAGAAAAGAAATGAATTCCAAGACAGAAAGGTCAAAAAGTTTATGCTTTGAGTCAGTAGTAAACTGAGCCAAACTTATTTACATAAACAATTAAAGCAATACTGATGAACATATGACAATAATAGGAATGAATCTAACAAAATAAAAACATAAATCTAACTTAAGAAAGATCTGATGCAAATAACACATATAATGAGCACAAAGTCTGAATATGTGTATTAATATTTCTTACATTGCAAGAAAACACAAAATCTTTCTCTCCTCACTTCTCTTTTCATACAAAAAAATGTCCACCCCTTGAATACAAAAAATATTGAATTATTTATAGAAGGAGAGGAGGGAAGAAGACAAAAGTAAACCCACTACTTACAAAATATCTTACAAGATATTAACAAAGATCTAGAAAATATCTAAAAAGTTAACTTGTTGACTTGTGTAAGTTTTTGGATGACAACATCCCATGATGCAACATGGATGAGGTCATCATGTATGACAACATGCTTTTTAAATATTTTACAAAAATGATCAATGGAGCCAGAAAGAAGAAAAAACTCTACCCTTTGTAAAATGGTGTAACTTTCTGCACGTCGACACAACAAAAATTCCCCTTTGTAAAATGGCGCAACTTTCTGCACGTCGACACAAAAAAATTCCCCTTTGTAAAATGTCGCACTTTTTGCGTCGACATGACAAAATTCCCCTTTGTAAAATGGCACAACTTTCTGCACATCGACACAACAAAAATTCCCCTTTGTAAAATGGCACAACTTTCTACACGTCAACACAACAAAAATTCCCCTTTGTAAAATGGTGCAACTTTCTACACGTTGACATGAGAAAAATTCCCCTTTGTAAAATGGCACAACTTTCTACACGTCGACATGACAAAAATTCCCCTTTGTAAAATGGCACAACTTTCTGCACGTCGACACGAAAAAAATTTCCCTTTGTAAAATGGCACAACTTTCTGCACGTCGACATGACAAAAATTTCCCTTTGTAAAATGGTGCAACTTTCTGCATGTCAACATGAAAAAAATTCCCCTTTGTAAAATGGCACAACTTTTTGCACGTCGACACGACAAAAATTCCCCTTTGTAAAATGGCACAACTTTCTGCACATCAACATGACAAAAATTCTCCTTTGTAAAATGGTGCAACTTTCTGCATGTCAACACACCAATTTCTCCCCTTTGTAAATGGGCATAAAAATGGCTAAGTCCTAAAACAACTTGATTTTTGAAAGGGAGTTTTGGGCTATTTCGAACATTATCAAACTTCCTTGGGGCCAAAACAAAATTTTTGGTATAGTTACCTGCAAATTGCCCTTGTCAATTTTGCAGGATAACAGCTGGCTCTTTCTAGGGACTATCTTTAAGTAAAACTTAAGGGTAGAGAATCCCAGATTTTTATGTGCCTATCCATTAGGTTACAAAGAGTCAAAAACAAGGGATACCAGAGGGTGAACAAAAAGGAAAAGAAAGGGAACACACAACAACAAAAAGAAAACACACAATGAAAGCAAATTGTACAAAGAAGAGAGCAAGCTCTACTTCCTGAAGATCTTCAGGTGCTGCCCGCTATAGGGAAGTAGGAGTTTGGTTCCATCCAAATATGAGAGATAGAAAATATTCTCTCCGTTGAGCTGTTTTATCTTGTATGGCCCTCTCCAAACAGATTCAAACTTCCCGTGCATACCTTTTGGTTCTCTTCATTTGTCCCATAGAAGAAAAGGATCTCCCACTTGGAAATCTCTTTGCTTAGCTTTCTTGTCAAAAAACATCTTAACTTGATCATGATGTTCAGTGATCTTGTCAACCACTTTCACTCACTTTTCTTCAAGTTCCGTCAGGTAGATAATCCTCTTTTCAAGAGAATTCTAAAAATTTCCATTTTCAATTGCTCGAACCAAGCACAGAGTAGGAAGTTCCGTGGAGATAGGGATTTCGGCATCGATCCCATATAACACCTAGAAAATGTGACATGCCGAGAGACCTCTTTGGAGTGATACAATCCACCCACAAAGCATCGTACAATGATTTGTGCTAGGACCGTTGGTTTTCAACAACTAGTTTCCGTATGATAGTTACCATGTTCTTGTTGCGTTGGATTCTACCTAACCATTTCCCGACGATAATAATCGGAGAGGCATGAGCTAAGTTTATTCCGTATCCATAACAAAAACCAATTATTTCTCATGAAGAGAAGTTAGAAGCATTATCGGCAATGATTTTGTGTGGAATGCCAAATCTCACAATAATATTATCTTTGATGAAGTTGAAAATAACTTTAGAAGTGGCATGCTTGACAGGTATGGCCTCCAACCATTTTGTGAAGTAATCCGTTGCTGTCAGGACATAACTATGTACTGCACTCGATTGAGGATTGAGTTCTCCAATTAAATCAATTCCCCATTGTTTGAATGGTTAAATCGATGATGACGAGCCTAAGGGGAAATGTAGCCAGCTTTGGTTTGCCAACGAACAATTGGCAAAGTTCACATTTTGCTACCCAAGTGGCTGCATCTTGAAATAATGTCGGCCAGTAGTACCTGGCCTGAATGATTTTATGTGTTGTCACTGATGAGGAGAAGTGACCACCATAGGATGAGTCATGAAAACTCTTAAACAATTTTACCTATTGTGGCTTGTCAACACATTGTAGAAAAACATTCGTCAATTCTGCATTTGTACAATCCATCATCCCATATGACGTATCTTGTGGCCCTGAGCTTCACCATTCACTTTTCCTTAGTGGTTAGGTGAGTTGGGAGCTCTCCATAGGTGAGAAAGAACGTGATATCAAAAAACCATTCATTGTTGGTTGCAACAAACAAAACCATGGGAAAAGAATCTACTTTCTCCAGTTCATTTTGTTCTCCATTAATGTGATCAACTTTATCTTTAGGTACCTCTGAGTCTTTACTTTCAGCCATTAGCTAACACAAGCCTTTACCTCTTACCAACTTGGCTAGTTTGATGTCTAGGTCGTATTCTTGGACCTTTGTGATCCAATTCCCTTGTAAGCTCCCTAACTCCTATTGAGTCAGGATAGACTTAATAGTCGTGTCAGGAACCAACACTACTATATGAGAATTTAGAATATAGCAGCAAATAAATTTGACTAATTTTACCACAAAGAAAGGAATGCTTTTCCAATTGCGACATCTTCAATTCATGAGGCTTAAGAGGAGAGCTCATGAAAGCAATCGGGGATTCAATATCCTCAAAGTTCTTTTGCATCAAGATAGCTGATATAGTATGTGCAGATGCATAACTGTACATGATGAAGTCTTTGCTGAAGTCAGGACACACCAAAATAGGTGCATGAGTGATGGAGGTTTTTACGTCTTCGAATGATGTCTTGCCTTCCTCACTCCATCAGAATGTTTGGGACCCTTTCATCATATTAGATATATGATGAGTCTTCTCAACAAAATCAGGAACAAAGCATCTAAGAAAATTTACCTTTCCGAAGAAAGAGTGAACACCAGTCTTGCTTGTAGGAAAAGTAAGGCTCTGAATAGCCTTGACCCTTTTGACATCTATCTTAGTTCCTTCTCTTCGATGACATGTCCTAGCAGCTTTCCTTCGGTGACCCCAAAAACTGACTTCTTGGGATTTAGCGAAATTTCGTGCTCTCGGCATCTGATCAAGACTTGTTCCAAATGATCACAGTGATCACTTCATCTTTTGGAGAACATGGTCAGGTCATCTAGGTAAACTACAATGACTTTTCCCATCATACCTTTGAATGTAAAGTCCATTGCTCATTGGAAGGTGGCACGGCGTTGATCAAACTGAATGGAATTCTGTTGTAGGTGAAAGTACCCCAAGGAGTGGTGGATGCTATTTTGAATTGATTTTTAGGCATGACTTGAATTTGATTATAACTTGAAAAAATGTCAAGCATAGACAACATTTCTGAACCGATTACTTCCTGTAACACTTGATCAATTATGGGTAGTGGATAGTTATCTTTTAAGGATGATTGGTTCAAGTTACGTAAGTCCACGCATATGCGTATCTCGCCATTCTTCTTCCACACAGGCACAATATTTTTAACCCATGTACTGTTATGAATAGGAAAAATAATTCTTGCATCTAGCATCTTCTGAATTTCAGCCTAGATGGTACCTAAGATTTTGGGGTTGTATTGCCTTTGCTTTTGACGGAAAGGCTTGACATCGTCCTTGAGTGGAATTTTGTGTCAAATGTCCCTTGGCTTGAAAGAATTCATATCAGCATAAGACCATGCTAACACATCCATGTACTTTTTCAACAACTTAACGAATTTTCTCTTTTCTTGGGCATACAACACTTCCTATATTCATGGAACGAGGATGTTCTGCAAAGTACCTAGATTGATGGATTGAGTTTCCGGAGAAGAAGAAGGATCAACTGTCACTTTTTCTTGACAAAATGGTCATGATTATCAAATAATCATTCTAAAGAAACCAAACCTTTAGGAATCTTATTTCCTTTGAGTTGTATCACTTTGTTTCTTTTTTAGATTCATGTGCTTGACAAAGTGAGAGACTCACGGCACATAGAAGTTGATCCATCGAAATGAAGTTCTCTACGAAATTTTTAGCTTTCTCCAAAAAAGAGATAAGTTGGTTGTCATCATTGAACACTTGCCGGTGCTCTCAATTATTTGGTATGCTTGGGCGGAAACCACCTCAATGGTATATGTATCTATTTTTAACCCTAGGTGAGGGAGCATGAGAGAGGCTGAGATAGCCAATGAATCAGCCATGTCATTTTGAGCTCATGAAACTACTTTGATTGAGAAAGCATCAAAATCTTTGATGCTATCCCATACTGCATTGCGGTAGTGTCTGAGCCGGTCATTCTTTACTTGGTATACCCCTTTTACTGATTGAAAATTAGCTCAGCATCACCTTGCACTTTTAGATTCTTGATTCCTTTCTCTTTTGTAGCTTACATGCCAAGTAATAAGGATTCATACTCGGTAGTATTATTCGTATTGAAGAACTGCAACTTGAAAGAAAAAGGGAAAATCTCCTCTTTAGGAGATATTAGAACAGCCCCAGCACCGCATCCACTTGTCACACAACTGCCATCAAACTACAATGTCCATACTTTGTTGAGATCCTCCTTTTGGATGAGAATGTCCATTCTATCTGAGTTGGTGGACAAGAAATAGTTTCCCATCCCTAATGATTCGAAAATAATCTGAGCCTTAGGTTCATCAGAGTTGGTGACTAGATATTTCTTTTGTGATTCTGGTTCCAATGTCTACATCACCCCTTTGATAGGAATCTTGGCTTTGGACTAGTCCATGTGAATTTCCCCACCAAATTCTTTACAAAAGCTCCTCCCTAGCAATATCCCATATCTTTGAAGGAATGTCAATTTGTGAGGATAGTCATTTTTACCCTTTTCTCAGGAAATTCCACGAATGCAAACTACGCATCCTTGATCTGACCAATCAATGGTACTTGTTTGGTTTCCATGGAGTAGCATCTACCAAAAGGTTTAGTAAGTGTGAGGCCCAAAGCATGGGTGACCTTTGCTAGCATAACATTATCAGAAGCTCCAGAATCAATTATACAGTTACTTAGTTTATGACCATTGATCAGGAGAGATAGGTAAAAAGGTTCAATTTTCCCCGACGTGCAGAAGTTGAGGCAACGTTTACGTGAGACGTAGGAGGAATGGGAAGAATTCCTTTTGGGGAAATAGGAGGAGGGACAATAGCCTAGCTTTGGATATACTTAGTTAATCTTATAAGCTGCTCTGGGTTAGACTGAAGGTACTCAGCTTCAGACATCTGGATCTTGGTATTTTTGGCATGATCAATTATGTCGAATGCGACCAAGGGTTGTGCTAACGAAGGAATGAATAATTCATTTTACATTTGTAGAGGAGGATTAATGGTATTTATGGGACTAGAGGAAGGCTAAATTGGAGGATAAATAGGAGGAAAATATTTATTTACAAAAGGTTTAACATGAGGTTGAGTAGGAAGGGGATTGCCTCTTTTAGTGATCGTTGGAGGAGGAGTTACCACAGCCTTTTCCTTTTGTTTTTCAGCAGCAAACTTTGCTTCTTTTCCTTGCAAGTGAGTGAAAATTGTGTATGATTGTACACTCATGTACCCTTGGTTACCCTATTCTTCATCGATTCCTCATATTCAAATTCCATATACCCAATATTAGAGTCTCCAAAGTAGGTTTACCGACATCTTGATCATCTTCACCTTGCAATGAAGGTTCTTCATAATTTGGATCATCTTCTTCAATTTCAACCAAAGAATTGACCGGAGGGGATTTAATTGCTAACCTTGGAGAAGTAGCAGGAAAACGTGGCCTTTGAGGGGTATTATTGGGAGTGAAGTTCCTCCATGGGATATCCCGGTACGGAGTAGTAGACGATCTTTAAGCCAATTGCTTCTTTAATGAGAGCAAGTCATTTGCCATCTTACGGAATCTTTGGATGTGGAGGTAGCACGAGAAGAAGTTGAAGCCTTTATTTTGACAGATCTCATCTTAACTCATCGGATATAAGAAGGTTTTCCTTTATCCGAATGGCCATAGCTTGAGTAAGGGCCAAGGTGTGCATTTGTTCCTATAAAAGTAAGAAACTTACTTTTGAACTCATGGCGTTCAAGAAGAAACACTTCTGATTTTCTAATGTTGGCATCATGGTAAGCGGCACACTGTTGATCAATGAATTGAATCGGGTGATAAAATCAAGCATGGTTTCATTGGTCTCCTTCTTCATGTGAGTAATTTGTGACAATAATGCAAATGCGTCTTCTGAAGGTTTGTATCTATCTTCAAATGCAGTCCAATGTGGCCCAATTGGTGATGGATCCAGCTGGTAAATGTTGGAACCACTCTTTTGCAGGCCCTTGCAAGGTCTCTAAAAATAGACATACCGATACGTCCTCGTGAGTCACATCTAGAATGCTACATGACATAATAAATACAAAAATATGCACCTCCATGCTTTGATTTCCGCTCCCATCAAATTTCAGAATTTTTTTGTGATTTCTGTGAGGGAGGGGGTTGAATGGATGTGGTAGTGCTAAAGGACCCATGGCATTTCCTCATGGCAGGCATATTTTGCTATTTGAAAAGAAGGAAAAATAATGTGAGCAGGGAATGTGGTTCTACTTAGCAAAAGAGCACTTTGCAAGTTGATGTCGAGGCACTCTATGAAATCCGGCTCTTTTGTGGAGGTGAGGCACACTTCTTTCTTATCAATCTGTTGAACTTAGTGATGCGAATCGTGCAAGAGTGACACTAAAATTATGCCTTTGAAGTAGATCGAAAATTGGATCAACTTCCCCATGAGATCTTTTGTTGTAAGTAAATGGTTCACCCGCCAAAGTATCGGTTCAAATCTGCAACAATTAGGAGAACATTTACAACAATCATTTTGTTTATACTTGTTGATTTTCTGATTTTTCTAGCAAAAATTAGTAGCATGTACCTTTTTAATGTTTAATTTTTACCCTTTTTTAATAACAACCGATTGCGATTTTTTAACAAAGATCAATAAGATTAAAAAGTGGGTCAATTTAGTAGGCTGATTTTTAGATCTTTGACTTGAATTTTGCAAGATTTTGAAAATAACATAAAATGTCGAATCTCGAGATCTCTTGAAATATACAAGTTTTTGTAAAATCTTATCGAACTAAAAGTTTCTATCTAGCCCAGATCTATGGATTTTTATAAGGAAATTTTCACTTTTGATCACTTATGCAAAAATTTTGATTTTCAACAAAGGGTTAAAATTTGCAATCTGTTAGTGATTTTTATAGTTTTTAAGTTATTTCCTTAGTTTGATCCCCAATAGAGTCACCAAAAACTGTTGGTTCGAAAATTTGTTAGTTAGGCAGGTTGTGGGGAAACAGGCCAACAATGTGTGCGTGGTATAGCTCCTCTTTGAGACAACAAAGTGAAAGTGGTTTATTGCTAATCTATCAAATAGGAATCTGTGCAAATCGACACTATACTAACTTCAGGGGGGTTTGGGATCTCATCCCAGTAGAGGTAGTTCCAACTACGAACAAAAAGGTAGGAGGGAAGGAATGGAGGAGGGTAGATCTAAAGGAAGTAAAGAAATGAATTCCAAGATGGAAAGGTCATAAATTTTATGCTTTGAGTCGGTAGTAAATAGAGCCAAACTTATTTGCATAAACAATTAAATCAATCTTGATGAATAGATGACAATAATAGGAATGAATCTAATAGAATAAAAACATAGATCTAACTTAAGAAAGATCTGATGCAAATAACACATATATTGAGCACAAAGTCTGAATATGTGTATTAATATTTCTTATGTTGCAAGAAAACACAAATTCTTTCTCTCCTCACTTCTCTTTTCATACAAAAAAATGTCCACCCTTGAATACAACAAGTATTCAAGTATTTATAGAAGGAGAGGAGGGAAGAAGACAAAAGCAAACCCACTACTTACAAAATATCTTACAAGATATTTACAAAAGATCTAGAAAATATCTAAAAAGTCAACAGTTGACTTGGGCAAGTTTTTGGATGACAACATCCCATGGTGCAACATGGATGAGGTCATCATGTATGCCAACATGATTTTTAAATATTTTACAAAAATGATCAACGGATCCCAGAAAGAAGAAACAACTCTGCCCTTTGTAAAATGGCGCAACTTTCTGCATGTCGACACAACAAAAATTCCCCTTTGTAAAATGGTGCAACTTTCTGCACGTCGACACGAAAAAAATTCCCCTTTGTAAAATGGTGCAACTTTTGCATGTTGACATGACAAAAATTCCCCTTCGTAAAAAGGTGCAACTTTCTACACGTCAACATGACAAAAATTCTCCTTTGTAAAATGGGGCAACTTTCTGCACATCGACATGACAAAAATTCCCCTTTTTAAAATGGTGCCACTTTTTGCACGTCAACATGAAAAAAATTCCCCTTTGTAAAATGGCACAACTTTTTGCATGTCAACATGACAAAAATTCCCCTTTGTAAAATGGCGCACTTTTGCACGTCAACATGACAAAAATTCCCCTTTGTAAAATGGAGCAACTTTCTGCACGTCAACATGAAAAAAATTCTCCTTTGTAAAATGGCGCAACTTTCTGCACATCGACATGAAAAAAATTCCTCTTTTTAGAATGGCGCAACTTTCTACATGTCGACATGAAAAAAATTTCCCTTTGTAAAATGGCACAACTTTCTACACATCAACACGACAAAAATTTCCCTTTGTAAAATGTTACAACTTTTTGAATGTCAACATGACAAAAATTCCCCTTTGTAAAATGGTGCAACTTTCTGCACGTCGACACAACAAAAATTTTCCTTTTTAAAATGGCGCAACTTTCTATACGTCAACATGACAAAATTCCCCTTTGTAAAATGTCGAAAATTTGAATGTCAACATAATGATTTCTCCCCTTTGTAAATGGGCACAAAAATGGCTAAGTCCTAAAACAACTTGATTTCTGAAAGGGATTTTTGGACTATGTCGAACATTGTCAAACTTCCTTAGGGCCAAAACAAAATTTTTGGTATAGTTACCTACAAATTGCCTTTGTCAATTTTGCAGGATAACACCTCTTTCTCGAGATTATTGCCTAACCAAATTTTCCTTAGTTTCTCCTTTGTACCAAGATCATGCTCCTCAACATCCCTTAAGGTTGCCATATGTCTATTAATAATGCAATCAACATTATCAAAATTTGATTCAAGAGCAACCAGCCCTCTAGGAATGGTATTAGTCTTTAGCTGGATGATGCCCTTACCAAACAAGGTTTCCTTTCCCTCTGTTGCACACACCATTGGTTCCCAATCAATGCATTGATCAACAAACTCTCCCTTGTTCTGTAGAAATCTTCTAACCTAAGTATCATCATCAAAAACTTGCCAGTGTTTAATATTGTCAGGGACAGAGGGTCTTGTCAATACCTCAACATCATATTCACAATATGGGGACATTGTACAATTGTCAAACCGAGATCCCAACACTACAAGATTGTCTAGAAAATCATTGAACTTTCTATCATGATGCACAATGTTGAATGAATCAAACATCTCAATGAAATCCCAAACTGCATGCTTGTATTGTTTCATTCGCTGATTTTTTTGTGGCATACAGTTTCCTGACTTGTTTGACAACTAATTCTGAATCTCCCTTGACAATAATGTCCTTGACACCATATTTCTAAGCAATTCTTAAACCTAACAACAGTTCCTCATACTCAACAATGTTGTTTCGTCCACTCAAAGTTGAGTTTAAAGGAAAAACCAAATTTTTGTAACCTAGAGAAAGAAGAATAGAACCAACACCATTACCAAACTTGGAGCAAGCTCCATCAAACAATAGAGTCCAAGGAGAGACCACTTGTTCAAGACACCTATATTCCTCAATCTTGTGCTCCTTTCCATCAACAAATCCCACAAAGTTATCAACATCAACATTTGTGTACAATACTTCATAGGATGCATTGTTGGGATCTTCAATAAGGTGCAACATCTTCTTTTCCCCATACAACCTGACAAAGCTTCCCTCAATTGGAATGGTAGCATAGGACATATCCATTTGGACACTCCCACCAACACTTGCAGCCCATTTTCTAGACAATAGCATGCCCCACTTGGTTAGGCAGTCAACAATGACAACATCAAGTTTTAAGTTTTTACCTGGGTAAGCTGCAAGCTGCACCACTAAACCCTTCACACATCCCACTACTGGCACTTCTCTGGAGTCCATGGTAGTGCACTTCCCATATGCTATTGTTACTTTGATATTCAGCTCGTTCATGACTTCTAGAGGCATGACATTGCATGATGCCCCTGAGTCAAACATGCAGTTGTGGAGTAGTCTGTCCTTAATGATTAGAGTGGTGAAGAATGGATCCACATTCATTGGTGAGAGTCCACCAAGGATGTTCCCAAATAGACCACGGGTGGTTCACCTAGTTCCTCCAATGCTTGGTGGTACCTCTAATTCTTGAATGATTGGAGGAGTCTCCGAATGTTTACATTTCGCCTAGGGTAGTCTTCTCTTCTTTCAACCCCAAGTATTCAAATGCTCTCTTTTTGTGCTCAGGAATCCTAAGCAACTGAACAATTGGAATAAATAATTTTATTTGACTTAAAAATTGGGCAATGTCATATGGGACATTCTTTGGAAATGCAGTATTGGAAGGAAAGCTAACACACTCATTAGGTGGTATAGGAGTTTTAACAGAGTTAGGCATGAGGAGGGGTATGATTTTTGTTTGGAACTACAAGGATTTTGGTAGATGCATCTTTCTTAGGAGCCTCTTTAGGAATATTTGAAAGTAAGGGAGATTTTTCTTGGCTTGAGGCCATGTCCCTCTGAAAGCCTTACTTCTTGTGTTATATTCATTTTCTTGAGCAATAACAACATTCATCAATAACCTTCTATCTATCTTCCTCATATGGGATTCCTCCATCATAATTCTTTATCATTAAAGCTCTTAAAAAATTCATTATTGGGAAATTCAAAAGCATACAGTATCTACTTCTAAAGTATCGAGGGAGGAAGAATAGAGACCCTATGAATGCAGTCCCAAAAAGTGGCGATAGTTCGGGCACTTATCACCTCAATTGAAGTTGACCCTTGTTGTAAGATTGTGGAGCAACCCATCATGCTAGACATCATCATTATTATCATCATTTGTTTCTTCTTCTTCTTGCTGATCTTCTTCACAAGAAGTATGAGGCATGAAACATTTGTCACACCAATCAATGACATTTGTCTCCTCCATAACAACAACTATGACAACCAAAGGATCATGAACTATTCTATTTTCTCTGCATTGGGCTGCCTATTTCAAAATCCAACATGTCCCTTTTCTCTGTCATCAGATCTTTGGTGATTTGTAAACCTATCTTGGCTTTGTTTCTTGTGTTAACCTTGTGAGCTCTACCCAATTCCCTTCTCAGCCTGAGCTAGTTTGTAGGAAATTTCCTTGACAAGCCCCTGCCAAGGTCTTCACAACCTCCTCCAAATCACCAACCTTTCTTGTTTGATGTTTTTCTGGGTTAACCAACTTCACACCTTCCCTCTTAGGAGGTTTTCCAATTGCCTTGATGTTATTTTCTATTTGTAGAGCCATGGTGAAGGCCTGCCTCAAATTGGTAGGGTTCTTGTCCCTCAAGTAGTATGCAGCCTTTTTATCAAATGCATTAGAATATTTGATCAAACATGACTCATCACATGGTCTCAAGTTAACAGGAAATCTTCTCAAAGTCTTATTGAACCTTGTGTTGAAATCATGTACTGACTCATTAGGATTCTTCTTGATATTTTCAAATTCTGATAGAAGAAACCTAGGGTTAGTTCTATCACCATATTGCAATCTAAAGGCATTGTTCATCTCAGTCCAAGAATCAATAGAGTTATCTAGAAATGCTTTATACCAGTCCCTTGCATCCTCTTCCAAAGTGTGAACAAACAATTTGATGTATACATCTTCATGTTCAATCTCAAAGTCTTCCATCATGTTGATAAAAAGATTTAAATGCTGATCACCAGTTATAGCATTATTTCCCTGGAACTTTGGTAGTTTGTTCCTTACATCTTGAGGTACTGCATTTGGATAACCAGCCATTCCCACAAAATTTATAGGTCCAAAGGTGTTTACAAAAAATGGAGGTCTGGGTGGGGGATGAGCCATATTGATTCGAGGAGGTGATCTTGGGGGAGAAACAAATTGATAAGGGGCAGGGGGTCTTTGAAACACATGAGTATAGCTTTCAAAATGGATATCCTTTAAAGGCCTTGTTTCTTGGAAATACCTATCAACCTCACGAAAATATTGGTACAGAATGTGAAGAAAACTTTTCAAAATCAAAAGAAGGCCCCTCTCCAATTAGAGAATTCAATTCCACAAAGAGGCTACCTGATTCAGAAGCACTTGAATGATAGTTTTCAATGACAGGATGATCACTTTCATCAATGGATATCCCTTTTCTTGTCTACTAATCTCCCACAACTCTCCAAGATTTTCTTCCTTCTGATTTTGTTTTTCCTAGCTCTGGAAATAATGTCCTAGTAGGATCCTTAGAGAAGAAATATCTTCTTCCTTCCATTTTGGAAAATATTAGTAACAAATCTTAGTTTGATAGAGTTTTAAGACACTGGTATTCATTAAACATCAGATAAATAGGGAGTCACCACTAAGGATTTCCACCTTAGTTGTGCAAATGCACTAAATATGATATGTCAAATGTCTATCAGCACTAGAAACTAGAAATGAAAGGTCTGACTTTCCTTTACCAAAATTTATTAGTTAATACTAGTGCAAAACTTGTAGAGAC
This sequence comes from Taxus wallichiana var. yunnanensis, assembly GCA_018340775.1. Taxonomy (NCBI): domain Eukaryota; kingdom Viridiplantae; phylum Streptophyta; class Pinopsida; order Cupressales; family Taxaceae; genus Taxus; species Taxus wallichiana. The sequence goes on from CM031239.1 coordinate 975,353,646, forward strand.
TGGAAAGGTTGCATACAACACTGTGGTCCGAGTATGTAATGCAATCATAATATACGTGAAATGGCACCGGAAGCGTGTTGGTACCAAAATTTAATCTCCTTTAAAGGCCGAGTAGCATCATGGATTTAACAGACACTCGGAGGTAGATAAATGATTATGTATGTCTATTTACAGTTGGGGAAGTAGTCTATCTGACTCTTCAATACTCAAACTTTGAAAAGGAGTGGGTAGCACTTTAAGAGGATTTGATCTATCTTAACTATTTTAGGTTGTGCCTTTCAATCGAGGTAAGATAACCCTTTTGTATCTTGTTGTTTGTGGAGGAGATGGAGATATCATTGTTAACGAAGTTGTTAAGGAGACCTTGAAGAAAATATGATCAATACAACAAAATATAACTCTCACGAGGTTTCACTCTAAATAGTGGAGATATTCTCTAGGCAAGGTTCAATCTACTAAAGACATTTGGAATCTTGATTGTTTCTACATGTTTTGGTAATGGAAATTATGCATTTGTGCACACACAAGAAAAACAGGGGTAGTATGGGTAGGATTGGTTGTTTTAAATAAATTTTGGTGGGAGGTGAGGTAGAATGAACTTGATTCACCGGATCCTTGAGAGCTTTTACAAAATGGAAGACTAAACCAACAGAATGCCACAGAACAGCTAAAATGTTTCTTTAACCAGAATATGTGCTTCAATGGAGGCCTAGATTAGCACTTTTTCATACAATCTATGAGACTCTAACATGAAGGCTTGAGTTGAAAGACCCAACAAAGCATCAAGATCTCGAGCAAAATCATGCCTGAGGTACACCCAAAGGCTTACAAACAATCTCTGTCAAATAGATGAAAGAAAAGTGATTTTAAATCGTTTATTTCACTCCCAGATGAAGGCTCTTCTAAGAAATGAAATTGTAGATGCCACTAAACTATCACAAGGATTGAGACCTATGTGATTGGAATAGATTTTAATACAAGATTGCAACAGGAACAAGAAAAACTATTTTCATACACTCAGAGATAAAACAAACACATTTTGCTCAAGATCAACACATAATAAGTTGAATCGATCAAATTTATCAAGAGGGGAAAATTTCTAGAACAATCTCGAGCTTTTCAATGGATGTACACTTACATAAACATTGACACGATAAAATTTGATACAAAAGAGATATATAGGCTTCTCGGATGATATCTCAAAATATAGGCTTTATCAAATTTTCCTCTTGGGAATTTTCTTCAAACTATAACACTCCAACCTCTCGCATGATAAATTTGTGCCATTTATAAAATTTATGACAAATCCCCTTTTCCCCTCAAAAATCTAGACATTGAGTGCCACCACTGCTTGTCATGATCACGATCGCAATTCCTAGGATCAGATCTGAAAAAAGTCGCTAGGTGCTCAGGGGGAAGATCTTTTGAAAATCTACCACATTCAACTCCTCCTTCTAGTAGATCACTCTTTGTTCAACTTGTCAACCACTTCTGCCCCTAATCTATTAAATCGGCTATTTGCATGCTCAGGAGAAGAAAAACAGAAAATCCGATCGATCTCGATAGTTAGACCATTTTAATGGAAAAAGACATCTCAGCATTTTCCTCACCAAAATTAGATATCGACATTAACTCTCCTCTCTATTTGGCATGTAGGAAATACCAAGAAATCATGAAGACTTGCACTTCCAAAAGCATTTTAGTAAAAATGGGGGAAAACTAGATTGAGACTCACATCTCATTGTTGATCTTTAATTTGAATTTGGGTCATCCATGTAGAAGATTCAATTTAAAAACATGCATGGGGATCCCTCGACTTTTTACGACTTTTGGAAAAAAAAAAAAAAATCACATTTTTCTCTGCAGCTCCACCCTTGAGAAATGAGCTTGACAAGTGTCCCGAGGTGGGTCCCAAAGGAACCATGGAAAAATTAAGACAATTTACCTCTTTTTTTGGAAAAGGGGAAAATATTCCAAGTTTCCCCACACCTCCACCTTTGACTGGAGAAAGCTTTGACCTCTCCTCTATTGGGATTTCGGGCCATTTTCATATTTTAATCTTTTGAATATTAAGGGGCAAAAAATGTAAGTTACCCCCGATGGTCCACCTCCCCACCCTTTTGACTTGAATTTTTTTGATTTATCCTTTGTCGGGCTTGTAGGACATTTTGATATTTTAACCCTTTTGAGAAAAAGGGGCAAAAATTCTAAGTTTCACCCGATGGTCCACTTCCCCATCCATTTTGACTTTTCAAAATGCCACACGTCATAATGGTGCATGTTGAGATGGTCCCAAAATTTGAGAACCGAGTAAGTGCGGGGTTGCCACATCTCTTGGCCAAGAAAAAAATTGTTTGAAGGCTTGAAGCTTAGTGGAAGGTGCCATGTGTTAGATCTCGAGGCAATTTTCTTTGGCTATTGAAAAGTCCAAGAAAAATGTAAAGTGAGCAGAGTCCTCCAAGTGTCCTCTTGGCGCTTCTTCAAAATGGTACGCAAGTTTAAGACCCTGAATGAGTGCGGGCTCACCATGTGTACCTATTTTCGCCAAACTATTTTAGCCTGCATAAAAAAATTTCTAAGTCCAAGTAAAGTAGTGGAAACCTCCATGTGTCCTCCTAGTGTTACTACAAGGCCAAACCAAAAGCAAATCTTCAAATGAGCATTGTTCCTCCACGTGGACAAATTTTTCAGTTGAGGTAATTTATAAAATTTATGAAGCACCCAAAGTGAGCCACATCCAACCAAAAGAGGCCACATTTCTTGTTGATGTGAAGATTCAAATTTGACTGGGAGAAATGCCCGTCAAACCGTAAAATGCAAAAAAATGACCATTTGAGCCCAGAGATGAAATTTTCTCCAAGGATAAAGAATTCAGGATTTTATAAGGCTCAAATACGTTCCTTAGAATTACATCCACTCATTTTTCTTCAAGTATTTAGGGTAGAAATGGTAAGGGTAGAAAATCCTGACTGTGGAAAATGGAAATAATGGGAAAGCGAGTTTTTACACCCGAATACAGACTTCTTCTAAGAAACAGAGAGACAAGGAAACAAATATTAGATCCATATGTGATCTTTGACCCAAGACAGATTAATTATGGCAACAAAGAGAAAGAAGAGACTTCCTGTGCACAACTTTGGAAAATAAAATGTGACAGAGGTCGTAAATCAATGGATTTTCAAAGGAAAAATGGGGCGAGACAATTTTGAGCACCAACATAACCAATTTCAAAAAAATTCATCCAAAGTGAGAAAACACACTCCGGTTAAATTTCTACATGTCCACTTATATATCAAGAGTTCATAGGAACTGACAGAATTCAGAACTAGCGAATGCTTTACGATTAGTGGCTAATTTTCTAGGGCCATCGGTCATAAATGAGCTAGTTGTTAATGATCAAAAATGAGCTCGAGGGCTCAGAAAACCACATCCAAAACTGATGTTCGATGTCAAATAAATAACTTCCTACAAGTTCCCCTATATATGGATAATTCATCCACGTCGACGGAATTGAGAACTCGAGAAATGAGTTTCAAACGGCGATGAGTTTTTGGAGCCACCAAATCGTAATTGCCTAGTTTGGCCTAGTCATTCTATGACCGCAAGCCTACAAAATGACTTTTCCAATATAACCAAGAATTTTATTTTCCCCAAACTTAAGGTTCAGTGTAATCTTGTAGTAAAAATAATAACGGTTTGTGAAGGCAAACAATCATTTCGTTGATCAGGGTTCAAAAGGTGGGTCAAAACAAAAGCCCACTTTTTAGTTTTAACAACTTCCAGAAAGTGAAAAATAAAGTAACATGAGTCCTATAGGAGTGGCAATGAGAGCACAAACAGTCAAACGAGTTCGAGTTAAAGCTTGGTGCAACTCCATGGATAACAAGGAACACACACGTTTCTTGAAATATCTTTCATGGGGCCCGAGGTGTTGTTTTGCAAATCTCTGGAAATTACATTTTTCTAACTTTGTAATGAAGATAAAATGGTTGTTATAGTTGACTCATCTAGATCTCGCCCAAAACCAACAAACATGAGAACCTAATTTTTATACTATGATTTTAGCACATACAAGGTTACAGTAACAACATGGTTGATGGTCAATTTGTAAACCGACAGTGTAGATGTCCAAGTAGAGTTTTATTGTTTCACACTAACATTCTAATTTAAATACTCAACTATGCACTTATCCAAGGGTTTATTATTTCTATTACCTTGTAAATGAAGAACCAAATAATAGAAAAATTATAAGAGACAAAGGTAGGGAGACCATGCCTGAAATCGAATTGGTGAAGTACAGGTACTCCAAGGGGTAAAAATCACGATCAATGAGACCAAGAAAAAGAAGAGGATTTCTTCCAAATAGTTTGTGAGAGTTGTTATTACCTCCATCATTGGTAAGATTGATCCCATAAGCCTTGCTGACAAATTTAAGTTAGACCATTTGAAGAAGATTTTAGTTCACTAAAGCCTCGTTAAGTGAAAATTAGACTAAGCTTATTATGCAGGCTGAGTTGTGAAATGGCTTAAATACGGTTGGCATATCCAAGGGCTGCATATCTTCAACCTTGTAAATCAACCAACCAATGATAAAAAATGCCAACAACAATATTTTTTTATTTTCGCAGGGACTCTTATTCTCCATTTTCGTTTTGAGTTTTTTTTTTGTTTTATTTTAAATCCCTCTGTTGTATGCTAGTGTTGGTTATATCTATCTCCCACTCTTTTCAATAAACAAAGTGAAAAGTTTGGATTGAGGAAGAAAATATTTGAATCTAGGTAAGGCCACAAATACCTCAACAAGAAGGAGAAACTTGAAGTTTACTAAGACATCTTCACTGTTTTATGCATGTAGACTATATGCTTCAGAGACACCCCACATATGCTCTATTAATAAAAGAATCTCTAATAAAAGGAAGATTGTAGGTGTGCGTCCTCCTATTCTACCAAAATTCTGAACCTAACTGGGCCTAGAGAAAACATTGCAGTCCATACACCACGTTTCTCCTAGGAAAGGTTAAATAGCACTCGGGTTTTCACATTTTCATGCACTTCTACCGGACAATTGCAACTACGACATCTCGCCACTATTCCTTTATCATTTTTGCTTTCATTGATAAAAAAACACTATTCCGATATATGATTTTGATGCAAGCTAGAAGGGTGTATGAAAAGGTTGTGGAAACTTGGATCTACATCTGCTTATCGCATTATCTTGAAAGTGTCTAAGACTTTTCAAAAACCCATTTATGTATATCCTACAGTCTAGGTTGTCTACACAACCATGCTTTTGTTCAAGACATTTTATTAAACAACTCATTTTCCTATCCAAGTTTCACACAATTTGCATACTGTCTACCAATGCATTTGCAAATGCAACATCGACCGATTTCCTCTATCTTTATGCTTTGGAGGATGTCAAAACCTTGTTCCATTGATGGTATTTGGCACATGCTGGGGAAACATAGGAAAAAGGGCAAGCAGGGAGAGTGCAAGAGACAAATCTTGCAGAGACATAAGTGGGATAGCAGGAAGGGTACTTTCAAAATCATAATCAATAACACAACTACTTGATTTAACACGCAACCCACACCCACTCCTCCTACCACCAATAACTGCGTCCTTGCAATTTATGCTAAATTTTATACTTCAAGTTGGGTCTAGTGTGGGTAAATCCTTGGATTCCAATTAAGGTGCTTGTATCATTATGAAAGGAAATGACAAGTCTAAAAATCTGTAAGGAAGTGTCATTGTCAATGTTTTGCTAGCAAGGCATTCCATTCCATGCTACATTCTGATGACCCCCTTCCACACTCCAACACTTCACATCATACTCCTATTACATGCATTCCATGTTTATTTATATTTAGAAAAAAATTAATTTTTCTTATATTCGATTGGGCACTACATCTCCTCTCGCTTATAAGAGCATCATCCTCGATGCGATACAACACTAAAGAATGAAGTACACATAAAAAACCATGTCAATGATGACACAAGGCCAAGATTAGAAGAGGTGCTCATGAGCAAGGAGGAAATAATTAATGACTCATGCCACCAATGAGAGAATACATGTTTCCAAAGCGTGACCATAAGAAAGAAGGAAAGGTTTGAAAATTTATTAATGTTCCGCGAATATTGGTGGCTCCATTTTACATTATTACCTAGTTAATAATTTTCCTTAACAATATTTATTGATCTCAATCTCTTAATATTTCATTGTTTTTAAGATTTCAATTTATTTATTTATTTTTATTTTTATTTTTATTTTTATTTTTGCAGGTGCCCATCTCGATACTAACTTCACGATGCGACACAAGAACCAAACAGAACACCAACGGTCCACAATACATTTATCTCTACATACTTCTACGATTGTATCACATCACAAGAACTCAACTAAACCATGGAAGGAACATACACAATCCACACAACATAGTACTTATTGCACATGCCCCGAAACAATAGTACTTGTAACATAAGTAGACTACAACAACATGGAATTCCTAACATGTACACATATGAAGGTTCCACAAAACTCCAGACCATTTTTATAGCTACAAAGTGTCAAGATGGAAGCAACATCACAAGACATAGCCTCCCTCAAGTGTCTCTTATGCCTCCCTCAAGTAATAAAATAAAGATAAATTTTCCTTTTCACTCCCCAAAAGAGGTTGGTCACCCTATGGCCCTAGGCGCATAGAGTCCAGATACCTCTAACCCAAGTGACATAATAACTCATGGTTCAACAACCCACTAGTTATCTATAACTCCTGGGGCGTACCCCCATACAATGAAGTGGGTCCATAGGTCCCACCACTCCATGGTGAATCCCATGACCCTATTCCAACACATTATAACATTAGAACCAACATAACAATCCATATCAAATGCCAAGTGGCAACAATCCCAAGCCTTGGGCTAGGCTATAAAAATTTTAAACTTGATACGCAATTTAAAACTAAGAAAAGAAAATGGCTAATTAGCCATGGTTAGTGCAAAATCTGAATGTTAGTGCAACAACCAAATAAATGCCCAAAATATAAGAACATGTCAATCAAGAAAACTGTTGGTTCTAGCAAGAAAAGGGAAAGTGTTCGATTTATGAATAAAATACATGTATAGGAATAACACATTACGATAACTATGTGGCCTTATATAGCCACCAAGGGGGTACTCAATGAGTTGCTGGCACTCAGAAACATCAAGCCTTAGCTCATAAAATATCATATCAATAATACAATTGTCATCATCTCTATCTGAATAATCCGCCACCACTTTGACAAGGCTCAACATAGTCAAAATCACATAGGTTGAATCCATACGATAACCATATTGGGAGAGAGAAATGAGCATAAGGTGTCCACAAAACACAATATGCATGACACCCGTTGAGCAAGTACCACACATACCAAATGAATAAAAGTGGGTTTTCAATCTATATAAGGCACCACTTCCTATCTTATACTCGGCTCGAGTGACTGGCCAATGGTAAACATTTCCTCACTCCAAACATACACCTTTACTGATTTCCCTTAGGGTCGGTTAGTGTAGGGTCCACAACATAACACATAACTACATCACTAACACAATGGTGATTCACAAAAATTAACCATAACATCTTACGCATGGTATATATACAGGGTAAAACACAATCATTACTTTCACAAAGTTATGATACATCACATTATCACATTCTCAGTAACCAAAGTGCAATCACCATGCACAATAGGGATCATACGCTCACCATATGCCCCTAAATCACGACATGAACCATCATATATTACATGAATTATACATATGAGGAACACAATGTCTAACTTTACAACATATAGTCAATTGCAATACAACATGGTGATGCACACAATTCATCACAATACAGATGACAACATCACGATATAATCTAATTCTCTTTACACCAATTTTGTCATGTAATACATCAATACACCTACATATCACATAATGAAAAAATGCTCCAACACTTCACAATCCAAAATAACATTCTTTTGTCACACAAAATAAGGTGGTACATCACATGTGAACTCTTCATAGGATCCATGAAAAGGAGAGAGAATGCTCTCAACACAAGCACATCAACATGATAAAAAAATACACACCAAGTGACATACACAACATGTGCGTTCATAATTGTATAATTATGACATTGTTCACATCACACTTATAACACATTACTCTTCCAATATCCACCACCTGTTATCCATATTTTGTCCCCGGGTCAAATATCGATCACCACAACCTTGTATAAGAGGAACCGAGAAAACTCATTTATATTTTGCAAATCGGTCACAAAAGGACTCAACCATGGAGTGGCGGGGTCCAAGAGAGACTAAGTGACCATGTACAAAAGAAACAACCCTGTCGGGCCATTTTCACGTCTTAAATCCATTTTCCAAGTTACAAGTAGACTCAGCTATGAGATAGTAGGGTCAGACAAGAAGGGGTGATGCCGCAGAGGAACCAAAAATAAGAAGGGGAAGAAACGGTGAAGATCCAAAGACATCGAGCTAGAAATAGTTCAGGAAAAAGCTCAAAAAATGAATAAGTACGGAGGAGGTAGTAGAAGGATCCATATGTCCTAATGACACTTCTCTAAAGGTGAATCCAAAAAGGAGAACCCAAACTTGTGTCAGGCTTCCATGTGTCCAAAACCCCAAAGAAGTTTTGGGGCATTGAAAAGTCTTTAGCTGAGAGAAAGCGTACCAGGTGTCAAATTGGCACAAATTCGGAAAGGAAGCCCAAGGCAGAGACTCAAACTTGCGCCAGCCCTCCACGTAGAAAATGGTCAAATAGAGTCAAAAGGTGGGCTTTGAAATTGGCTAAGTATAGATGTATCAGTGGAGAATGCCAAGTGTCAGTGTGGCGCATCTCCAAGAGTTGGTCTCAAGGTGGAAACCCAAATGAGCACGAGCTCTCCACGTAGCCCAAAGTCTAAAAGGAAAGAGGGATCATTGAAAATTCCGCAAATCAATGGAGGCTAACAAGTGTCAACTCGACACTCCTCCAAAGGAAAACTTTGGGCTGGATTATCAAGTGAGTGCGGTGCCTCCACGTGTTATTCCATAGGGGTAGAGTCGGTTGAATAGTCAATGCATGAGCCCAGTTGGTAGAGGTTGCCAAGTGTCTTAATGGTGTTGATTCAAGGGTTGAATAGAGAAAAGGTTTCCAAATGAGCACCAGACTACCATGTGTCCTAGGGGAAAGCGGACCGTCGGGGAAAAATTTGGTTCTTTGCCCCTTGTTATCTCAAAAGGGGTAAAAGTTACAAAATGGCCCGCAACTCTGCCCAGGGGAAAAGTCAACATTTGGGCCCGAGTCAAAGCCAAAGTGGGGAGTCGGAGGAAAAAGTGAAAGTTTTCCTTTTGTTCAAAAGGCACTAAGATAAAGGTGGAAACACATTCCCCAGCTGACCATAAAGAGCTGGGTGTCTAGGCGGAGCTTTGAGGTTGCAGGAGTTTTTTGAGTTTTTTTTTTTGCGCAAAGGGAAAAATATAAATTGCTAACCCATGAGTCTAATTTTTACTCTAATCGGCTGCCACATGTCCCATATAAAGGGGGAGCCACTTTAATATTTTTCTCCCACTAATTCATACGGACTCGATACAAACTTCAAAGGGGCATATCTTTTGACTCGGGGCTCGAAATATTGCAAATCGACACCATTTGAAATATCTCGACCTCACCCATGCCATGGAGGCCTAAAAATTAATTTTGAGGAGGTTAGGTGAAGAAAATGGAGGAAATTTCTTTGGGATTTCAATACGGGATCTTCTTGCCTCAACGACTGGATCGATGTGATCTATTTAAGCTCGTTTCCTATTCCTTCAAGGCACCAAACCAAGGATTGATGTAGAAAAGACGGATTTGTGGTAGATTTTATTAGAAGCATTAACAATGAGTGGTTGATCTTCAACCTGCGTTTCCCACTTCTCTCTTTCTCTTTCTTCTCTCCGATCGAATCTATAAATATGGGGGGAAAGATTCGTTGTAAAGGGTTGGACATTCTTTCTTTGTAGGCTCCCTTCTCCTTCTAAAGAAATGGATTTGTGGGGTTCATGCCTTCCATTAAAATTGTGATACATTTTTTCCTTTTGGATATTTTGTAATGAATGTAAAGCAATCCATAGAGAAATAAAACACGTCTGCGATCGATCTTAGATCCTTTCTTGTTTTTTTTTGCTTTCATTTGGTCCCCTATTACAAATCGCTATCTATTTTTTTATTGTATGCATTTTGTTCATTTGTGCCCTCTTTGAAAAAATAAGTGTTCATCATTCCTTTGGTGCATCACTTGGTAGTTTAGTTATTTCTTATTCCTTATACTCTTTTACCGCTGTCTCCTTGACAAGTTTTAGATTATGTATAGAAATAGATCCTCTGCAAACCCTCACATATGCACCTAAATAGAGGAATAAGGAACCAACCTTCAATCTGGAGAACTTTTCCATTTTTACAAGGTCCCACACCTTGGGGAAAGTTCAATGTTATGCAATCACACCAAATGACCTTGCCTTAGAAAAAGGCACTGTATAACTCATTTGGGGGTGTTGTGATTTCACACTAACAGTTTTGCACTTTGGTGGGACTAAGAAGTATCCATCTTATTACGAGTAGGAATTGACATACACTTGCTTTGTGATTCTAGCTTTTAAGAAGCCTTAAAACGATACATCCGGTGACTCGAAACAAACAACGCTCATGGTTTGGCGGTCCATGAAAGTTCATGAGAAGAATACAACCATGGGCAAGAACCAAAGAATAGGGACTATTTGTCTATCTAGACTCATCCCCGGATAGAGGGAGAAGAGGAAGAAGAGCCCAAAAGTCTCTATCTCCACCAAGCGAGAGCATTATCAACACCTCCTCTTCGGACGTTCATTCAATCAAGAGGGTGCTTAGACCGATCGAATGGCTTAGCCAAATCTTTTGGATAACTTCACCGGTAGTTGCCCCCTTACCTTGAATGCATAAAATCTAGTTCCTATTGCAGCATTAAAGAGTATCCTATATTTCACTGGGGAAAACTAAACTTTCCTAGTGATTATTAGTGTGGAATCAAAGCACCCCGGATGCGAGATCGGGCTTCTAGGTTGATCACTCGAGGCATCCAGCAGTGTGATTGCACAACATGGAAACCTCTCTCTAAGCGTGGGACTTGTGAACCGAGAGAGGAATCTCCAGAGAAGGTGGTTCCTGCTCCTAAACTACCTGCCACAAGCTATTCCAGTGCAGGCAAGCTAATCTAATCCTAATCTAACCATGCCAAGGAGACAGAGAGAGAGAGAGAAGGGAAAAACAGAAAAATCCTACACTAAAATGGTGATACACTAGAGAAGGAGAATGTTGAACCTCTATCAAAACTGCCATGGGACAAAGAGAGGTGAGCAATGGGAAGGATGGACAGATGCATCACAGGCCCAAGGATAGATTTCACACAGAAAATGTCCCAAAACTCCATGAACATAGCTCCAGACCTGCAATGAACATTCAAACATGCACAAATACCTGCAATGAAGAGAGGCAAGAGGAAAACAAGCGAAGAACGAGCAAGGATGGACAGATGCATCACAAAACACGTTTTTGTTGCTTCAGAAGTTTGCATGAACATCATTTCATTAGTAAAAGGAAAAAAATGCCATTACAGAGCAGGGAGGAGGTTCGAACTCCATTTTTAACCCTAGAGAAGAAAAGAAGGGAGGGCAGAGCCGAATAGATGAACAACTTGTAATTATTTTTTTTAAAATGAGCCAAATCTGGCTTTTACATTGCATGGGTCGAGCCCGAGGAGACAAAAACGCACAAAAACGTGAAAGCCCATTCCTCCTTGACTACAGATGCATTAAAACGGCATGGGGAACCTTACAAACCCATACCCTGCCATCTTTGACCGATTTGGAGGAGAATGCGACCCATTCTGCATTAAATGCAGTCATTTGGAATGTCACACGGCCATGAACACGCGTCAGAACCGTTTCTCAATTTTCTCTCTCCAGACTACACCAAAATTCAATATCAATCCTAGAATCATGTAGAGAATTTCATAAGCTTTCCGTTGATATAAATAACGTGCAAATCCGAGCTCTGGATCAAAAGATATGACGATCTGAAGTTTTAGGGCACAAAAGCAGGTGAAAATGCGTTTTGAAAATCTTTCCGCGCTCTCGCCACTGGATGACACATGTCAAGCGTTGATTGGATGCATGATTTCTCTCTCCTCCACCTTTCCACGAGCTTTCCTTTGAAAGTTTTGCCTTTTGTGATTTTGGAACATTTTCCACCTTTTCTCCCGCGCCCCCGCCACTTGGGACACGTGGCATGCATTGATTGGTCGACACGGGGCGCGGAGTAGACTTTCGCTTTTAGCTCTTTGGCTGAACTTAGCCAAATTTCCCAAATCTTTCCCTGGCTCCGCACTTCTCTACTCCATTGGACACGTGTCCTGTACTAATTGGCTCGGGCCAGCGCTTCAAACCTTGCCCCTTTGACTTTTTGACCTTTTCCTTGTGACACATGTCATGATTTGATTGGTCTGGGCCTCTTGCCGCTCTCTTTCGTGCCCTTCGCGTCTTTTTGTCTGGATGTCCTAGTGTTGTTTGGGGACGAGAATCCTCCGATTCTCCTGAAATGGGCTTCCTTGTCCTTTATCTATCGATGACACGTGGCACAATTTGATTGGCTCTCGGCTTTTTCGGCTATCCGCGTCCCACGCGTCCCTTTGCCCCAACTTTCCTTGTGTGGAAGTTTCCAGTTTCAGTTGAACCGGCCAGTTCGCATCCTTCCCATCCATCTGTCCCAAATGTCCTAGTCTTTGAAGCTCCCCGTTTCGGCCGAACCGGCCGGTTCGCGTCCTTCGCGTACATTTGTTCCACTTGTCTGGGTATGCGGGACATTCTTCCGAACCACCCGAAATGGGCTTCCTTTGCTCTTGGCCGCTTCACCTTTTCGTGTCCCACGCATCTCGATGGCTCGATTGTCCCTGTGCTACAGTTCCTTGTTTTGGCCGAACCGGCCGATTCACGTCCTTCGCGTCCATTTGTCCCGGATGTCCCTTTGCTTCGCGGGCCGCCTGGAGGCTTTTCGGCCAATCCGCACCTTGATGTCCCAACTGTCCCAAAGGTGGCCTGGAGTAGGACTTAGCCAATTTCACGATTTTTCTTGGCCCAAGCTTGTTTTTGCAGCCTTTTCACCTTTTCTCAAAGCTTGCTCCTTTCTTCTTTGGCCAAGGAGTTCGAAAAAATATGAGGGAACCCCGAAACATGATGTTTGCTTTGAATCAATCAATTTGCCAGGACTTGAATATTGATGCATGTTATCAAAATTACCCTAGGGGGAATTTTGGATAAAAGATGATCATGTCCAAGATATTGCAAATGTTTTTACAATCCACGAGATTCATGACATGGAAATTATTGTCAAGCTTTTTGCCTCTTCACTCAAAGGAAGGCTTCACAATGGTTTAGGAGTCTTGAGGTAGGCTCTATCCAAAATTCGAACTAGCTATGCACAGCCCTCCACAACCAGTTTGGAGAGAAGGGTGATAACTTATCTTTGTTGGAGCAACTAACAACAATCAAGAGAGCCCTAAATGAGAAAATGAAAGACTTCAACATCATATTCCAGTGGACCTAGGACAAGATTCCAACAGTGGTAAAACCCACAAATGAAGGTTCCTTCTTATACTTTCTTAAGGATTTAAATTATGATATTTCTCTGATGGTTCAGTCAATGGGGGTCACTACATTAAGCGCAACCTATAGCCTTTCCATAAGGGCTAAGAACCATTTGATTTAGGCTGGTAAAATCACTCCTAGGACATCCATGCTTGTATACCCTGAGTTAGGAAGCCCAGATGTTATCCAAACACCTACATTAGCTCCTATACCCACCCCCATGAGTCAAAGTTTAAATGAAAATTCCACTTCATCATCTAACACTACTAACGAACTCCAGGAAGTCATGAAACAACTTCAAAACACTGGGAATGAACTAGTAACTATTAAAAGACAATAAGCTTAGAGTTCTAGGCCATATCGGTCTCGAGCTTAGTCTTAGGTCGATGTCGGGCTAGACCCAAGATTAGAAAAATAGGCCACCATCTTAGACTGTAAATAAGAGCCAGATCTAAGGAAAATCCCCAGCTTCTAGACCTTTTAGGTCATATGATCCAAACATAGCTTCAACATCCAGGGCATTGGTTCTAGCACGATTTAACAATATGGCACAAGAATATGATTAGTGTTTTCCATGCAATCAAGCGCATAACCAATCAATGTGCTTTAATGGTGATCTAAATCAGGCCTTGATTGTGCAAACCAGTATGGTGCCACAAGAACCTAGCTAAGAGGGATATCAGCAACAAGAAGCTCAATAAAGTGGACCTTTAGGAGAGAATATGCTTGTAAATTGGTAGGTCAAGACTTATGTGGAATGAATCGAGTTCCCTTCTCAAGGTGTTGTTGCAATGCTTGGTCCAAAAGAGGAATATTGGAGAGGGCCAACCACCGAACTCGGGTGAACCTCAATATTTCATCACTCCACAAGGTCCTAGTGTTCTAGGTACAACTCTAATATATAGAACCAATCCAAGCCACCTCCCAAAGCCAGTCAGGCACTGTTGTAACAACTCATGTGAAAGAAAGAAATGTGTCTGGGAAGGGGTAGCAAAAGGATAGCTCATTCAATATTATTGAGAAAATGAAAAGGAAAAGTGTGAAAATTTCACTATGGGAGTCACTGGCCATTCTAGGGAAGAGGGATTTGTTGCAGAATGCCATGCAGAATTGGTCATGTTCAAATAACCCCCCTAACTAGCAAGAGAGAGTGCTTTCCAATGCAATTCAATTGGGGAGAAACCATGAAGAACAACAAGGTAAGAACCTTATACCTCCTCGCTTCTATGTCTCATTAATTATTGGAGATAAATTGGTGCACAATTGTATGATTGATTATGGGGCTAGTATTTATGTGATGCCCAAACAAATAGCTGATCGAGTTGTGTCTCCAATAAAATTTGATGGGACAACAAAGTGACCACTATGGGAATCATCAAGGATCCGAGTCTCACTCTGCATGCCCGCCCAATGTGACTATTTTGCAAAACGTATCCATCATAGATTTACCACCACATTTTACTTTGTGCTTGTCCAGGGATCACTACCAAAATTGAAGGCTATCTGTCACACCTGATTGGTCACACATGCTCTTTAGAACAAGATATAGGAAAATACCTATTGGTTATAAAATAATGACTTTAATGAAAGCAACAGTCAAGGGACAAAAATTCCCTCCTCTTTAATGGGAGAGGTTCCCTTATTTAAAGGCAAAAACTTATTTACAAATGTACAATGTTTAGTTTTAAAGAGGAACTCTGATATCATGAAAGTGTTTTAAATGACTGATTATCAATACAAAAGGACAGAAGAACTAAGGAATGGGAAAAGGTAGAATAACATTCTCAGGAAATATAGATAGAAAAATAATTCCTTATAAATGCTGAACTAGGATCATATAGAACAAAATCATTTGCGTTAAAACCATAAGATGTTATTTCATAGACACAAAGTTCTAGAGATGACATCCACAAGAATACAAAGCTTCTTGATGCAAAATAGATTAATGATTCAATAATTTTAACAGATAGGAAATAATGAATAAGCACAGATAGAAATAGAAAGGAAATCTTCTTGTATTGATAGCTTTTGACTCTTTTACACTTTCAAAAATAATCAGAGTTCGCCCTTAGAATGGCATGGAGAGCTCATTATATAGCTTACAAATTGGTTACATTTGGTAACCATTTCTTTTAACTAAAATATTAATTAAGGAAATGCACAATACAATGTCCTTAATTAATTTACAAGGAGCTCAACACTAAGAATAGAAGAAGAGAAAGAGAGCTAGAAGAGAAAACATCCATTTATGGCTGAGGAGGGCCCACTGATTTGAGAATCCGATGCCTAAATTTTTTTAATGCCTCAACTATCTCCATACCTCATGGGATTGTTGTGTTGGAAGTTGTGTGAGACCAAGTGCCTAGACATTTCTCCATATCTTTATCGATCTCAGTATACTTCGTGTATTCTTTATTGGCCTCATAAATGACAAATTGAAGAGAGCAAATATCCTTTATCTTCTATTTGGTAATTAATTCTTCTTTGAACAAGTACAAATTTTCTAAACTAAGGTTTGATCTCATGAAGAGAGAAAGAAACACCTGAAGTTTCATCATGAAGATGGAAATGAATATCTTTAAATGCGAGAGGAAAGACAAGTTTTGAAATACTCTCCTTTCGCCAATTGTTCCTCAATTCTCCCAATGCTTCCTCCAGAAACTTTATCATCCATTCAACACTA
This sequence comes from Taxus wallichiana var. yunnanensis, assembly GCA_018340775.1. Lineage (NCBI taxonomy): Eukaryota > Viridiplantae > Streptophyta > Pinopsida > Cupressales > Taxaceae > Taxus > Taxus wallichiana. Next base: position 975,370,017 of record CM031239.1, read on the forward strand.
AAAATCCACGTCTTTAATAAGTTGTTCCTAACATCATCAAAAACTTTACTGGCCAATAATATCTTCTCCTCAGTATAACCCATCGGTGAAGATCCATAGTACAACTACTCCAAACCTTTGACTCCTTGTCCATAGCTCTAATTGAGGAGGAGAGTTTTACGCTACAAGTTTGACACCTTTTCATTGGTTTTGAAGGCCTCCACAATGAAGTTCAAACCTGCTATAGTCATGTCATCAACCATAGCCTCCATATCCTTTCCATAAGTGGAATACCTATGTATGTCCTTGATACTCTGAACTTCATCCTGACTGAGAATCATGGGAGGTGGAAGGGAAGCTAGTGGGGTAGGATCCAAAACCTTATCCTTGGCCAATAATGACTTGATAAAGCTGGAAAGAACTTGGTTCTGTTCTTCCAACTATTCTATGGTCTGCTTTCCCTTCTCAACTCATTCAATAACCCTTGTTACCATTTCCTGAAGGTTATGAACCTCACTCTCAGGAGTGGATTCTCCCATTAGGATTCTAGAAAGCTCTAGATCAGAGACCAAGAGATCCTACTCTACCTTATCAACCTTGGGATTTGCAACCTACAGGCTGGCGGCCCGAGCATCGAGTTACCAACCTTGAAGTTTTCTTGGCTCTCTTTTTGGAGGAGGAGCAATACCCAACAGAGCTGCTACAACATCAAAGTCTGACCCTGTCAAACGAGAAGAAGATTTTCTCTTCTTACAATCAACCAAGGGCTGCATCCAAGCAAAGGTAGAAGAATAAGAGGAAGGAACAAGAGGCCCAAGAGCAAGTGAACCCATTACACTTAAAGTATTAACCACCATTGCCTCTAGTAAATAAGTGAGTGGAGCATCAAGAGCTTCTGTGCAGAGGAGTTTGTGGTACTAGGAGGTTCAGTGCTAGGCACCTCCTTTTCTTCTTCTATAGTGACTTTAGGAGCTCCTGTAGGATCTGGAACTTCACCATCATCACTTTCACTAAGAACAATAATGTTCTCTGGTCCTGAAGGCAATTCTGAATGCTCTAGAAGAGATTCTTCCTCAATTGGTTCTTGTTTAACCTCTTTAATCTTCTTTTGATACACTTGAGTAGAAGAAGAGGGAGTAGATGATTCAGGCTCTTTTATTGAGGAAGGAGGAGGGTTTGCTCAGGTAACTCGGTGCTGGGTGTATGTCGACTTTCCAGTGTGGAAGTATCTCTAGAAGAAGATCCACCCTGATTCTTCTTGAGCTCATGAACCTTCCTGTCAAACCAAACTTTAGTTCTTACAAGAACAGGGGCAATAATCTCAACCAAATCATCTCTCTCTTTTTTTACCAATCCAGATCTTCTAAAGGAGTGTGTTTGATTGATGTTTCATATTCAAAGGATTATAAGTCCTCATCATCATCCTTAAACCCTTCAGGAACTTGGTAGAGATTGAGATCTCTAATTTGTTGTAGAGAGAGTCTGCCATAGTGCCTCTGTCTGGCTTCAAAATCATTTACACAATCAGCCCAAGTAATCCTTAGTATCTGGCTTGTGATGATAGATTATCCTGAGGTTCGATCAATAAAATTCTTCAGATCAAAACAAGTCCTAGGTCTGAAGAAATGGATAGTGAGAGGAGCGATAGCCCTTTCTACATTTTGGGCATCCAAAGTTGTTTTACATGTATAGTTTCCCAAGGAGATAGGGAAATGTAGACCAATGATCTTCTTGTCCCTGCAGGTTCTATGTAGTTTATCAAGTTGCCTACACACTTCAACCAGAGCCATTTTATCATTGCAAAACATGGGGAGCTTGAGGGGTGTATTTTCATAGCCAGCCAACCTGATGTATGAAAACCTCCTGAATTGGATGAAGAAAGCCCCATACTTGGCTATCAGGTTCATAGCTTCATCAGAAAATATCCTAGTAGTATCACCTTCTAAGAGTCTTACAATATACATGGTGAAAGCATCATTGACTCTTCTGAAATTGTGATTGCTAGCTTCAAGGGTAAACTAAGGGTAGTATGCATAAATAGGCTCATTCTTCTGGCCCTCCATGTAGGTGAAACTGAACCACTACCGGGATGCAGCTAGGGTATACATGAGATAAGAAGTCATATAGAACTTCTTAGTCTATTGAACACTAGACAATTGCTCAGTCAAATTCATGCAAACAATTTCAGCCCAATTAATGTTCTGCTTTCCCTCGCAGATGATATTTATAAAGGGGCACATCCAAAAGTGAAATTCATTGGTGGAAGGAAACCCCATGATATGGGTGAGAAAAATAATAAAATCAGATAACTCCTCATTAAAATCAACCCTGAATAATTCCTTAGAGATTTGGGATGCTCCCTTCTTAGGGTTCTTTAACCATGATTTTGCTATTCGGGCCTTTTATTTCTCACTTTGTCTTGATCGAACAGGGTTTGAGCTTGAGCACGAGTGAGAACTATGGAATCTTCAGTATTTGGAATGCAGGCAGGAGTGCAATGGCAACAACATCTAGTTTAGCAATTAATTCCCCATGCACATTAGTAAGTTCCTTGGTATCCGGGTTAAAATGGCTCTGCGCAGAAAGCATAGTGTTAGCACACTATACAGAGATAGGAAAACCAGCCGCGTATGTAATTCCATTGTCACTGATCATTTGTGCCATGGGAGCAGGATTAGAGCATGTTAGTCTACCCCAAAATCTCCAAAATCAGGTACAGAGGTCTTGTTGACTTTTCTTGCTCAAGGTGCAAAAAGGTCAACTCAAAATTTTTAAGTTTCTTGGAAAGGGCATGTTAAAGGTTTAACTATGTTATGGGCAGCTACATCAAGATAAAAATTCATTTTAAATTACTGGTTTTGGAGAGCATTGAAGGTCATATTTGATTCAAAACAATAACATGGGTGTAATTTCAGAAAACCATGTCTCATAGATGTAGCCATTCCATATGAAACCCTCGTCACAACTATGCAATGGCTGCAAAAAACCATTCCAAGGCCCTGAAGAAGGCAAGAAAATTAGAATGTATTGGACATGAGGTTATGAAGCTACAGACAGGTAGCAATTTTGAAGGACAATTCACAGTGTTGCAAGAAATTTGCATTTTTAATGATCAACAACAGGGTACATTCGATTGTTCATTTATTACTATGATTAAGTTAATTATTTAAGTGTTTTGAGTTGTATAGGTTCATTCATTATCCATACAAGTGAAAGAAAGTATAGAAAGGAAGGATATACATCTCATAACATGGAAATATTTTCATTTATTCATGAGTAATAATAGTACAGTACTTTCTCACACAAGCCGTGAGGAATAATTGAAGATTCAACAATGCATATATTTATGAAGCTGAAAATGTAAAGAGGTAAAAGAAACCTATCATTGCCTTGAGGATTTTTCTCTTCCTTCGCACTGTTGTTCCAGCTTTCCACTGCAATTGCATCATGGTACCTGAAAAGGGAAAATCAAATGATTGTCAATTTTGAGCTCAGGGTTTATTTTAACTCTTTATACTTCCAACTTCAGAAATTCGTGCATTTACAAGTGTAATCATCATGAGGTTGTAGAAGGATCAGAATATGGAAGCTGAAGATTATAGCTAAGAAGAAATAAATTAAGGAATTTTGGAAAAAAATTGACAGGGCTTCACCATGTAAAATGGAGATTTACGACTTTCCAGCATGCATATAAAGCTGTAATGAGGCTCAAATACAAAAATGAAGCAAATATGAGAGCACATAAATACTACAATGTTAATGAAGTACATTCATTCAAGAAAGGTAGTACTCATTTACAACATGAGCAGAAGCCATTACAGGTGAACAAAGAAGCTATCTCATGATGCCATTAAAAGTTAATACAGAAACAATGAATAAAGAAGTGACGTCCTCATATCATCAAATGACAATGATTCATCAAAAGGGATCAAGTATATTTAGGACTGCAAGGTTTCAAAGTACTATGGATAAGCAAGTAGAGTTTTAGAAACTTGTATTGATGAATTTGCCAATGTGTTATAAAAATTACTACTCTACCCAAAGTAAAATTCCAATGAACCAACACAGATAATAGATTATAAGGGTTTCCCAACAACAAGCAACAATTTCAAGAAAGCATACTGTAAAGCTCCATGAGTTACAGTTATTCCAATAAAGTGCAGCTAGTTAATTGGTCATATCAGACTACAGGTCCTCATGAATTCAACTTAAACAGTGCTTCCAGTTTCAGCATACAAGTGAATGAAGTTCAACTATTCTTGCGAAGTAATACCCAACTATAACAAGGAGGGCCAGGTAGTTCAAAACATCATTCAAGCAAGCTCATGAAGTTCATGCCAGAAGTAATTCAAGTAGCATCTACAGTTATAAAGGGCTACGAAAAGTCATAATAACCCAGATTTAAAGTATAACTATCTTTTCAGAACAGGTATATCAATTTAGGATTAGAGTAAAGGAGATGATTATAACTCAAGACTGTAATGAAAGAATAAACTCTTAGTCAAGAACAAAGAAGTGATCTTAATAAAGGTAGTCTCAAAATAGAAATGTCATATTAATACAACTTGAAGAGATATGAAAGATAAAATAATACAGATATTAAGAACAACCTCTAAGGAATATATCAAGGAAAACATGAAGGGAGCACTAGTTTGTTCAGTTGAAAGTGCATTACTAAAGGCTACTCATGCATTACAGTAAAGATGCTATAGAGGTTCAAAATGAAATCTTCACAGGTACAGATTTTCAAGGGACAACTAAGTATTGAGGCATTATAAAGTGAAAGCCTGAGTTTCAGAATCATAGGTCCATAAATATACAACCAGGTGTATCTTATCTGAGTAAAATAATAGATACCTATAGTCGAGTCACCAAGAAATCAAGGAAAAGAGTAACGAGTCAATATCAAGCTCTTAGAAAATCTATTTGATAAAATACATAGGTCATGGAAGGAGGAAAACTCACAACAATAATACATAAGTTGGAGCTAATAGTGGAAGGAAACCTTCATGCAAACTGAATACCCATATCAGGAATGCATAGGTCTAAAGAAGTGATGATGAACCCAAAACGCAGAGTAAAAGTCTTCAGTCGAGCAATAATGCCAGGATTTCGAGCTAAGAAACTAAAAAAAAATGATGACAATTTCGGAAACAATGTCTTGACCACAATGGGGAATAAGATGAGACTGCAAATTACCAGTCAATACACAAATACCCTCAACAAAATCAGAGCATAATGGAACAGAGTGCAAAATGATTCAAAATCAGACAAAAATATAGATCCTAGTTTTCATCGCAGACCCATTAATGGGTATTAAAGGAAAAATCATAATAAGGAACAAGTACTTACTGTTTAAATTAAATTTGAGCAACCCTTAAATGGTCATCAAGTTCAGCAAAAGGAAGCAACCCAACATGATTTTCAACTTGAAATCCCCAAAGGAACCACGAAGACACGAAATATGGAAAGAAATAGTGAATTATTAGTGTTTCAAAGTCAAAGTAATTATGACAAAACAACTACCATGCTCAGAGGTCAAAGAATTACCATCCTTGCATTAGAACAGTGATGCTAATAAGACAAAGTCCAATCAACAAATCCAAAACGATGAAGAAATGTAAATATTTGAGCCTCATGACATTACACTGCCTCAAAATAACAAATTTCGAGCTTGACTAATCATCATTGGAGGTTATAGAATTCACAGAGATCAAAGAATAACACGGTGTTGAGCTCGAAGTTCACAACAATAGTGGCCACGTCAAAAGAAAACTCACTCAAATCTCGCTCAGAAAGTAGCACAGCCAAGACCAACAAAAGAACCACAAGAATGTAAACGCAATAGAGCTCAGAAGGCCGAAAAATACAGAAGATCCGAGCTTCAAAAGCTATGACAATGGCATCAAGAAAAAAATTTCCAGGGCTTTGCCACCCTCTTCGAGAAAACCAAATGATCAAAATAAAAGAGTTCAAGCATTTTAACTCTTTCACCTCAACAAGCTTAACCTAACTTAACCAGAGTTATAAGATCAACGATCACAAAACAGAAGGACAAAGATCAAGGGCTAAAGATCGAGCTCAAAGATGAAAGCGGTAACTACGATCAATTACACCGACCGCTTTCAATGCAAGCTCGAACCTAACCATAGGTTAGAAATCGATAGCGCTGAGACCAAGTAGTACAGAGATCAATGGCTCAGGATCCATTTCAAATACCAAAGCAAACTCGGCCTGAGTCAACTATACCACCGATAAAGCGCATGGAGGGGTGAGTCACCATGGATAAGGGGCCAGCCCACGTAATCAAACAAATAATCATCGCAAAGACTTTCAAATTCTAACCATATTATATGCTTTCAAATGAAAATACGACACATATATACATGTTTGTATTTATCAAAGGTGGTGAGAACTATAGTGATGTATGCAAAGTAAAATTGTCGACCCTTATTCTTGCTAAGCCCACCAAGGTGGCCAAACCAAGTATAATGTAAAAGTGGTCCCCACTCTAGAGAGGAATTGGAGATAATTTACGGAATGTCACCCTTGTGATCATTTGTAGCCAAAAGAGATTTCAATATCGAGCATGTGCACATGGACAGGTGGTCCCCATAGTGGATGTTCCTACTTTGCAGATATTAAAATTATCGTAATCAATTTGTTCTTATAAATAAGGAGTTACGTTACATGTTTCACAAGAGGTTAGAACAATGAAAGAGACAAAGTTTCATGCCCATGGAGAGAGAGACTTTCCTACCAAGCAAGCTTATTTTTAGCAAATTATTCATCCTTGCTTTCTTAAAATAGAACAGTCAACTTCAATTTGACTGCATTGTAACCAAGGCTATTAATGCCTATTTGTAACTACATGCTCTATTTGATTCCTTTATCTATTATTAAATAAGGGATAAAAATAAGATGCATGGGTGAGTGCAAGCCTGAAGCTATTTTTAGGGACGGGGTGAAATTTATTTTTCTATATATTGTGTGCCTTTGCAAAGCACAAGGGAGATTTTTTTGGGAGGACTTTTGGATATAGGAGTACTGAAGCAATTTTTGCAGTTTTCCTTCTATGTGTGAAGTATTTTCTTCCTTTCCAATTATTTGCAGTCTTGTGTATGTTTCTATTAGTCTTGTGAATGCAAAGTCCCTGACCAATAATCTTACCCTGCTGCAAAATTTAGTATTTTTGCTTAATTTTAATGTGCATGTTAACTTATCAGTACTGTTGTGATTTTCCCTTAGTACAACCAAGTGTTTTCCCTTAAACATTCTACAGAAAATTGTTGGCTCGTGCATCAAGAATCCTTCTCATAGCAATCATGCATATACTCAGTCAAAGCCCTCATATAAATTAGGTGTATCACCTCAATCCGGTTATTTTACTGACCATCTTTTACACTTAACCCCAAAAATCAATTTAGGATATATCAAAAAGGAACCGGCCTTGATACCAGAGACTCACCTCAAAATAGGTATACCTACGGACACTGAGGTGTTTCCATTGTATCTACGAAAGAGATAGATCAATATTGAAAGCTTAGAAAACCTGAATCCATCTCTCTACAGGGTGCACTTTAGAGAGATAATATTTTTAGCATGCCGTGGGACAACTAATCAGATTTGCATGTGAATTACAATTTCTACAACATATCTATAACAAAGTACAACAAATTAAAAGTTACTTTTGGGGAGCAAGTTGCATGAATTTATTCTAAAGATTCTAGGATGTTTTGGTGACTCTTCAAAGCTGATTTCAGACAGATTGCAGTTGTTCCATGCCTAAAGTGACTACAAGATCATCGATAAGAGGAATTCCTCCTGAGTTTGTTTCTTTACCTTTGAATTCTGCTAGAAGGAGAAGAGTTGGCAATACATTACCTTATAATAGACCTAGTTTTGGTAAACCTCCTCCTAATATTAATTCACCACATATCAATTTCTCAATTAATATCCCAGTTTTTCAAATGGATATCCAACCACCAAGGAATTTTATGACCTTTACTAATGGCAGTCCATTAGTAATCCCGATTTACCATGACATTCGAATGCTGCCATGAAAATTTTGCCATCATTCACGGTGAAAATCAGGAGTTACACCAGTGAACATATTGAAGATGTAGCAGCCCTATGTGTGGTCCATAATATAACTCATGAAGATTAGCTTCAATACTTTTAGTTGCATCTTTTAAAGGACAGGCCTTTATGATGGTATAGAAACCTAGATATTGGAAGCATAATAACTTGGGATAACTTAGGTGAAAAATTGCTGAAAACGGTTCTAGGATAATTTAGATCATTTATCTCTCATTGAATAGTTGTCAAGTATTAAAAGATCTCCCAACAAATTTATGTTTAGCTTCAATATCGCTTTCCCGAACTTAGGAGAGAATTCCGACCAAGTGTCAAGCCTCAAGCTGATCATGCTTTCCTTTATTATCTTAGAGCATTAAATAGTGATATCTCAACTATGATTCAGTCAATGGGTGGAGAGACACTTAGGATGCTTATGATATTGCTATCCGAGATGAAAATAGTCTTATTCAAGCTAGAAAATTAGCACCAAGGCCATCAATGTAATTTTTGGTAGATTTAGCACCTATCCCTTAGCCTATTACAATCATAGAGCCTATTGTTGTAGCTCCATCAGATGATGTATTCAAAGCTTTGTAGACTATGGGAAATAAATTGACTTTGATTGAGAACAAAATTGCATTACCTAGTAGACCCTATCAGGCTCCTTATCAGCCCTATCAACAAAACAGGCAGCCCTACCAACAAAATCAAAATTATAGGCAACCTTACCCGCAAAGATAGTTTGATCCAAAGGCTGCTAATTCATCTAACGCTTTAGTCCTAGTTAATATGGATATAGAAGAGTGGTGTCAACCTTGCAATCAACCTCATTCAGCTTCAACTTTCCCAGATGATTTTTTGAATCTGAGTCTTGTTGCATAACCTCAATCTGAAAACATTGTTCATGCCTCAAATGGAGTGTGGGCAGCAAGAAACTCATGTTCAGAAAGCACCTGAATAGAATTTAGTTAGTTTTAATGAGGAGGATTTCATTGCAGTCACTACTAGGGCTCAAGGGAAGGCTACTAAAAATTAAAAGCAACAAAATAGGCCTATCCTGCCTACTGTCACTGATAAGACAACATCTACAGCTCCAAAGTCAACTAACAACCCTGTTGTTCCTAAAAAATCAGCAAGTGTCCCAATTGATAAAGGTCATCAAAGACAGCTATAGCCTAATCTAAGAAGACTATTTATACCTCAGATATCCAAGGCAGTTGAAGTAGAATCAGTTTTTGCTAAGGCCTACTCTAAGATAGTTGATTTTGTCTCTAAGATAGTTGCTTCTTTTAACATTGTTGATGTAATGAAAAAGCATAATGTTAACATCTCAATGTGGGATGCTCTAAGTATTCTGGACAACAAGATTTACTTTCTCATGAACTAGCTAAGCTATAGATTTCTTCAAATACAATAGAAAAGGAAGTTCAGAAGACAGACATGGTCCTTGGAATGTTTGAGCAAGACCGCATTAAAGAAGTTAAGTGGATGGTTCAGAAAGTTTTGAATGCTCATGACATCAAGAAACCACCACCATTTTATTTATCACTGATTATTGGTGAAAATCTAGTTCATAATTACATGGTGGACAGTGGTGCAAGTAGCACAATTATGCCAAAAGTGATTGCAAAAAAATTAGGTCTACAGTATGAGCCTACAGAAAGGAGTGTTTTACAGCTTGATGGGACTGCAACTAATACAATTGGTGTAATTAGAGATTTAGAGGTAACGTTACATGCTTTCCCAAATGTTTCTATTATGCAAGATGTTACTGTTGTGGATCTACCTCCATACTTTTCCTTGTGCTTATCTAGAGATTTCACAGTGAAAATAGGAGGTTATCTCTCTTCGGATTGGTCCTTATTTTTTACTACACATTATGGCACTAAGGTTACTATCAATTTAGAACCATTGGCTAGATTCCACATTGAGCCTCATTCTCCAAATGTAGTAGCTAATTACTCAGCCTTAGAGCAATCTGATTTTGATGATGTAGCTTAGGTTTCAGCATTAGATGGTGTTTCTAACATGTTTATGGATGAAAATATAGTTGAAGAACATGCTCATGATCCTTTTAAGGAAGTTGAAGAACATATTTTTGGTGTGTATTATATGCATGAAGAAAATACACCACTTCCCTTGCTGTCCAAAACAGAAAATTTAGCAGAAGGGATTTGGAAGCTTCATTTTGATGGAGCTAAGAACAAAAAGGACAGGGAGCAAGTTTGATGCTCACTTCCCAAACAAGCGAAAGGTATTTCTCAACTTTGAGTCTCCAGTTTCCATGTACTTGTAATGTAGCTAAATACGAAGCATTAATTCATGACTTACTTTGGGCCAGAAAGAAAGGTATTAGCACATTACAAATCTTTGGTGTTTCTAAGTTGGTTATCAATCAAGTGAAAAACTTCAATGTTTGTAAGAATCTACTAATGAAGTCTTACTGACATAGACTTTCGAGACTTAATGGAATATTTCAACGACATTAATATTTAGTCTATTCCTAGAACTGAAAACAAGCATGCAGATAGACTTGCAGCAGTTGGTGCTAGTTTTGAAGTGCTAGAAAAGATTGAAAACAAAAAAATTTAGCCTCATATTAAGCTAATTGTCAGGCCCTCAATACCTAATAATGATTTAAATTGGCAAGTTTTTGAAAATGATGATCAAATTTGTAGGTTTTACAAAGAAGAAGTTGAATTTTCTGCGCAGTAAATTAGGATAAATTACAACACTTATATGGTGACTAGATTGTTCAATTAAAGACAAATAAACTACCTCATGGTCTAGTCACATTAGAAGACATCTTCAGCACTGATGATCAGTTAAGAAAGGTCAAGACTAAAATGTCAACTCATGCTGACAATTACGAAGAGGTCTTGGTTGATGAGGGAAAAAAGCTATTTCTTAGGAAGGTATGTTCCTTAACTGAAAAGCAGATCATTTATTAATCTTTGCAAAGAGTTTAAAGATGTTTTTGCTTGGAAATACCAAGATCTGAAAGGATTTGATCCAGTCTAGCACAACATACAATTGAGTTGCAACCAAATTCTAAACCTATTAGGTAGAAATAGAGGCCTGTGAATCCCAAAATAGAGCCTCTGATGAGGAAAGAATTATCCAAGTTGATTGAATCAGGTATTATCTTTCCAGTTAAGCATTCAAGTTGGGTAGCCAATCTTGTTCTGTTAGGAAGAAGAATGGTGAAATCAAACTATGTGTAGATTTCAAAGATCTTAATAAGGCTTCATTAAAATATCATTACCCACTTCCAAATATGGATCAGATTCTAAGAATAGTCTCAGGTTCAGATAGACTATCTCTTCTAGACGGTTACAATGGATATAATCAGATTTTAGTTCGAGAAGAAGATAGATACAAAACAACTTTTACCACCAAGTGGGGTACTTATGCTTACAAGAGGATGCCTTTTGGTCTTTCAAATGCCAGTGCAACATTCAATGTGCAATGGACATGGATTTTCATAGTTTATTAAATAAATGCATCCTTGTTTATTTAGATGATGTTACTATATTTCAAAAATATTCTGAAAAACATCTAATACACTTAAGGTAGACTTTTAAGTTGTGTAGGCAATTTGGAATATCTTTGAATCCCAAGAATTCTATATTTTCAAGTACATCAAGGTAAATTACTTGGCCATATTGTTTCTAAGAAAGGTTTAGCAATTGACCTTTTCAGAATCAAAGCTATATCACATCTATCATTGCCTCATCATAAGAAGCCATTACAAAGTTTTACTCGGGAAAATCAACTTTTCTAGAAGATTTGTTCCAGATTTTATAACATTGGTTAAACCATTAACAACCATGTTAAAGAAAGAGAAAACTTTCTCTTGGACCAGCGAAGGAGAGAGGGTTTTGAAGCAATCAAAACAGGTATCTCTCCAGGCTCCTACTCTTGTACATCTAAATTTCGATAAATATTTTACAATATATGCACTTGTAGGAGCTGAAACAATCTCAGCTATTTAAACTCAAAGTTAACAATGAGAATATTGAGTAGCCAATTATTTCTTTGGAAATAGTTTGCATGATTACGAAACAAGGTACACATTTTTGAAAATAAGTACTTTCAATAGTTAGAGGACTAAATAGTTTTAACTACATGCTTTCAAACAATAAAATTCACATTCTTGTTTCTCATCCAAGTGTGAAAGCTTTCTTGTTAAATAAATAATTGAATCGAGAAAAGAGCAGGCTAGATAACAAAGGTTATGGAATATGATGTTGAAATCCGAGTTACTAAGATAGTTTGAGGTAAAAGTTTATGTGAACATATAATTGCTAATATGGAAAAAAGAAAGATGCAAAACTTGAAGATTGAGAACATCATGATGAAATTGCGTATCGGTGAGTGGACATCATGGTGCAACCCAAAAATCAGCAACTTGAGCTTGCTCAAGAGATCCGAGAATCAAGGTGGATGACTGATTTGGTTAACTATTTACAACATGGCACCTATCCAAAAGGTATGGATAAAAAGAAATGAAGATATTTCAGATTTTAAGCCATCCCTTCTCTCTTTGTTGATAATGTGTTGTTCAAAAGAGATATAAATGGAATCTTGCTGTGATGTGTTGACTATGATAAAATTCAGAAATTACTATCAGAATTCCATGAAGGACCTGCAGGAGGTCACTTCTCAGCACGTACCACAGCCTTAAAAATTATGAAAGATAGTTATTATTGGCCTAGCATATTCAAGGAATATTTTGAATGGATTAGAAAGTGTAATAAATGTGCTTTCTTTGTTGGAAAAGAACACTTAGCTTCACTACCTTTACAACCTATTTCGGTTGATTAACCTTTTATGCAGTGGGGTCTTGACTTCATCGGCATGATAAACCCGCCTTCTTCACAAGGAAATTAGTGTATCTTAACTACTACAAATAATTTTACACGATGGACTGAAGCAATAGCCTTGAAAGATGCTAATGAAACTTCAATACTATCCTTTTACGAACGTATAGTTTGTAGATTTGGTGTTCCAGCAATTATCATATCAGATAATGCTTTAGCATTTCTTAGTGCAAAGATAATAGATTAGGTCATCAACCATGGAATCTATCTAATTTATTCATCTAATTATAATCCACAAGGTAATGGATTAGTTGAAAGTAATAATAAGAATATGGTAAGGATCATCAAAAAAACACTCAAGAATAACCAAAGAGCTTGGCATTTGATGTTGAATTCAACACTTTGGGCTAACAAAGTGACTCCTAAAAGATCAATTGGCAATTCACCATACAAACTTGTGTACGGAAAAGAAGCAAGAATTCCTATTTCGGTTGAGTTACGCATTAGATTTCTTTGCATCAAATGGAGTTGCTTGAGAATGAACTATAAGCGAGTTCGTTATGCGAGTTCATGGAATTACATGAGCTAAGAGATCAAGCTCATATAAATATGGAAAAGAATCAGAAATAAATGAAAAATTCTTTTGATAAGAAATCCAAATTGAGTCTTCAATGAAGGAGATATTGTGTTATAGTGGGATGTTGATCATACAAAGCCGGAAGACACACAAAGTTTGATACTGATTTGGAGTGGTCCTTACATGATTTCAGCTTGTAAAGAACACAATGGTTTTCATCTTTCGAAGTTGAATGGAGAGGAACTCCCTATTCCTGTGAATGATATGTTTCTCAAACATTGTTATTGAAAATCTATAGTGATTTTTAGAGTAGGATTTCCATTCAATAAGTGCAGTTTCTACACATTGCATTGTTTTTCAATTCAATAGGTGCATTCGTGCATGTGATTTGGTTCACCAGATCCTTTCCTACTTTTAGTTTGTTTTGGAAGGGTTTGACCTTTCAGTAAAGGTATATTTTGGTTAATGTTTGGAATCCATGCCCAATGGAAAATAGCAAGGCACAAATCTATAAGCTAGCGAGCATATTTCCCATGAGATCGCAGAAATGTTGACTTTTCTTGCATAGGGTGCAAGAAGGTCAACTCGAAACTTTTAAGTTTCTTGGAAGGGAATGTTAGAGGTTTGACTATGTTATGGGCAGCTACTTGAAACAAAATATTCATTTTAAATTACTGGTTTTGGAGAGCATTGAAGGTCATATTTGATTCAAAACTACAACTTGGGTGTAATTTCAAAATGCCATGTCTCATAGATGTAGCCATTCCATTTGAAACCCTCATTAGAACTATGCAACAACTGTAAACAACCATTGCAAGGCCCTGAAGAAGGTAGGAAAAGCAGCATGTATTAGACATGATGTTATGAAGCTATAGACAAATGGTGGTAGTTTTGAAGGACAATTCACAGTGTTACAAGTAATTTGCATTTTTAATGATCGACAACAAGGTACATTCGATTGTTCATTTATTACTATGATTAAGTGAATTATTTAAGTGTTTTGAGTTGTATAGGTTCATTCATTATCCATACAAGTGAAAGAAAGTACAGAAAGGAAGGATATACATCTCATAACACGAAAATATTTTCATTTATTCATGAGTAATAATAGCATAGAATTTCTCACACAAGCCGTGAGGAATAACTAAAGATTCAACAATGCATATATTTATGAAGCTGAAAATGTAAAGAGGTAAAAGAAACCCATCATTTCCTCGAGGAGTTTTCTCTTCCTTCTACACTATTGTTCTAGCTTTCCACTACAACTACATCATGGTACCTGAAAAGGGAAAATCAAATGATTGTCAATTTTAAGCTCAGGGTTTATTTTAACTCTTTATACTTCCAACTTCAGAAATTCATGCATTTAAAAGTGTAATCATCATGAGATTGTAGAAGGATCAGAATATGGAAGCTGAAGATTACAGCTAAGAAGAAATAAATTAAGGAATTTCGGAAAAAAATTGACAGGGATTTGCCATGTAAAATGGAGATTTACGACTTTCCAGCATGCATATAAAGTTGTAATGAGGCTCAAATATAAAAATGAAGCAAATATGAGAGCACGAAAATACTACAATGTCAATGAAGTACATTCATTCAAGCAAGGTAGTACTCATCTACAACATGAGCAGAAGCCATTATAGGTGAACAAAGGAGCTATCTCATGATGCCATTAAAAGTGAATACAGGAACGGTGAATAAAGAAATGACATCCTCAGATCATCAAATGACAATGATTCATCAAAAGGGATCAAGTATAGTCAGGACTGCAAGGTTTCAAAGTACTATGGATAAGCAAGTAGAGTTTTAGAAACTTGTATTGATGAATTTGCAAATGTGTTATAAAAATTACTGCTCTACCCAAAGGAAAATTCCAATGAACCAACATAGATAATACATTAGAAGGGTTTCCCAACAACAAGCAACAATTTCAGGAAAGCATACTGTAAAGATCCATGAGTTACAGTTATTCCAATAAAGTGCAACTAGTTAATTGGTCATGTCGGACTACAGGTCCTCATGAATTCAACTTAAACAATGCTTCCAATTTGAGCATACAAGTGAATGAATTTCAAATATTCTTGTGAAGTAACAGAACTATAACAAGGAGGGCTAGGTAGTTCAAAACATCATTCAAGAAAGCTCATGAAGTTCATGCCAGAAGTAATTCAAGTAGCATCTACAGTTATAAAGGGCTACAAAAGTCATAATAACCCAGATTTAAAGTATAACTATCTTTTCAGAATAGGTATATCAATTCAAGATCAGAGTAAAGGAGATGATTATAACTCAAGACTGTAATCAAAGAAGCAACTCTCAGTCAAGAACAAAGTAGTATTCTTAATGAAGGAAGTCTCAAAATAGAAATGTCATATTAATACAACTTGAAGAGCTATGAAAGATCAAAAATACAAGATATTCAGAACAACCTCCAAGGAATATATCAAGGAAAACATGAAGGGATCACCAGTTTCTTTAGTTGAAAATGCATTACTAAAGGCTACTCATGCATTACAGTAAAGATGCTACAGAGGTTCAAAATGAAATCTTCATAGGTACAAATTTTCAAGGGATAACTAAGTATTGAGGCATTATAAAGCGACGCTGACTTTCAAAATCATAGGCCCATAAATATACAACTAGGTGTATCTTATTTGAGTAAAATAATAGATACCGATAGTCGAGTCACCAAGAAATCAAGGAAAAGAGTAACGAGTCAATATCGAGCTCTTAGAAAATCTATTTGATAAAATATGCAGGTCATGGAAGGAGGAAAAATCACAACAATAATACATAAGTTGGAGCTAATAGTGGAGGAAACCTTCATGCAAACCGAAAACCCATATCGGGAATGCAAACATCCGAAGAAGTGATGATGATCCCAAACGCATAGTAAAAGTCTTGATCGAGTAATAATGCTAGGATTTTGAGCTAAGAAACTAAAATACAATGATGAAAATTTGAAACAATGTCTTGACCACAATGGGGAAAAAAACAAGACTGCAAATTACGATCAATATACAAATACCCTCAACAAAATCAGAGCAGAATGGAACAAAGTGCAAAATGATTCAAAATCAGACAAAAATACAAATCCTAGTTTTCATCGTAGACCCATTAATGGGTATTAAAGGAAAAATCAGAATAAGGAACAAGTACTTACTGTTTAAATTAAATCTGAGCAACCCTCAAATGGTCATCAAGTTCAGCAAAAGGAGCAACCCAACACGAGTTTCAACTTGAAATCCCCAAAGGAACCACGAAGACACAAAATATGCAAAGAAATAGTGAATTATCAGTGTTTCAAAGTCAAAGTAATAATGACAAAACAATTACCATGCTCAGAGGTCAAAGACTTACCATCCTTGCATCAAAACAGTGATGCTAATAGGACAGAGGTCGATCAACAAAGCCGAAATGACGAAGAAATGAAAATATTTGAGCCTCACGACATTACACTGCCTCAAAATAACAAATTTTGAGCTCGACTAATCATCATTGGAGGTTACAGAATTCACAGAGATCAAAGAATAACATGGTGTTGAGCTTGAAGTTCACAACAATAGTGGCCACATCAAAAGAAAACTCACTCAAATATCACTTAGAAAGTAGCAGGCCGAGATGAGACCAACAAAAGAACCACAAGAATGTAAACGTAATGAGATCTTAGAAGGCTGAAAAGTACATAAGATCTGAGCTTCAAAAGCTATGACAATGGCATCAAGAAATTTTTTTCCAGGGCTTTTTTGCCCTCTTCGAGCAAACCAAATGATCAAAATAAAAGAGTTCAAGAATTTTAACTCTTTCACCTCAACAAGCTTAACCTAACTTAACCAGAGTTAGAAGATCAATGATCACAAAATAGAAGGACGAAGATCAAGGGATAAAGATCGAGCTCCAAGATCAAAGTAGGTAACTACAGTCAATTCCACTAACTTCTTTGAATGCAAGCTTGAACCCTAACCATAGGTTAGAAATCGACGGCACTAGACCAAGTAGTACAGAGATCAATGGCCTAGGATCCATTTCAAATACCAAAGTAAACTCAGCCTTAGTCACCTATACCACTGACAATGCGTATGGAGGGGTGAGTCACCATGGATAAGGGGCTAGCCCATGTAATCAAACAAATAATCATCACAAATACTTTCAAAGTCTAACCATAGTATATGCTTTCAAATGCAAAGACCGACACATATATACATGTTTATATTTATCAAAGGTGGTGAGAACTATAGTGATGTATGCAAAGTAAAATGGTCGACCCTTATTCTTGCTAAGCCCACCAAGGTGGCCAAACCAAGTATAATGTAAAAGTGGTCCCCACTCTAGAGAGGAATTGGAGATAATTTATAGAATGTCACCCTTGTGATCATTTGGAGCCAAAAGAGATGTCAATATCAGAGCATGTGCACATGGACAGGTGGTCCCCACAGTGGATGTTCCTACTTTGCAAATATTACAATTATTGTAATTATTTTGTTCTTGCAAATAAGGAGTTACTTTGCATGTTTCACAAGAGGTTAGAACAATGAAAGAGACAAAGTTACATGCCCATGGAGAGAGAGACTTGCCTAGCAAGCAAGCTTATTTTTAGAAAATTATTCATCCTTTTTTCTTAAAATAGAATAGTCAACTATAGTTTGATTGCATTGTAACCAAGGCTATTAATTCCTATTTGTAACTACATGCTCTATTTGATTCCTTTATCTATTATTAAATAAGGGATAAAAATAAGATGCACGGTTGAGTGTAAGCCTGAAGCTATTTTTAGGGAGGAGGTGAAATTTATTTTGTATATATTGTGTGTCTTTGCAAAGCACAAGGGAGATTTTTTTGGAGGACTTTTGGATATAGGAGTACTGAAGCAATTTTTGCTAGTTTTACATTCTATGTGAGAATTATTTTCTTCCTTTCCAATTATTTGCAGTCTTGTGTATGTTTCTATTAGTCTTGTGAATGCAAATTCCCTGACCAATAATATTACCCTGCTACAAAATTCAATATTTTCTACTTAATTTTAATGTGCATGTTAACTTATTAGTACTGTTGTGATTTTCCCTTAGTATAACCAAGTGTTTTCCCTTAAACATTCCATGAGAAAATTGTTGGCTTGTGCATCAAGAATCCTTCCCATAGCAATCATGCATATACTCAGTCAAAGCCCTCATATAAATTTGGTGTATCACCTCAGTCCAATTATTTCACATCCATCTTTTACCCCTAACCCCAGGAAATCAATTTACGATACATCAAAAAAGGAACCGACCTTGATACCGGAGACTCACCTCAAAATAGGTATACCCACATACCTGAGGTATTTCTATTGTATCTATGAAAGAGATAGATCAATATTGTAAGCTTAGAAAACCTATAGCCATCTCTCTACATTTTTCACTTTCAAGAGATAACAGTCTCAAGAGGTGACACATGTTCTTGACCTTGAAACTTGATCTTCATTTTTGCAACACGTTCAGGGGAATAGCCTTCCAAGATCAAAATCATGATGAAAATGCAAAGGGATATAGGGGCACGAGAAAATGAATTTAATGGCAAGGATTCGAGCAAGAGATGGCAAGTGAGCAATGTGACAAATGCATAGGGGATATTCTATTAAATAGCCATTCATGAGAGAGAAGGTCATTAAATGTGCATTAAATTCACCTTACACCAACTCAAAAATATGAAAAGTGGGAAAAGTAGAGAAAACTGGCCTAGATGGTCTTTGGTACATTTGGGACATGAGGGATGCAAAGACATGATCTAGCCGATGCGGGTTGTGCGGGGAATGTGGGCCAAATGAGCATGGGCGGTCTAAGGACTCAAAAATTTGATGGATGCAAGGGACATGAAGACGTGATATGGCTGATGTGTGCAATACACGGGAATTGGTGAGCGAGAAAGCACAGACGCATTAGGGACAGATGGGAAAAGAGTGCATGAAGAACCCGATGCAAGTGATGTAGGTGATTGGGGAAAAGGAAGTCTGGGAAAACTTGGGAAAAATGGGCCAAAATGTTACAATAAAGTTGACAATCAAGGATTTGCGGGGAAAGTGGCCGATCAGTGAATGAAGACTCGACAAGACTTGGGACATGAGGGACAAAAATTTCCGATGACCCACAAATAACCAAAATGATTCCAATGAATGATAATTTTCACTTCACTAGAACATTACTAAAGGGTGTCAACTCAAAATTTTCAAAATTTTGACTTTCAAAAGAGGGGAAATTTTGAGAGGACAACAGCTGGCTCTTTTTGGGGATGACTTGACTAGATCAGAAGAATGAGGAAAGACAAGAACTCAAGAAAAATCAGGGGAAGAAGACCAGTGCCTTATCCATTGGGAAAAGAGTCAAGGGAGAACCAATACAGAAGGAAATACACCAATAAGAAAAACAAACAACAAAAAAAAAAGGGAAAAGCAAACACACACTATACACAATATACAAAGGGACTTCCTATTCACCTAGGACTTGAAAAATTTTAGGTACTACCCACTATAAGGAAGTGGGAGAGAGGATCCATCCATGTAATCAAGATAGAAATAATTTTCACCGAGAAAAGTGCCTGATTCTAAAAGGACCAAGCCAAAGAGAATCAAACTTACCATGGCTTCCTCGAGGTTCATGTCTTTTATCCCACAACAAAAAAATGTCTCCAACTTTGAAATCTCTGGATCTAGTTTTCTTTTCAAACAAAGATTTCACCTTCTGTTGATGGGAAAATATTCTATCAAAAACTTGCAACCTATCTTCATTCAACTTATGAAGATACATGATCCTTTTATCTAAGGAATCACTGAAACTAGTGTCCCCAATGGCCTTCATCAAATACAAAGTTAGTAGCTCCACTGTCATTAGTAGTTGGGATTCCACACCATACACAACTTGAAAAGGGGACATCCCAATTTCTCTTTTAGGTGCTACCCTATCTCGCTTGAGAGAGAGCATCATAGAGCTTCTTGTGCCAGTTTCTCTGAGATTCATTAACAAGTTTCCTTACAATAGCCACCAGATTCTTGTTGGTTGATTCTGCCTGTCCATTCCCTTGAGGGTAGTAATCTGAAGAGTGAGTAAGGGAAATGCCATATCCATAATAGAAATCCATCATCTCAATGAGAAGAAAAATTTGAAGCATTATCAGTCACAATCTTGTTTGGTACTCCAAACCTTACCAAGATGTTTTCTTTGATGAAATTACATACCACCTCAGAAGTAGTACTCTTAACTGGAATGGCTTCTACCCACTTAGTGAAATAATCTGTGGCAGTCAACACATGAGTATGTCCTGCACTTGAAGATGGGTTGAGTGTTCCAATGAAGTCCTGTTAAAAGGGTTCTTCAATCATAACTGGTTTGAGTGGTGAAGCAGCCAACTTTGGTCTTCCCACAAAGGTTTGACAAGATTCACATTTGTCAACCCACATTGATGCATCCTTAAACAAAGTAGGCCAATAGTACCCAACACGAGAGAATCTTGTGAGTAAGTAGCAAGAAATGAGAAATGACCTCCATAAGCTTGGTCATGAAAGGACGAGAAAAGCTTCTTCTATTGCTCTTTGTCAATGCATTTCAAAAATTTCTCGTCCATTCCACGTTTGAACAAAGCATTCTCCCACAACACATACTGTGTTGATCTTAGCTTGATATCTCTTTTCTCTTTAGCATTTGTTAAGTGAGAGGACTCTCACCATAGGTGAGAAATGAGAAATGTGAGAGTACCATTCATCGAGTTGAGCTGAGAAATAGGAAAATGGGAACATCAACCTCATCTTTAGGAAACTCATGACTAGAAATGAGTTCACACAGGCCTTTACCCCAAACTAGTTTAGTTGGTCTGATGTCAATATCATATTCCTAAACCTTTGCTACCCAGTTTCCTCTCTTAGTTCCAAATTCTTGTTGTGTAAGAATAGACTTGATGGTTGTATCGGGCACAAGCACCAGAGTGAGAGTTAAGGATATAGAATCGAAACTACTTAACAACTTTAACCACTGCAAAAGCATGTTTCTCCATCATAGTGTACTTCAACTCGTGATTTTTAAGAATATAGCTCATGAATGCAATTGGGAGCTCATGATCTTTAGAATCTTTTTGGGTCAATACATAGCTGGTGGTACTTTCTATGTCCTAATAATAGATAATAAAATCCTTGCTAAAATCTGGACATGCTAAGATAGGAGTCCTAGCAATAGCCTTTTTAATACCTTCGAATGCTTCTTTCCCTTCAGGGACCAACCAAACATTTGTTTTCCTTTCATCATCTGGGAGATATTCAAAGTTAGCTCTACAAAATCAGGGATGAATCTTCTCAAGAAGTTGATCTTACCAAAGAAAGAATGCACTCCCTTTTTACTTATGGGAAGAGGGATTTGTTCAATAGCTTGAAATCATTCAGGATCAATCTTGATTCCTTCTTTAGAGACAACATGTCACAGAAATTTTCCCTCCGTGACACAAAAGATAGATTTCTTGGGATTCAAGGAGACCCCATATTCTATGCATTTCAAAAGAACTATTTCCAGATGCTAGAAATGATCTGCTCTAGTTTTAGAAAATACAATTAGGTCATATAGATACACAACAATACCTTTTCCTTTTAGGATTCTAAAATTCAAGTCCATAGCTCATTGAATGGTGGCACCGGCATTAATGAGTCCAAAGGGCATCCTCTTGTAGGTAAAAGTACCCCAAGGAGTGGTAAAGGCAGTCTTGTGCTGATCTATAGTATTAACTTCCACTTGATTATACCCTAAGAAACCATCAAGCATGGACAACATTTCAGACCCTGTAACAGCTTGCAATACTTGGTCCATCATGGGTAGGGGATAGTTGTCCTTCAAAGAATCCTAATTTAGATTCCTGAAGTTAACACAAATTTGAATCTCACCATTTTTCTTCCTGATAGGTACAATGTTTGCAATCCATGTTGAATGGTGAATGGGGAAGATAATTTTGGCTTTCAACAACTTCTATATCTCCTGAAAAATGGTATCAGCAATCTTTGGATTGTATTGCCTTTGATTTTGCTTGAAGGGTTTAATCCTAGGTTTGAGAGGAATGAAATGTTGCATTTATTTTGGCTGAAAATATTTTAGATCATCATAGGAATAAGCAAGAACATCAACATACTTCTTCAAAATATTTACTACCTTCTTATTTTCCTCTTGTGTGCAACATTTCCCAACGTTCACCATTTTGGGGTCAGCAGAGCTCCCAATGTTAATCTTTTCATATTCAGCAGATTTTTGCACTCCTTTAGAAGCTTTAGACTTAACATACCTATCATGTTTATCAAACAATTCCTCCAGACTCACCAACCCTTTAGGAATCTTGTTACCTTTTAGTTTGATGCACCCATCTTGATTCGTCTCCTCTTTGACACCTTCCTCATTAGAAGATACACTCTCACGAGGCAAATTGTCACTTCCTTCAAAGTACAATTGTTCAAAGTTATCCCTGAGCTCCAAGAAAGAAAGAAAATGCTGATCATCATTGAAAACTTGCCAGTTACTTGCATTATCTGGCACACTTGGTCTATGGATCATTTCAATGGTGAATTTATCCTAAGAGAAATTAGGATGAGGTATAAAGCAATGATCCTGAAACATCTATGGAATCAGCCTTGGTGTTCTTTTCTCTCGTCACTCTTTCGATGGAGAAAGAATCAAGAAATTCAATAGAATCCCAAACTAGATTTCTGTAATGCTTCAATCTTCTATTCTTTACTTGAAAAATGTCTCTGACTTGTTTAACAACTAGTTCTACATCTCCACGAGCTAGAAGATTCTTGACACATTTTCTCTTTCCACATTAAGCCCAAGGATGAGAGCTTCATACTCTGTTGTATTATTGGTATTCTCAAACTGTAGTTTGAATGAGAAAGGATAAATCTTTCCTTCTGGAGATATCAATACCACACCAGCCCTAGAACTAGCTGAGGAGCAACTTCCATCAAATTCCAAATTCCAAATGCCATTAGGATCATGAAGTACTTCTTTGGGACGTTCTATTTCATCTGAGATATAATCATATAGTTACCATGTATAATATCTTCATAAAGTATTTTTGCTTTGGGATCATCCATTTTTGCACAATATACTCAGATTGCTTCTTAGGTAACATCTTCTTCATTTTCCCATTGGCTGGTATAAGGGCATGTGACCAATCCATTTGAATCTCTCCTCCCATGTCCTTATAGAAGTTCCTACTCAACAACATGCCGTATGAAGGAGGGGTATCAACTACCAGGATAATAGCTAAAACCTTTTTCTCGGAGTAAGGTAGAAAAAGCTACCGTGTGTCTTTAATTCTTCCCACCATGGGCACCTCCCTACTCTCCATAGAATAACATGAACTAGTAGTGCATGTAGGGGTAAGACCTAAAGCATGAGCCACTTTGGTAGGTATTACATTATTTGATGCTCCTGAGTCTATGACACAGTTGTTAAGTTTATGGGCTGCTATGAGGAGGGTCAAAAAAAATGGTTTGACTTTTTCATTAGGTGAGGTGATTGCAGCCATGAGATTTTGTTGGGGTGTGAAAGACGGAGTAGGTAAAATGCCTTTAGAAGTAGTTTTGGAATGGGAATTGACAAAGTGGACCATTTTGGCAAAGGCTTTTGGATGGGTTTGATAATACTCAGCCTCTGAAATTTGGATTTTTGTCTTCTTAAGATGGTCGATGATATCAAAAGATCCAGAGGTGGATGGGGAATCATCACTAGGAATCTTAGGCTTATCAGATTTTGAGGCTAGAGTAAAAAAGTTTTAGAAGTAGAAATAGGAGAAGAAGAATTAGCAGAACTGACCTTTTACGTGGATGCAGTGGGAACAGGAGATCCTCTTCTTTCCCTTTCTTTGGGATAGTTGTGGAATATTCTTTATCTTTTCTAACGGGCTGCATCACTTTTTCATTCTTATTGGTCTACTCTCGGGTCATAACAGCGTATGAATCACTATTCATCTCTGCCACTACTTCATCATAATCATCTTCTTCATCAATGCCCTCAGTAGTGAGAAAATTAACTTGAGATCCATCAAGTTCTTCCAATTCCTCCTCAGCCTCTTCTCTAGATTCTTCAAATTCTTCATTAACCTCTTCATCAGGTTCCTCAACTTCACAAGTTGCATTGATAGGGACCTTGATGGGTGGTTCTTTAATGGCCAACCTCATCTGAGAAGAAGGAAAATGGTTTTTAGGTTGAAAGTTCCTTCTTGGGACATCTTGATAAGGAGCATGTTGAGCCAATTATTTCTTGATGGCAATGAGGTCATTGGCAAGCTTTTGTACTAAAGGATCTGCATTAGCTCCAGAACTTGAGGAAGAAGAAAAATAATCTTTAGATTTTGAAGGATCTCTTTTCAACTTGACAGACATGATTAGGTCATCCTCAACACTAACTAATCTCTGGACTTCATCCAATGTTGTGAGATTATCTCTTCTCAATGCATAGCTTACTTCAGGAAATTGAGTGTTTAGGAAAAAACATTTTTGAATATGATCTAGGTGTCGGTGTCTTATTAATTAGTCTATTGAATTTAGCCACAAATTCTCTCATGGGATTTTGTGGTTCTTTCTTGATTTGAGAAATCTAGGTAGCAAAGCATGCACATCTTCTGCAGGTTTGAAATGGTTCTCAAATATTTTTCTCATGGTGGTCCAATTGGTAATGGCCCTAGCGGGGAAGGTGATAGAATCAATCCACCTCACCAAGACATCTTCATGCTCAACTCCGAGGACTCCACATGCAACTACGAAGGCTACAATATGTTCATTAGGGTGCACCTTTCCATCACCTCTGAACTTGGGAAAGTTCTTCTGTTACCCCTTGGTAACACGTTGGCCTGTGGAAATGGTACTACCATTCTTGGAAAAAATGCTTGAAGGGGAACTGAAACACCAGTAGGAATCAAAGCATGAAGATTAGGGTTGGGTTGTTCTTGAGTAATACCACTTCCAAGGGTTCTATCTTTAACAGGGGGTGTGCTTGTGGAACGAGCTCTTCTATTTCTCCTTATTGAAGGAAGAGGAAAACCTTGCTGCTCTAAGAGGTGAAATTGAGAATCTTCAATTCCAAGAGCCCTCCTACCATGGGTAAATCTTAGAGTTGCCAAATCAAAAAATGATCAAGAAATTTTTCTTAAAACTGGAATCCATAAAAAATGAATCCCCAGTAGAGTCGCAAAAAATGTTGGTTGTCAAATAAGGACTTTAATGAAAGCAGTCAGTCGGGGATAGAAATTCCCTCCTCTTTAATGGGAGAGGTTCCCTTATTTAAAGGCAAAAACTTATTTACAAATGTACAACATTTAGTTTTAAAGAGGAACTCTGATATCATGAAATTTTTTAAATGACAGATTATCAATACAAAAGGACTAGAAGAACTAAGGAATGGGAAAAGGTAGAATAGCATTCTCGAGGAAATATAGATAGCAAAATAATTCCTTATAAATGCCAAACTAGGATCATATAGAACAAAATCATTTGTGTTAAAACCATAAGATGTTATTTCACAGACACAAAGTTCCAGAGATGACATCCACAAGAATACAAAGCTTCTTGATGCAAAATAGATTAATGATTCAATAATTTTAATAGATAGGAAAGAATGAATAAGCACAAATAGAAACAGAAAGGGAAATCTTCTTGTATTGATAGCTTTTGACTCTTTTACACTTTAAAAAATAATCAGAGTTCCAACCCTTAGAATGGCATGGAGAGCTCATTATATAGCTTACAAATTGGTTACATTTGGTAACCATTTCTTTTAACTAAAATATTAATTAAGGAAATGCACAATACAATGTCCTTAATTAATTTACAAGGAGCTCAGCACTAAGAATAGAAGAAGAAAAAGAGAAGCTAGAAGAGAAAACATTCGTTTATGGCTGAGGAGGGCCCACTGATTTGAGAATCCAATGCCTAAATTTTTTTAATGCCTCAGCTATCTCCATACCTCGTGGGATTGTTGTGTTGGCAGTGGTGTGAGACCAAGTGCCTAGACATTTCTCCATATCTTTATTGAACTCGGTATGCTCCATGTATTCTTTATTGGCCTCATCAATGTCGATTGAAGAGAGAAAATATCCTTTATCTTCTCTTTGGTAATTAATTCTTCTTTGAACAAGTCTTCTTTGACAAATGTTCTGAACTGAGCTTTGATCTCTTGAAGAGAGAAAGGAACACCTGAAGTTTCATCATGAAGATGGCAATGAATATCTTTAAAGGTAGAGGAAACACAAGTTTTGAAAGACTCTCCTTTCTACCAACTATTCCTCAATTCTCCCAATGCTTCCTCCGAACCTTTATCTTCCATTCAACACTAAAAATCCATGTCTTTGATAAGTTGTTCTTGGCATCATCAAAAAATTTACTAGCCAATAATATCTTCTCATCAGTCTGACCCATCAGGTGAAGATTTGTAATACAACTACTCCAAACCTTCAGCTCTTTGTCCATAGCTCTAATTGAGGAGGAGAGTTTCTGCTGCAAGTTGGCCACCTTTTCATTGGTTTTGAAGGCCTCCACAATGAAGTTCAAACCTACTATAGTCATGTCATCAACCATAGCTTCCATAGCCTTTCCATAAGTGGAATACCTATGTATGTCCTTGATACTCTGAACTTCATCCTGACTGAGAATCATGGGAGGTGGAAGGGCAGCTAGTGGGGTAGGATCCAAAACCTTATCCTTGGCCAATAATGACTTGATAAAGCTGGAAAGAACTTGGTTCTATTCTTCCAATTTTTCTATGGCCTAATTTTCCTTCTCAACTCATTCAATAACCCTTGTTATGAAAACCCACAAGAGAGGATCACAAGGGATGACATGCACATCAACAGACGTGCAAATGATCACGTGAAGAGATCTCAAAAGGAGCGAACATCAACTAAATGTGCATACAAAGATTTGACAAATGGGCAGAACCTCGATAAGCCACAAAACTCTCCTCTATCTCATAGATCTAAAGGGGTGTACATATAGGAGGTGCTGAGTAACCCCTAATGCTGCAATCATGACAACTCGAGTGGAGAGGGGAGTTACATTCCCAGAATAGAAGTGTAACTCCCAATGATGCATATGACGCACTCATGCACTAATGCGTAAGAGAATCTCATGATGACCCCTAAATGACATGTAGACCTACGATCTCACCTAAGTGAGATGACTCACCTAATGATGTGGAAAATAACACACACCAACAACCTCTACTAGATACATTAGGGACATTTTAAAACTACATTACCCTTTTTCTAGAAAAAACTACACACCTATACAATCACGGAGCTACATCGAGAGAATGGGTAACAATACCAAAAAAATCATATGTGCTTATAAATATATGATATTTTCTTTTACTTACAAAAATATTACAAAACATTTTTATGTTTATTCGTGAAATTTATGTTACTATACAAATATATATATATATATATATATATATATATATATATATATATATATATATATATATATATATAAATGGGTTGATCAATATTATATCTTGAGAGAAATTATTTTAAAGTTAAGTTCTAAAATTAACGGACAAAAAGGAAAATTTTAAATTCAGATGCCCTCTAATTGCTGGCGCCCTAGGCAATTGCCTAGTTTTCCTAAGGCTTAATCCCGCTTTGTCTATGGGATGTATAAATTTATAAAATTCTGCTTATTGAATTTTTCTTAATACGATACAAAAATGGCCCTTCCTTACTTGCCTCATTTAAGATCATTTTATTGTATGTTGATGACTTATGGAAGCTAAATATCCATAACTTGTATTCATGGTAGAAAATTTTTAATTACACAAATAACTATTTCCATGAGACGAAGAATGCTCACAATGCTAGAACTTTTCCACCATTTATATTTGTTTCAAACGATCAATAACCATTTCTTTACAATAAAAATGAAACAACTTTGATAATGTTTAGAATAGTGGCTTATCAATGGTTTAGAACTTTTTTGGTATTTATTTTTACATACATTTTTATAAGTTGGACCACCATAAATTGAATCCACATCGTCAGTAAATTTTTGAGCTATAGTTATGGTAGGACCTAGAGTCTTGGTCCACCTAATATTTTTATCTCACGATAAAGTCATTCATGTGCTTTTAAATGCACCATTTCCACATATTAACGTGGTTTGTGCTATTATATTTGGATGAAAATGATCTTATATTAGATTAATTCAATTCAATACAATACAAGATAAATTTCAAGAAGAAAGTGAGTAGTATAAGAGCACGCCCTAAAACAAAAAACAAAGCTAGGTCGATCCTAGAGCAATGAGAGTAAAACCAGGCTGAGCCTAGGAGAGTACAAAATATAGGCATTTTTAAAAAAGGAAAAAACATAATCAAGCAAAAAAAAAAAAAACATGCCCGAAGTGGGTGGATCATGATCATCCGGCCACCCCGAACCAAGAAAGGTCTTGCCAGCATCTGGAAGCTCCCAACCAATAGCAACTTCTTCCTCCAGTCTGCTTCCCGCTAGTAGGAATGAAAAGGTTGAGGCAAGGGAATTTTTCTAATGGTGGTGGTTGTGGTGATACATTCCAAGCATCATGATGCGAAGCAATGAAAAGAGGAGAGACAAACACGTGTTGATGAGGTGGTGAGCCCAGTGCTGTTGGTGAGCTGATGAAGGTGGTGGCGAGCCCTAGTCATGATGGTGAGCTAGTGAGCAAGCGCTTGATGCATGCAACTAGCGGAGGAGCAAGCAAGCATGGACCGAAAGCATGGCATTGAGAGACCATTGTGCTTTGCGCCACCACGGGTAGAAGATAAGGAGTGCACAGTAGGACATGGAAGAACTTGAGAAAAATTACACAAGACTTTCCCTAGTGGTGCAAAAGGGTCTGGAGGTGGTCCACCTCCATCATAACCTTGTTGGCCTGAACGTGTATCTTGAAGCACATTTGAGGTCACCATAGATTTATTATAAACTGAGAAAGATTGATCAAATGCAAAATTAGCAAAGAAAAAAGCATTTCTTTCTTTCCATATCCAAAATAGAATCTCCCCTCTAAAAACATGCCAAATTTGGGTGAACATAGGCAGAAGCTTGGGATTGTCTCCCAAAAGGATATGCTACCAAGTAAAGCAATGAGGTTGTAAAGGAAAGAAAAATGAATGGATCCAGTTCCAGACATTTTGAGCTTTGGGAAAAAACCAGAAAACATGTAAGATTGTTTCCAGATGGCCACAAAAATGACATTTGGGAGCTGGGATCCCAATTTGAGCAAAACTATCCTCTATAGAAAGGCCTTGGTGAAGAATACACCAAATGAAATGAGCAATATTAGGCTCCACACATAGAGTCGAAATAGTTTCAAATTGCCTACTCTAGGTAGACATTGGAATTAATTCTCCAACGTGTATTTATTTTATCCACCATGTGCAAATGTGTAAAGATCCAACAATAGCCTTTGCTGGCTTTGTAATTATAGAATGGGGTATTTGCATACCACTTCTAGTCAATCAACTATGGGTGAAAGAAATGCACAACAATCTTAAGCAACTCATGGTTAGGAACCGAATTGATCACAATAAAAGTATCCTCGTCTAGGTTGGAAAGCCGAAATAGAGCTTTAAAATCTAGCTAAGAGAACCAAGATTGAACATTTTTGCAGAAGAAGTCCTCAATGGTGTGAATTCTACATTTGAAGAATTTGAGTGTGGAGATTCTTGGGACCTCTCCTAAACACTTATCTTGAGATTGAAAAATTGACGACCATGAGAGAGATTATTGGTTAACAGAAAGCCCATTTTGAAAGTCATCCCCCTTCCACAAAATCCAGGGCTTAACACATTCCCAAGATTTCCAAATGCTCTTAAGCACAAAGGTGCCAACAATTTTTATAGGCACTAGGGTGATGAGCAGATTAACAAACCCCAATTGTTTCCTCACAGAGCAGCCATAGGGAGAACCTTTAACAATACTATGTTGTATAAGAACTTTCCAAGATTCTTGGTCAGTAATGCTTTTGATAATCCATTTAGTGCAAAGAGCTTGTCCTTGGTGTTGAATTTGAATAAAGACGAGACCCCAAAAATTTCAAGGAAAGAAAAAAATGTCCTAGATTACACTGATGAAAACCTTTTCCTATAGAAGAATTATCCCACAAGAAATATTTCAGCAC
Organism: Taxus wallichiana var. yunnanensis; assembly: GCA_018340775.1. NCBI lineage: Eukaryota > Viridiplantae > Streptophyta > Pinopsida > Cupressales > Taxaceae > Taxus > Taxus wallichiana. The sequence continues at coordinate 975,400,627 of CM031239.1, forward strand.
TTTTTCCATCTTCTGAATGGAATATTTGGAAGGAAACCAACATGATGAGTAATAAACATGTGTGGCTGTAAGAACTTTGGAACATATTTGAAACTTGTCAACCAAAGATAAAGGCTTGGTGATCCAATATTCAATTTTTTTTTCCACCCGTTGGATGACATATTGCCATAGCTTGGTTGGGGATGCTTGAAAAGAAAATGAATACCTAAGAATTTAAAAATCTCACCATGTGTCAGTATTTTCCATTCAAAATTCGCAAGCCAATCTAGTGCGAGAAGGAAATATTTATGATAATACTGGGTTTTTTCACCATTTAATGGATGAGCCAGAAGCTAAGAATAAAGTATACAAACATTGCATTTAATTGAAAATTTTGGTTTCATCTTCAATGAGCATAATAAAGGAATCATCCGCAAAATTCCCATTAATAAGTTGAGAAGTGGGCTCAACAAGAAGTGAGATTCCTTGAACAAGACCTGTGCTTTGGCATGAGCTAACAAATAGCCAAAACCTTTGGCCGTGAGCACATATAGTGTATGGGTAAGAGGGAAGCCTTTCCAAATAGAACGAAAAATCCCAAAAGGTTCCGAGTTGAGGCCATTGATAGAGATTTGAGCAGAAGCATCTACAAAAAGCATATTGATAGATTGAATAAAAATGGGACCAAAGCCAAGGGCTTGGAGCATGGCGAGTATGATTAATTTTTACTATTTGTCTTTGTATTATTTTAATTTTTTTGTCTTTGGTGAGTAAGATTAATGGTTAGGAGTGTTCTAGGTAATAATTGAAGTGGAGACTCTTGTCACAATTTAAATTAATAATTTTTTCTAATCAAAGAAAGAAATGTAAGCTACTTATATTCTCATATTTTAAAGTTTTCATCAAGATGATAATAAATGAAAGATTTAGAGAAAATGATATAACGAGAATTAAAATATCGAATAAAAAAATAATGACTAGAATTATTTTATGGATGGAGGGAGTTAACCATGGAAGGTGCTCATAATACGACATACAATTTTTTATACAAGGTTTCTTACAAGAGTGATTTACCAATATCAACTAGTCTATGGAACTCTTTGCAAAGCAATAAAACCGATAATGTAGCTCCCATGTTTTTTTGAAAATGGTATTTTGACTAGGCCTACCTATTCCACCATAAAAATAATAGAAAATTTCCCCAAAAGTAGGAATAGAGAATCAAATATTTCTTTCTTTCAATTATACTTTTCTCTATTGCTACACCAATGACATTATAAAAATTACATGAAATTTTTCTTACAAAAAGAACACGGACACATAATGGAGCTACTGATAGAAAGGGATACCATTACAAAAAAATCTTATGATCTTAGAAATATGACATTTTTTTGCATAAATAGTATAGTACATTTTCATGTGTATATGTGAAATTTATGTTATTGTATTAAAATATCAATAAGTACGTCAATTAATATTGAATCTACACGTAAATTTTAAATGCTAAGAAACTTTGTTCTTCACCTAAAGCTTAAACTCCCCTTGGTCTTAGGGATTATTCAAAGTGAAAACAAATATATAGCAATTAAGGTGTGAAGATACAACTACGATATTAAGGATATTTTTGAAATTAGTGTGTTTAAAATTCTATTATATGAAAGTTATTATCTTCATATAGTTTCAAAAAAATTGTACACTTAAAATATTCACACAAATATGTGCTCTCTATATATAAATTTCAAATAGAGTAGTATTTATTTGCACATGAACACATATAACATCTACAAAGTACATGTATTAATGACCTCGTTTACGTCAAGCATAATGTTCTACCAAAAGCTAAAATATAGATAAAATACATAGTTATAGATGTATTCCCCCATAAATTACATGTATGTCCATGAATGGGTTGGTCCACATTGTGAGATGTCACATCATAAGTGTCACAATTTTTGAATATATGAGTTTGAAAATAAATGCTTATATATGTTATGATGCAAATTAGTTGGCTGGAATGTACGATGGTGTACAACACGCCCTAGGTTTCAATCTCCTAACTAAATGGAATGTGTTTTTCAACATTGTTGAATGTATGAAGGAGATGTGTGCATGTCATTTTTATGTGCATAGGTGCATTATTTATAGAGAATAACCACGACCTAAATTTCCAGTATGTCAACATTGGTGTATTTAATTTAAAACTAAAAATAGAATCAAAATATATATTACATCTATATAGATATCTACCAACCATGGATAATAACACCCATGTCTTGAAAATATTAGGGATTCTCTCAATTCATAGTGTTGAGGCATAAATACTAACAAATTATATAATTGAGTGTCATGAGAAAAATATTTTTGATGACTCGAAGATTATGAATCACAAGGAATATTTATAATAACTATGATTTTGGGACAAGTAGTGGAAACAAGTACTATTATGTATTAATAACATGTGATATCAGTTCTCTTCTATATCGCGTAGTTTTTACAAATAATTGTACTATCTTATTTATTGGTAATTTAAATATTATTTCATCTAAAACTTGCTACAATTTAATCAAATTACTAAGAGATATAAAAATTTTAAACTAATTTCAATTCATAGGTTCAACATTTGATGAGCAATGACATGCACACAAATTTATAGAACAAGTTCCCACTATGCCACATTTTCATTAAATTATAGATAAATGTTAATAATTAACTTTAAATAAAAATAAATAATTAAATTAAATTATAGATACATGGTATTTTATAAATAGTTTGTTTAGAAGCCATCATCTATGCATCTTTAGGAGTTGCTATTTTCAATAGGCCATGAAAAATGTGGGGGAAAAGGTGTAAGTTCATTCCATTATGTGCATGTCACACATATGCATCTAAGAATATTAAGGAAATTTTTGAATGCATGTCATTTCATGTCTATCTCACGACTTTTAAACTTTGTTTAAAAAAACCATAATCAAAATTCATGCCCTTAAAATGTAATAGAAACATCGATAGGGAAAAAATATAAATATTAATGGTAAAGAAGGATTACTAATATAGCTAGATTGTAACACACACACAATCTAATGAAAATATCTTAAACAAAATGCTTCATAAATAAATCTTGTTATTATTTATTGAATGATGAATTACAATTCTTTCTAAATAATAAAACAAGCGCCAACTCGAGTTTCCAAACAAACTCTAACTAAATTTGACTAAATTTACTTTAGATGGTGAAATTTAGTATTTTTAGTAGTTTACTAGAACTTACTATTCTTAGTAAGTTCGTATGCTTATACAAATGAGAAAAAAATTTCCACACATCTTCTACATGAATAAATTAGAGGAATTACCAAATTTATAACTTACTATGCATTCAAAAGACTGAAATGAACTAATCCCTAAAATAGGAAAAAACTGAATTACAACTTAAATCCTAATTTTTGGCCCATAGATGGAGGATTTAGGGCCAAAAAAATGGCAAAATGGCTCCAATGGCAAAGTGAATTGAATTGTGTGTTCATCTCATCAAAAAAATTGGTTTAAAAAAGTACTCAAATGGTATCCTAGATCAAAAGATATGACCATTTCATGTTTTTGCTAAAAATAGTGCATCATTCTCCTGCTTGAAAAAAATGCAGCTCCTACAAGTTGTCTTCTTTAATTTCTACCATTAATCTTCATCCAACTTGTTAATCTCCCACTCTATGACCCATGTGTTGTCCTATTGTTTGAATCCTTTCCAATGTACCAAATATTGGATGTCTTGTCCATGTCGCATGTTCACTATTTTCTTGTTTAAAATTTGATCCACTTATTTGTTTTCACTAGAACTTGATGCTTCCAATCTACTAATTCTTCAATAAAATGCTCTTCTTCACCATACCCATGAAAATAATACAATTATGAAACATTAAACACTGGTGAAATATCAAAATTTCCTAGCAATTCTACCTCATAAGCATTATCATTTTTTTCACGATTTTACAGGACCAATCTTTTTGTACTTCAAATTGTTATAGGTTAATTTTGCAAACCTTTCCTTCTGAAGGTACATACATAACAAAATCACCGAATTTAAATACCGTTATCCATACGTGCACATCTGTTATTTCCTTATACTTGTATTTACTATTCTACATCTTCTAATGCACTTCTTCTTGCAATTTTGGTATATGTTCGGTAAATGCGTCGCATCATCACCGACTCTGCCATCAATTGGTAGTTGCACCAAATCGAACACCCTATTTGGATTAATCCCATACACAGTCTAAAATGGATAATTTCATGTGGATATATTTATTGAGTTATTATAAGAAAACTTAGTTTGTGGTAATGTTAAGTCCCATTGTTTTAGATTTTCCCCAACTATGCACCTCAATAGGTTTCTCAAACTCCTATTTACAACCTTTGTTTACCCATCAGTCAGAGGATTATAGGCACTGCTGAAATGTAGTTTAGTTCCCAACTTCTTCCATAAAGTCCTCCATAAATTCCATAAGATACCTTGTGTCCCTATATAAAGTAATGGTTGTCGGAACACCATGCAACCTAAAATTCTATGAAATACAAATATTATACTCCTTTTGCATCATTAGTTTTCTTACATGCAATAAAATGAACCATCATTGAGAAACCTTAAACAACCATAAAAATTGATTCATTACCTCGTTGTGTTTTTTTAATCCAAGAACAAAATCCATACTCAAATTTTTCCATGGTCCTTTAGGAATAGGAAAGGGCATATACAACCCTGTATTCTATGCATGAACTGTTGAGACTTGTAAAATTCTACTCCTCTCCACATATCTTATCATATCTCTTTTCATATTTGGCCAATAATATTTCTCTTCTACCATAGACATAGTCTTATCTTAAAAAAAATTCCCGACTAATCCTCTACTATGCAGCTCTTTCACTATATTATCTCTCACTGGACCAACCTGGAATACATAGTTTTCGTCCCTTAAATAGATAGCCATCCTACAAAAAGTACTCATCTTAGACATCACTTGCATCACTTGACAATGGTATGTTTAACATTTCAACAATATAATTGAAATAAAAATCATAAAAATAAAAATCCTTTATTGTTAAAAAAACCACCTCATTCTCCATATTTGTAAATAGATTCACATGCACCCGCTCAATGCATCCAAAAATTGATTCTATTTTCTTGATTTATGATTCGGAGAAAAGTATAACCCTTCAAAATGATACCCACTTTTCATGCCTATAGTTCAACTTATTTTTGTATGCACATACCTCGGGGCTATGTTGTTTGTAAATAACACAAACTCCCTAGGCACTAAGTAATGCCTCTAATGCCTCGGTGCTTGTACAATTACATAAAATTTCAAATCATAAGTATAGAATTTATTTATTACCTCATTAAATTTATCAATAAAAAGATAACGGCTTCTGCCTTGACTTAGGACAACACCAATTCTCACATGTGATATGTAATAATCAACCTCAAACAATTTGCAAAATCTGGTAATGCCAAAATAGGTGCTTGTGTCACCTTTTTCTTCAATAAGTTAAAGATATCCTCAGCTACCTTTTCACAAATACTCCCTTCCATTTGTGCAATCTATTTTAAGTGTTACAATATTGCTAAATTTATTAATAAAATTTGATAAACCATGAAAGCTTCTTACCTCTATTATACTCCATGGAGTAGGCCATTCAATAATTGTCTTTATCTTTTTGACACCCATCTATCATGTAATCTGCTGAAATAATAAAACCCAAAAACACCAAAATGTCTTTCATAAATGGGAAATTCTTTCAATTTACATAGAGATTATCTTTCCTTAACACTTCAAATATAACCCTCGGATGCCTTAAGCTGTTTGTAACACCCACATAAATGACGTTCTAAGAACACGCTAAAACCTAATACTTAACTTGAAAATTTTGATTAATTTTTTTGGTTTAAGTTATAAGCGGGACAAAGAGGTTATTGTACATACCCAAAATTGTAAGGTACTACACCACTTTGGAAGGAGGTTACGAAATGTCAATGATGATTCGAGTCTCTTTGTAAGGTGTTCAAATCCAAAAATCTTTCCATGTATACATTTGCATCCCAAATAATTTATCTAGCCTCCGTGTGCTTTGTTTTGTCCTCTGCCCCCTTTTTCTTTGCATTTTGGTCTTAAGTTACAGGGTGGTGGCCGCCCTACCTAGGTGGCGGTCTTATAACTACCGCCCTACATGGGCGGCGGTCTTATGCACATTTTCTAGAACGTTCCGACGATTGCGTCAAACGTTAACATTCAACTTTTACCCACATTCCTCAACTACTTTGGCTTGCATTTATGTTTTGGCCACTTTGGTAAATAGTGTTTTCTCTTTTTTATAGTAAAGAGTTCAATTCCAAGTTACCCTCTAGTAAATCCAAATACCATAAATACCTTGACTTGTTTTCAAACAAATGGCCCCTCTCCTTCCATGTTTGATTATTCAGTGTGTTTTGAAGTTTTCATGAGTTTCAATAGATTTAGATTTTGCATGATTTCTCAATCTCTCCTTTCTGTTTTAGAGATCATTTGATCTTCATCCTTTCATTTTACTCCATTGCTTTCACACACAGTCAGCTTAGTATAGTTTCAGTTCTAGATTAGAGTTCATTTGATAATCTTAGAGTTGCAGGTTGTTGTTTTGTCACAAGAAATAGATCCTAGAATTCTCGGTATATTTGTGTTGTATCCCCGCAATAAATCCTGCTAAGAATTACATAGTCAAGCTCATTCACTTGCACTATCCCTCTCTTACTTGCATTGTATTTGGTTTATATCCAAAGCTTCCTTTGTTTGAGTATCTTCTTCTACTTGACGTTATCACATTCACACTTTCGGATTCATGAGAACATGAAGGAATGAGGATATCACAATGAGGGTACAAAGTCACACACAACTAGATTTACCATTGTTTAGTAAAACTGCAGGTTTGAGCTATCAAAGTTGTAGTTAAAATATATCAAATAGAGTAGTAAATTTGATTATTTCAGTTAAAAGTTCACTTTCAATATTGCCAGGAGTTGTGGGAATGATAGCTTTAAGAAGCTATGATTTATTCCTTACTTCTAAGGTAATATTGGAGTTATTTCGATTAAGATAGTTAGTTATTTAAATATTTTGGATAAACTCACAAGTGCACGAGTAAATAGATACATTAGGCTAACTTGTTTGTTTTAATTTTTATTAGATCAATTGTCCATTATTTGAATATATTAGAATAACTACTCTTTAAATTTTGTTCAAAATACTTCATCAAAAATACAAAAATAAAAGAATATAAGCATAGTGTAGATATATCTTTCATAATTAGTTTACTCATTTCAGTTAAAGTTAAATCATCTTTTGCATGACAATTACGGGACCTAGAGAGCCCAAGGATTATGTATTCGAACCGGTAGTACCTCAGCCAAATCTCTTCACTACACTAATGGATATAGATCAAGATTTTAAGATTTATGTTTTTGAATGAAAATAAACCCTACAAGAAATTAGTGAACAATTGAGAGAGTTGAATATTGAGGACGACAAGGCATACAAATTCTGGGCAAATCAACCCAACTATAGATTGCCTTGATAGGATATCTACATGACCATACAAGAACTTGAAAGAGAACAAATATTTGGTTGTGATCCTTTATTTCCATAGCCCAACGCAAGAGATCTCCTCATCGACATAAATAGTAGCTTATGTATTCAAGTTACTAGAATACTCGTAAGGTATTATGAGAAAATCATACAAATTCTAGTTCTAAACATAGAAGCTGAAAAGGCTTATGACTATTGGATAGTCGGAAGAAGAGATTGACTCCTCATATGACCATAGGAGGTCCACCACAACCATGAACTTACGGTTGTGATCCACAGGTCCCACAACCCAATGGGCCTATTGATCAATAGATATTGATGCCGGTTTATGTACACTCATATTCAGAACCTCACCACTTCTGCTAGACATTATTACACAGTTCTCCGTATTAAACATATGCAATTAATTAGGGTTTTCTAGACTAGACCAGAGAATCACCCATAAAACTCTGGAAGATCCACTACACCTCTCACTACCATTTTTATGACCTTTTCTGGAAATATATATGAATCACCTACAGGCCACTTTCCACTTATCCAATAGCCAATAGATAGGATCTTGGTAGAGCTCGACATTGATTGGAGCCTCAGAAACTATTATATCTAAATGATCCATACCCCGATCTAGGTTAGGAGAGATTTCTTCACCTTAGATTCATAGATCCCATTATTACATGTTGAGGATATAAGATTACCCAATTAGCTTGGCCATATCCCCACATACCTCATTTTCCATGGGTTGTCTTGCACAACCTCGGGAGGTCGGAGTACGAAGAAAGGCTACTTGTAGATTCTCATGCTCGCATGTCACTTTTCTATCGTACAAAATTGGTGAACCCAACGTGAAGCTAACAACAATTCCCCTTTTATTTTCATTTCTTTCATCCACCTTTGCTCTTTCCCATTATTCTGTAGGTATTTATATACCCCCCGAATATGTCGGGATACGATGCATATGGTAGACCTCTTTTAGGTCTCGAACCATATTATGGTCAGACAAGTAGGCAACAATCACCATCGCTTTCTGTATGGGCTGATAACTACTCAAGTAACTACTTGTCATCACAGACTCCTCCCAAAGAATTAGCTCTAGTTCTTCATTCTGAATTGAGGAGTTGGATCAGCTCACACAAACACAACAACCAGAGCCCTCAGGCTCTAACAATATGACGTTTACTGGAGAATCCATTTCATCTCCTCGGGTTTTGTTCAGACCACAAATCAGTAGACAGTCAGATCCACTCCCATTTTTGGATGAGGAGTATTTAGCATGCTACGCTAGAAGATGAACAACACTTCAAAACATGTACCCACCTATAGGAAGTTTGTAAACACAACCCATACCTGCTCCAAGAAAACACCCCCATTCCTCCACCTATGGAAAATACTCTTAGTGAAGCTTGGCAGGGTAATGATCAATTCATAGCAGGTACCATACCCCTCTACAACCTCAAGGTTTACAACAACCACCATTAAGGAAAAACATGGTGCCATCACCGATTGAGGTCATCTCGAATTTGGTTGAGAAGGTTAGAGGATTAGAACTCACCCAAGAAAATCAAAACCACACATTTCGGGCAAGTAGGAATTCCCAACCCTCTGCATCATCCCAACCAAGTTGACCTCCTCACGGGAATAGGAACATTGGGCATGCCTCCTCAACATTCGTATAACTATCCACAACAAACACCAACTAGAACCACATGTTTTAAAAACATCTGCTCCGATTAAAGGTATGATACCTCACGGCTTAGCACCAAACAACCCATATTAGAACAATGCTCCTCCCTATTTAAAGATTTATTAAAATCACCATAGGGAGACATGTTCTCATCTCCTGAGATGTTCACTGAACCATAGGGATTTCCTTATGTCCCTGCAAATACATATGCTATGCCATATCAAAAACCTATTCCACCCCCATCCCTCCACAGATACCATTGATGGTCAAAACCTATGTGGTAGGAACTTATTCAGAATATTTAAAAGAATCTCTATATTTCACCATACGAAGTGTCATGCTTCCAAGACCTCTTCTGATTTACCCAAATACAAAGGGAGGGAGTTCCAAATGCACATATCAAGGCCTATGCCACATCCATTTGAGAATTTCTCCCTTGGGATGTAGTTGTTGCTAAGATATTCCCTAAAACCTTATAAGGTATTTCCCTTGATTGGTATTATAGAATACTTGAAGCCTCCTTGATACACTCGTTCAAACAACTTGTGTCAGAATTTATCAAAGCTTTTGATATGAACAAATTGTTAAGAATATGAATCAGGGAATTCTTACATATTAAACAAGAGCACAATGAATCCACTACTCATTTTATTCAAAGATGGCACACAGTCCTCTACTCATCAGCAAGTGCTCCAAACATGGATCAAATGGAACTATGTGACTTATTCCTTCATTCTCTCAATAGAGAGATAAAGGAAGAAGTCAGAAGTTCCCACTAAGAACTTATGATGAAGTACTTGAGAGTGCCCTTTGAATCGATCAAGCGGAAATAGACAGCGGTCGTAAGACCTATGGAACAAATGGGAAATTAATCATTCCCAATCAAAACACTACGGCTTATCCTAATGTTGGGAATACCAATCAAGGACCCAAGATCCTTAACAAAAACCATGGGGTCACAACGGATGGAGTCACTGACCAGGTCAAAAGACCAAATGTTGTGAACACCGGCGCACCATTAACAATAAGTGAAATAATAAATTTTCCCCAACTATCAACATAGTGGATTTCAATCGTCCACCATGACAACAACAACAACAATGAAAAAAATAGACACAGGGCCCAAACCGGAACCCAACTAGATATCAGAGTCAAAACCAAAGGCAACAACCTCAAAGTTTTAACTCTAACAACCAACAACCTAATCAGAGTTTTGGGCCACAACAGGTTTCAAACCAACAACCTCGAAACTATAATCCCAATTTATATTGTGGTTTCCACAAGATTCAAGGCCATGATACTAGGACTTTCCGTGACTACAATAAATTCATGCAACATTTTCCAGAAGACCAAAGACAACTCTTTATAGATATGTTTTTAGGAAATTTTGCATTACCCACGCCAAACACTTATACGGGGCGGTTTCCCACAAAATGCACCCCTCAAGATCTTTAACGATCCTCTCCCAAACCACTCTAATAATAACATGTTAGATCCAAATGGGATGAACAAGGGTGTTATAACAGGAAACAACGATCATGAAGCCTCAACTTCATTAAATCCACCAGTTGCACCCCAGTTAGGAACTCGACCACAAACCAAGATAGTTGGTCTGGTAGAGTTAGACATCGAGCTACCCGTAGAAACCATAACAAGAACATGAGATTATTCTTCTCAACCAATTCCAACCTACCCATTAGAACTAGACAACATTCAACAAACACTGGTAAAACCCATAGGCGCTTATGATCTAATTAATGACCTAACAAAGACCTTCTCTCACATTTCCTTCTTGGATTTGTTGAAAAACTCTCCCACTCACAGGGCTGCTCTCTTAGAAGCACTAGGTCTTGGTCATCTGATTAACATCACTCCCCCTCCCGAAACACAAGTAAACCATGTAGACTTTGACATCTACCCTCTAGGGCAGGCAGATAGGGATACTGAGTTTATATTTGATATAAGCAAAATGCCAACAAATGCTGAAATTGCATGTAGAGGTGACCCAAATTTATATGTTCAGGTATGGATTTATAATAATTATGTTAAACATGTAATGATTGATGATGGGGCAGTAGTTAACATAGTCCCCTTCTCTTTTCTTCAAAAGTTAGGATATGGAGAAACAAATTGTTCCACAATGTGAAATATGCTAAGGGGTTATGATAGCCTCAAGGCCACTTCAATTAGGACTATAGTGTTACCAGTCACCTTAGAGACCTAAGACAGTCCTCACCAAATTTTATATTATAGATTGGGAAACCAACTATAATATGATTCTTGGTCGACCATGGATACATCGCATGAAGGAAATCCCTTCCACGTTATTCTAGGAAATAATATTTTTACACCTGGGAAAAATATTTGTGGCACAAGGTGACCCAAAACCATTTGATATACACCTAGTAGATTTGAAGAAAAGACCAGGTGTTCACTCTGAGTTTGAACTCCCAACAAATCAACTTAACAAACCAGTCAATTCAAAACCAGAAGTAAAGTTGATACCTACAACAAAATTAGAAATCACGAATCTAGTCGAGGCATTCCGGCACTCAAAAATGAGACTAACGTCATAGAGATAGTGTCATTAGGAACTACCGCAAGAATTGTCAAGTTACTAGAGAAAGATCTACCTATTCTCCTACCATTTGATTCCATGGGTATGGGATACACCCTAGGAATTGCCTCCCTTCCAGCAGATGAAGTTTGTATGGTGGAAGTAACCGAGGCAGAAGAAGTGGATACAAAGAATGTCTCAACATCCATTTTTCTGAAAAAATGTTGGACTCTCCACTTCGATGGAGCTAGATGTCATTTCGGAGCAGGGGCAAGTGTGATCTTTACTTCTCCTGAGGGAAAGATCCTACCTTTTTCCTTTAAATTAAACTTGAATGTACGAACAATGGGGCTGAATACGAATCCCTTCTCCTTGGTCTTATCATAGCTAAAAGGATGGGCATTGATAATATTAGAGTGTTAGGAGACTCGCAATTAGTTGCAAACCAAGTGTCTGAGGTATATGAAACTAGAGTTGAACACTTACAACTCTATAAAACAACAAGTATTAGATCTAACCAAGGGATTCGACTTCATATCAATTGAAGCAATCCCACGTGAACAAAACCTTCTCTGATTCAATAGCAACCTCAACTTCTCGTTTCACACCAAGTAGTGAGTTGGAAAATACAAGTTTCATGGTATCACTTCGTACTAAACCATTGGTGTGAAAAATGCCAACAATACCGGTCTTGACACATATAGAAACTGAGAATGAGTCTACCATCCTAGATCATTTTGACAACAATATAACAACTCTTGAATATCTAAATGCCTATGTGGAATTACATCTCACTCATCCCATAGTAGATTTCTCCCTAATCCCATCTTCCTCTTCCTATTTTGGGAATCCCATGATAGAATCTCCTCTGTAAAAGAATCTTGATATCTACGAGGTAGAGAATGGAGAAGGTTTGGAACTACCTCAGCCCGCTTGAATTTGAAGAAGGCAATGCTTCCTTAATCGAAGGAATGATTGACATAAATATTGGAATGGAGGAAGAACCAAATATTTTGAAGTTAGGATCCTCATTAACTCTGGAGGAGATAGAAATACATACTCAGATCCTCAAGGAACATCAAAAGGATTTCACATTTAATTACAAAGAAATGACGAGAATTGCACCACATATCGCGGTGCATAATCTTGTCACCAAACTAGATGTAAAGCCAATTAAAAAAAAGTTGAGACCAATGAAACCAAAAGTGGATCTCATGGTGAAAGAAGAAGTAATGAAACTTCTCCAAGTAGGGTTCATCAAACCAATTGACTATTCGCAATGGGTATCTAATATCATCCTGTTCTCAAAAATAATGGGAAGATACACATTTGCATAGACTTTCGGGACATTAATAAAGCTTGCCCCAAAGATGACTTCCCATTACCATCCATTGATGTCATTGTTGACACAACAGCTAGATTTGAGATTTTTCTCTCATGGATGGGTTCTCGGGATATAATCAAATCAAAATATCTAAACAAGGATCAAGCCAAGACCATGTTTATAACTCCTTGGGGAGCTTATTATTACACATTGTCATGCCATTCGGTCTTAAGAACGCTGGTGCTACATACCAACAGGAAATGACATACATATTCCATGATCTTATTCATAAAATTGTGGAATCCTACGTAGATGACTTGTTGGCCAAGGCCAAGAAGCATTGTGATCACCCAGAGGTACTCTGTATCATTCTCTCATGATTGATCGAATATGGCATCACATTGAACCCAAGAGAAATGTGTATTTGGTGTAAAGGAGGAAGCAAACTTCTGGGTTACATTATATCATCATGAGGGATTGATGTCGATCCATCCAAAATTTGGGTTGTTCTTGAGATGATTCCACCATCAGATGAGTCTAGAATCAGATCATTCCTTGGGAAACTCGGTGTAATTTGAAGGTTCATCCCGGACTTAAGTTTTTTTATTCATCCAATCAATAATTTATTAAAGAAAGATTATAGCATTGATTGGACGAGAAGAATGCAATGAAGCCTTCAAAGTAGTTAAACGCTTCTTATTGTCTCCCCCATGCTAATGCCTCCTAGACTAGATCATCCTTTGATCTTGTATTCATGGGCTACTGATGTTTCGTTAGCTTGCATGTTGGCTCAGGAAGATGATGATAAATGAACGTGTAGTTTACTTCATTAGCCAGACGTTGCTTGATTATGAGACATGTTACACACAAGCAGAAAGAGAATGCCTTGCCATAGTCTTTACAATGAAATGTTTAAGACACTACATGTTAAATCAAGAAACAAGGGTAATTGTAAAGACAGATCATTTATGGACATTCCTCACACAAGGGTATTTATCTAAAAAGGCTGGACGTTTCATAACCTTAATGGGTGAGTTTGAATTAACATTTGTAAACCAAAATTTTTTAAGGGACAAATCATTGCAGATTGGTTAGCTAACAATCCATTAGATGGAGGTGATCTAGTAGACCTAGACTTTCCGATGAGTGCATATACTTTATCAAAACTAGGCCCCCATCTCTACATGTCCTTGGTACATTGACATCGTCAATTTTATCATGGACCATATGTACCCAGAAAGTGCCACATCACAACAAAGAAGGTGGTTACACATAATTGCTGCTAAATACTTTATTTTGGAACAAGTGATCTATCGTGAATCCTTTAACATAATGCTTTTAAGATGTGTTGACATGGAAGAATCGAAGAAGATTGTTTATGAATCCCAAAGTGGGATATATGGAGGCCACTTTGGTTGCCACACCACTTGCTCGCAAAATACATCGGATGGAATATTTTTGGCCCACTCTTGAACATGATGCGTAGTAGAGTTTGTGCGCAAATGCATAAATGCCAAGAATTATCCCACGAGATTCACATGCCGGCACAATCTCTCTGCAACCAATCGTAACCCCATGGTCCTTTTCCATGTGGGGCCTAGATTTGATAGGGAATTTCTCCCTCATCAATATATGGCCATAACTTTATAATCACAGCCACAAAATATTTTACTAAATGGGTAGAGGCCATGCCTCTCACCACCTGCCAAGTTTTATAATGGCTAAGTTCATTGTGAACCAAATCATTTGCAGGTACGGTGTCCCATAATTCATTCTCTCGAGATAATGGCACATCCTTTAAGAATGATGAGGTCTTTGAGTTATGCATTAAATTCAAAATAAACCATCACACGACATCTCTTTATTACCCCCAAGATAATGGACAAGCTGAAGAATAAACGAATAAAACATTAAAATCTATTCTCCTCAAAAGCAGTTAAAGAGAACAAACGAGATTGCATTTAAAATTATACCCGGCCTTGTGGGCACATCGAACCTCAATAAGAAATCCAACAAGAGAAACCCCTTTCTCACTAGTATTTCGGGGCAGAAGCAGTTCTCCCGCTTGAGGTTGAAATACCTAGTCTCGCATCTCATTGCAATGGATTTTGGGAGAAGAAGCCTACTGAGAGGCACATCTCTCTCACTAGAAAGCCTTGATGAGGCAAAGGTCTAACATTGAGCAAGTAATGACAGAGCCTATGCTGACCGGATGTGCCGGTAATATAACAAAAAGGTCTATGAATGAGAAATATATGAGGGAGATCTAGTTCTGAGACTAGACAACCGGATTGATAAGAAAACCGATGAAGGAAGGAAATTCGGCCCAAGTGGTTGGGCCCATACCGAGTCATGAAAGACTACAAAAATGGTGCGTATCTTTTATGTACACTAGAAGGTGAGGAATTCAATGAAACTGTCAATTCCTTGCATCTTAAACGGTTTTACGCATAAATCATCAAACCACCACTTATATATTATATCTACCTACATTACATTAGTCACTTAGTTGTTTCATTTTGTTCACTCATTTCGTAAAAATTGTAGTCAAGGAACTTATTCTTAAGTAATTTATTATAAGCTTCTGAAAATATTGGAAAAACATTCAAATCATATCTTTCATTTTTCATAACATCATCAAATTGTTTTGAAATCCTTTCATCAAATTAGACAAACAAATATTGATAAAAACCATGCCAAAGCCTGCATATTTGATTTTTATCATTCCTTCTACTAGGTGAAGTTGTTCTTACCTACGGTCTATTCTAGAAGCTTCTTGGTGTCACATCTATCCCTCTTACATCTCTTTGAAACAAGGATATTCCAAAATCACAGATCAAAAGTGTCAAAATCAAATAGAATCAAAAATACTAAGCAAACAAAATATTTTATTTTACACACTTCTTTGCCCCACCAACCTTTGGTGATAATCCCGCATCTCTTACTGGTGGTGCGAGGTTGGGAAAGGAAAGAAGTGCCCTTACTCACCTATATCCTGCCTTTGGTGACAAACCCATGCTTCTTACTAGTGGCATGGGGAGGGTGTAGGGGGTCCATTCACACAAATTAACAAATCTTGGTATTTTAAAAATACAAATAAAAGTGTATTAAGTGAGATTAAGTATCCAAATTCCAAAGAGATCAAATCCTCAAACCATATTTTGTCAACCAAGTTGCCATCTATAGATCTAAGTCTAGATAAACTGGAAAGTAAGTTGCCTTGAAGCTATGTGGTAGTTTTGAGTAGGGTAAGTGTGTAGGTCTAAGTTTGGTTTCTGTCAATGGTTTTCTTTCTCTCATCATTCCATTCAATCAAACTCATATAATTTGTGCCCTTCCAAAACTCTTGGTGGTGAGCCCTCGCATCTTACTAGTTGTGTGGAGTTAGGAGTGGGGCAAGTTATCTCTTCATTACTATATAGTCACATGTTTTGCCAAAATAAGAAGAAACAACAAACATTTCCCAAAGAATCCAAAAGTTCAGTATTACAATATGTTTACATCATCACATATCAACATTATAAAAGCAAATAAAGAAAAACATTATGTTCCGTATTTGTAATCACTTGTCATCCATTACATACATTTACGAAAAGAATATAAAATAGAGATTCTAAAACATCTAGTGTACACATAGGAAATGAATCACAAAATTCTAGATACAAGAAGATCTAGATCAAAGATCAAATATATATATATATATATATATATCATGTTCTATATACAATGCCATCATGCACTAGGCATGGTCAAAACGCTCAATGAGCTCGAAAAGTACAAAAACACTCGTATAAACATCGACCAAAAATCACTACAAAAAAACACCATGGTCTCTCAATCCCTATGGGATCCCTCAGAAGGTGCACGACCGCATCTAAGACTCCTTCTTTGACGACTCTCTGAATGAACCGAGAACTCACGATCATGGCCAGTAGCTATGGTCTCACTATGAGAATGACTCCTCCTCATCAAGTGCTCAAAATCCTATATCCAGCTACCTCAACACGAAGAGAGGTCAATAACTTTTCCACCTTCCAGATAGGGGAAAACACATTAGTATGTCTACCGGCTGTTGAAGGCTCTCCACTTTTTGTAAGTAAGCTCGGCTGAGTAATATCTCGAGGGGAGCAATAGAGTTTCTGTGCACACTCGGAAAATAAAGTCTCACCATCCCTCGAATCATCATTGCAAGATAAATAAAAAAGAGAGAAATAACAAGTTAGAAAATGTCAAAAATAAATTCAAAAACAAACAAAACAACAAAAAGGAAATATCAACTAAAAATTTCTAGCTAAAGCAAAATCAAGAAAAGAGTAGTCACTCACTCGGATCTCCAGGCATCTAGGTGGGATCTCTAGGATCTGCACCTACCACCGACATTGCCTTCCGATTGTCGAGCTCTCCCACATCGGGAAGTGAAGTGACGTCCACCACGGACTCATCATCTCCCCTAAGTCTGAGAAGGCAACTCCTGAGATCGGGGTCACTTCTCTGCACTCTCCTCCACCTCTTTGGCCCTCATGAAATCCTGAGTGTCATGCCACTCAGAATCACTATCATCCTCCTCATCTGTCACGCCGGCCAATATCATCCCCCATCATATCATCCTCCGTCTCCTCCTCTGTCTCTCTCCAGTGAAATCCTCGAGTCGAGTCCACATCAATGGGATCATCTCCACTATGAGTAGGACTGGCTCTGATCTGAAGTGAAGGTTCTCGAGGAGCACCGGCTCCCTTGGGCATGAACCACCCTCCTAGCTATAATGGGAATGCTAGGAGTAACCGTGGTCCAACCTCGGCCTCTAGGACCTCCTCGGGCCTTTCGAATAGACTTACATACTGGCCCCGCTAGAGGAAGCATATCAATGTAGGGGAGGCCAAACTATTGAGGTACTCTGTCAAAGGGGTGGGTCTCCAACTTCCCGTCCTGTCTACCAACTGACTTATGGAAGAGCAGGTAATCAGTGTGTGTGTCTCCTCTCCCCATAACCCTGCCATGTCCTGATAAGGAGTGGCCTCCATGTCTATAATAGTCAGGGAAGCCACTGGGTGGTGTGGTGTCCTGAGTATGGTCATCCCTATCCACCTCGCTACCCCGAATGCCCCCTAGATCCTCTACTGTATACCTCTCCCATAAGGAATGATGCGCTCATACACCCAACTCATAACTAGAGTAGGGTGACTCAATGACTATCCCTATAATCTAACCACCCTATATAAATCATGGTAGGTGGTCCTAAGAATGTCTGCTCCCCAATCGTAAATACGCCATGGGCCTCAATCTGTGCAATGATGGGAGCCCAACAATATAAGAGAGTATCCCCTCCCTTGTCCCCAATCAACCACGTGAGGCAAGGATACCCATAATAGCCTTGCGGATCACAGGGATAGGAGAGGCAGCAATGGAATGGACCTTCACCCCCTTCTTTGAGCCCATGGAAACAATAAAATCTCCCATATAGGTGGCCCATTGAACCATCTGAGATCTGGATACTATTGTCTTAAGAGACAACCACCTCCCAAGAATCGAAACCCCAATATACGGTAGACATCCTCTAGGGTGATAGTCAACTCACCCCTAACAACAGTAATGGGAAGGTATTTGGGTTTTCATCCCAAGTATGAAAATAAGTCACATAGTATGTGACTGGAAGGAGCAACATGAGGAACCGAGAGATCCGCAAGATACGCAGCCCTCTGCAAAGTGTCTCTCTCAGCCTGGGTCAATGCATCCAACACTGTCGGGAGCCAATCACACTCCCTCTCTCTACTCCATCTAATGTACTCCTCCTTCTGCATCACCCAAAAACATAGAAAAAGAGTAAGTTAGTAACATAATCCAATTGGAAAAATCATCAAGAACATATAAAAATGCCAAAAATGCAAAAACAATCAAGTAATACATCTCTTTTTGCATTTCTGTTTGAAACCACCACCCTGTGTAGAGCGGAAGTTCCGTAACCAATGCCTTCTAAGGTGGCGGTCATGTAACCACCACCTTATGAGGTGGCGGTCTTGTAACCGCTCCCGTCGTAGGGCAGCGGTCTCATGACCGCCGCCGCCCCGTGTAGGGTGGTGGTCTATCCCGAATCGGTGAATGCCCCTAAATCCCTAAAATATTTTTAAAAAGGCTAAAATACATCATTTTGGACAAAATAAAGACCTACCCTATGGGCGCCCCCTAGAGACTCATTTAAAGCTAACATTTTCAAAAATAATCCCCTAAGACAAAGATTTCTACATTTCTATATTTTAGGTTTAAAAATGATAAATTGAGAAGAACTAACCTGAGACTTCACGGGTCGATCTCTCGCTCTTGAAGGCATGATCACGATCTCACAATGGACATTTTGACTATACTCTCATGTAAAAAAGGTCACCGTGAGTCCAGAGCTCAAAAACCATGAAATCAACATGCACAAATGAATAGGAAAATGAGCTCTTATATATATATATATATATATATATATTATTCTAACTTGTTATGAATGCACTTGTTGGAGCCGGTTTGAGAGGTAAGTTTTTTCATGGTAAGTCCTCATTTCATGATTTAGGATTTTATCTATTTGGATGAGTCCCTTTTTCATTTCGGCAGCGGGAATTTGGATGGTGACATTTCGGCACACGGGCGTGTCAGTAAGCTTCTAACTCCCATTTCGGGACCCGCCATACTTGGACCCACCATTTTATGCTTTTTCATGGCTAAGACGCTCTCGAGGGGGAAATATGTACATACCTAAAATTGTAAGGTCTTGTACCACCTTTGGAAAGAGGTTATGGAGACCCCAATGATGATTCAAGTCTCTTCGTAAGGTGTTGGAATCCATTAAAATCACCATGTATACATTTGCATCCCAAATAATTTATCCAGCCTCCGCGTGCTTTGTTTATCATCTGCCCCCTTTTTCTTTGCATTTTGGTCTTAAGTTATAGGACCGATGTCCCTGCCTGGCGGTGGTCCTGTGACCCTTTGTTGTGCATAAGAAAATGGTTATGTGTGCATTTTACGAGAACATTCTAATGATTGCATCAAACGTAAAAATTCAAATTTTACCCACTTTCTCAACCACTTTGAGTTGAATTTATGTTTTGGCCCACAGTAAATAGTGTTTTCTCTTTTTTATAATAAAAGATTTCAATTCCAAGTTACCCTCTGGTAAATCCAAATGCTATAAATACCCAACTTGTTTTCAAACAAATGGCCCCTCTCCTTCCATGTTTGATTATTCAACGTGTTTTTTAAGTTTTTTATAGGTTTCAATAGATTTTGATTTTGCAAGATTTCTCAATCTCTCCTTTATATTTTAGATATCATTTGATCTTAATCCTTTCATCTTACTCCATTGCTTTCACACATAGTCAACTTAGTATAGTTTCAGTTCTAGATTAGAGTTCATTTGATAATCTTAGAGAGTTACAAGGTTTTGTTTTGTCATAAGAAATAGATCCTAGAATTCTTGTATATTTGTGTTGTATCCTTGCAATAAATCCTGCTAATAATTACATATTCAAGCTCTGTTCACTTGCACTATCCCTCTCTTACTTGCATTGTATTTAGTTTATATCCAAAGTTGCATTTGTTTGAGTATCTTCTTCTACTGACGCTATCACATTCACACTTTTTGGATTCACGAGAACACGAAGGAATGAGGAGATCACACTGAGGGGAAAAGTCACACACAACTGGATTTACCACTATTCTGTAAAATTCCAGGTTTGAGCTATCAAAGTTGTAGTTAAAATATATCAAATAGAGTAGTAAATTTGATTATTTCAGTTAAAAGTTCGCTTTCAATATTGCCAGGGAAGCTTGTGGGGAATGATAGCTTTTGAGAAGCTATGATTTATTCCTCACTTATGAGGTAAGATTGGAGGTCTTTTGATTAAGCTAGTTAGTTATTTAAATATTTAGGATAAACTCACAAGTGCACATGCAAATAGCTACATCAGGCTAACTTGCTTGATTTAATTTTGTTATTAGATTAGTTGTCCATTATCTGAATATTTTAGAATAACTGCTCTTTAAATTTCATTCAAAATACTTCATCGAAAATACAAAAATAAAAGAATATAAGCATAGTGTAGATATATCTTTCATAATTAGTTTGCTCATTTCAGTTAAGTTGAATCATCTTTTACATGAAAATTATGGGACCAGAGAGCCTAGGGATTATGTATTCGAATTGGTGGTGCCTTAGCCAAATCTCTCCACAACACTAACGGATATAGATCAAGATCTTAGGATTAGGTTTTCCAAACGACAATAAACCTACAAGAAATTAGTGAACAATTGAGAGAGTTAAATATTGAGGATGACAAGGCATACACATTCGGTCAAATTAACCCAACTATAAAGTGCCTTGATAGGATATCCGCATGACCATACAAGAACCCGAAAGAGAATAAATATTTGGTTGTGATCCTTTAGTTCCATAACCCAATGCAGGAGATCTCCTCATTGACATAGATATTGGCTTACGTATTCAAGTTGCCAGAACACCCGTAAGGTATTATGAGAAAATCATACAACTTCTAGTTCTAAACATAGAAGCTGAAAAGTCTTATGACTATTGGATAGTCAAGAAGAAGAGATTGACTCCTCATATGACCATAGGAGGTCCACCACAACCACGAACTTACAATTGTGATCCACAGGTCCCACAACCCAATGGGCCTGCTGATCAATCACATATTGATGTTGTTTACGTACACTCATATTCATAACCTCACCACTTCCACCAGACATTATTACATAGTTATCTATGTTAAACATAACAACCAATTAGGCTAGGGTTTTTGGACTAGACCCAATAATCATCCATAGAACTCTGGAAGATCCACTACACCTCTTACTACCATTTTCCATGACCTTGTCTAGAAATATATATGAATCACCTACAAGCCACTTTCCACGTATCCAACATCTAATAGATAAGATCTTGGCAGAGCTCAACATTGATTGGAGCCTCGAGCAGCTATTATATCTTAACGATCCATCACCCCGATCTAGGTTAGGAGAGCTTTCTTTGCCTTAGATTCGTAGATCCCATTATTGCGTGTTGAGGATATAAGATTTCCCAATTAGCTTGGCCATATCCCACATACCTCATTTTCATCGGCTATCTCGGCATGACCTCGAGAGGTTGGGTACGAAGAAAGGCTACTTATAGATTCTCATGCTTGCATGTCACTTTTCTATCATATAGAACTTACCAGGTATTAACCCCTAGGCTACATTAAATTAACCTACACCACTAAAATCAACTTTACGATTGATAGGCCAAGTCTACTTAAAAGATTAAATATTAAATTTACTTTACCTCTAACGTTGATTAATTAGAAGTCAACTAGGAAGGTGCCGAGTTTAATTTACTTGGTTAAATGGTTTCTCTTCTTAGTTAATTTTTAATCCTAATATGGTTAACCTTTTTGTTTAAATAATTTAGTTTTATTATCCTAATAATTTAAAGTTCTTTTTATTACATTCCTATAACATACTAAGAACTAGAAAGGACTTTTCTGACCCAAGGCAAATAAATGGCCCCATTCACCGATCTTCACATACCCTTAAGGATTTAATTTAAACATTTAAAATACATTTCTACTAAATAAAAGTAGGGTTAATCCTCCACTCTTCTATCAAAACACTTGTGGCCACTAGATCGTAGGGTTCCAAACTAACCCTAAAAATTCTTAAGCATTCTTTTTAAAACCTTTCATTTATTCCATTCTTATTAAATCATTCTATTTTCTTTTGTTAAAATTACAGGTTCGAGAGGAGAAAGCCATGAGAGCAATAGAGGAACCATGAAGGAGTCAATAAGGAGATCAAGCTTAGATTAGTTTAGTTTGAAGTTTTTATCATTGTAATTTCTTTCATTCAAGGATTGGGAGGGGTTTCTTTTACCAATCTGGTTTTGTTTCAAAGCTATGTGAATTTGGGTTCTCTATTTGGGGAAAACCCTACCCCCATCAATATAAATGAGAAGGAATGTTTTTGATCTACAATTTGTAGGTTTAATTACTTAATACAACAAGATTTGAGCATTATATGATTGCTGGTAATTTCTTAGTTAAATTTACAACTTAAAAATTAGTATATACCAGTTATAATTTTAGAAATTCTGCATAGGGTGGTTGTCGTGTTTCTTATAATCGAACCTAAAATTCTGAGTTTTCCCAAAAAACAAAAGTTGCTAAAAGGTACTAAAATGCATTCTGAGCTTAATTTTATACACCTAAGGTCTCCAATTTTGAGATTTCATTCCATTTGATCATTTCTTAGTTAAAACTACTCATTTTAAGCATTATCAATTCCAATAAAGGCACAACTAATTACAAGATTATTTCCATTTTGTTCAACTATTTTTTTTTGAATTCCAAGATTAAAATTAAATATTTATATCTACTTCTACATTATTATTTTCTTAATACAAAATGCAACAATTCCCTATCTCAAATTTGTTGTCTCTTTCATCTTCACTACAACTCATATATCCAAAATAACTACAACAACTTTATTATACATTGAAGTTTTCTATGCATACATTTTTAACATCTTACTACTTCTATATTTCTTCTTTCTCTTTCACCATAATAAAATTTCACAATGTAAGTAACTTTCTTTTCTCACAATACAACCAAAACTTCAATTAAAGAGAATTACTTTCTTTTCTATTTCACAAAACTAACTTTTGTTTCTTTCAACATACAATACACTTTAATAACAAATATTTGAATGAAAATTTTCTTGACAAGATCAATAAAATTTCCTCCACTTAAAATGGGAAATAATACAGGAATATAATCTAAAAATGGATCACAATATTACACGATCCTCTACTCTAAGTGGGAATAATAATTAAGGAAGGTTTATTACAAAGAATAATTTTCTTAGGGACTCCACCAAAATCTCCAAGCTTCACATCACCAACATGATAGCTCCTTCATTATTTGCTTTATCCACAACAAAATGGGGGCGAGGTAGCACTCTCCACCCAACCAAAATATCCAATGAGGAGGAGAAGCCATCTTCCTCATTGGCCCCGAGCCCAAACCACATTACTGATGAGAGATGAATCTAACACATGGAAACAAAAATCTTCCACAACACAACACCAAAAATTTCACAACCATTCCAAACACATTCAACTAAACTTCACACAATAAGGAAAAACAACCAAAGTAAATGCGACTTAAAAATGAAAGCCAAAGGAGCAAGAACCTATGCGGAGGCCACTTTTTCCTCCCAATGGGAAATGGGTACCCACCTTAAAAACCTCCAATGCATAACTCAAATCCCCTAAATAATATTATTCCTCCATCAAGTACCTCTTATGCCTCCCTCTCATACTCTTACGCCTACCTCATACAAGAACAAGTAAGAAATTCAAGAACTCCTTGTCCAAGGTGGGGCACCCAACCCAAACTCCCTAACAATAAATAAATAAATCTTATGCCTCCCTACAAGAATTATCCCCATAGTCCCCTCCTACACCATACTTAGGAAATCTACCCAAGCACTCAACAAGCAATCCAAAACACTTAGAAATAACAAGCACATATATACAAATAAAGGAAAACATAAGAAAGAGTAAAGATCCTACCTTTCCATAATAGAGCTTGTTCAAGAGTCAATCTCAAGCTCCTTACAAAAAAACAATCGCCAACACGCTCTCACAAATACCACAATCTCTCCAAAAATCCTCCCACTCCCAAAGACGCAAGAGCACAAAATAATGAAGTAACCCCCAAACACGCAAAAGAACTTCAATAAGTAGAGAAAGGAGAGAGGAGGATGATGTGGCTCCAAGTAGGATACCACCTCATTTCCTCTCCACTCCACATCACCCTAGTCAACCCCATAATCTAAAGAAAAATCAATAAGTGGTTGAAGAAATGATATTTTACTTACATA
Organism: Taxus wallichiana var. yunnanensis; assembly: GCA_018340775.1. NCBI lineage: Eukaryota > Viridiplantae > Streptophyta > Pinopsida > Cupressales > Taxaceae > Taxus > Taxus wallichiana. Next base: position 975,425,691 of record CM031239.1, read on the forward strand.
CACAGTCTAAGCCCACACCCCAAGGACAAAATTAATTACAAGAAGGAAAGTACAATAAACATTTTACCTTTATATCTTCCCAAAACACCTAATGGGGTCTAATTTTGACCCCCAAAATGCATAGGTAGCATTGGTATAGCAATTTAAGAGGTGTGGGACAAGTTTGACTTATCCCACAAGCCTCCAAAATTGGCCCCTAAGGCCAAATTCGAATTTCCATGAAGGGTAGAGTGTACAACACTCAATATCCCCAAGCACTCAACTAACAACACCAAAACCAAGATAAATCTACTATAATAAATCAATTCCTTTGGTCACATATTTAATTAGTTTAGGACAAGATAAAATTATCTTTAATTAAGACACTACAACCCATTAATAATAAAGAGGAAAAATACATTCACCAAATTCCAAAGAATTAATACAATGAATTAACTCAATAAAAATCACATACTAACATCAATTAAAGGAAAAATAAATGAAAGACAATACATAACCGCTTGGTCACAGTTTCCCCCTAACCAAATTCAAACACACACACAATTACCTGTTTCCATGGTGAACATTGTTGAATTCACCTAGAATTCCAATGTGGTTGGTCTCCAATCCCCCTGATTTTTGTTGTGAATAAATTTACTTGTAAAACACATAAATACCTCCTTCGGCCTCATGGCCACATTAAAAACATCTATGATAAAATATACAATATAAGTCCACAATTATCTATATATGAATCAAAACAACATCTAGGCAATTATGATATCATTTACAATTTCTACCAACATCTCTATTCTTACATTTCATCCATGTCAAAATGATCACAACATTAGTTCAATTATCAAATCCTACACAGTGTGATAAAAATATTGCATATTATATATATATATATATATATATATATATATATATATATATATATATATATCATGTCAACAACATATCAACATCAATATAAAATGTCTCTAATAATCCACATGCATCATATATGAATTGAAATCAACAATAGTCTAGTATCTCTAACATCTAACATCATGCTAAATAAAAAATCTACAATAATATCCATAAGTGTAGTTGATAGTATCGAAATCAATAACAAAAGGGTGTCGAAGGGAAGTGGGCACTACACTATTCTTCTTTAGTTTTACAGAAAATCAAGATATCATAAAAATAAACCACAAAAAACTTACCATTGTACTCCTACATCACAATATTAATCAACTCATAGAAATGTTAGGTGTATTAGATAACTGAATGGCATCACCAACAACTTATATAATCCATCCCCTATCTTAAATGTTGTTTTAAACTCATTTGCTTCTTTTATCTGAATATGATGGTAACCACTACGAAGAGCAATCTTGGTGAAATACCTAGATCCAAAAACACGTGCATCATATCATAAAGGAGAGGTAAAGGAAACCAATACTTGATTTTAATTTCATTGATTTCTCTGCTATCCATGCACATTCTTCATGTTTCATCCTTCTTTGGAGTTAATAAAGTTAGAGTTGCACATGGACTCATGATCTCCATTACTTCATCCTTTCTCATAAGCTCTATCATGTGTTTATTCAATTTCACATGTAATTTCAGACTCATCCTATCAGCTACTTGATTTTGAGTGAAGACCTTGGGATGAAATAAATGCAGTGTTGAATATCTCTTTTAGGTGGTAACCCATATAGTAGCTCAACACAAATAACATTAACAAATGATTCTAGTAATTTTGATGCCTCTCTTTGGAAATTTTGCACTTGCAGGTGGTGGGTTCATTATTTGAATCATTATATGATCTGTGTGTCATTTGATTTGTCTTTAAAACATGAATAATTAAGTGCATGGGGATGCTTTACATAGCTTTATTCTAGTAAAGTTAATGCATTTCTCTTTGCTATGTTTATGCAAACCGTTGTTGTGTAACTTCCTACTAACCTCCTCTATGAGTGAATTATGGTGAAATGTGTACAATGAAGATGAAAATTTACTTTTTATGCATGGAGTTATGATTAAGGAACCGAGTCTACAACCATCATGCATAGCGGAGAACTTTTTCAACCATTCCAACCAGCCTACAAATGTGGAGCATGTTTTTAGCATTTCCATAGTATTAGGTAGAGTTGTTATTGGAAGAGTCTAATGCCTATAAATATGGCATGAATTATAACTATTTAATATATAGATAGATCCTTGAAAAAGATTAGTTGGTTAGTCGATATCGGTACTTTTGTGAATACGAGTTCTATCTAGTTTTACGGTTTCTTGATAATGTTCAAGAAATTATTATAAATTAATACAATAGATTCTATTTTGAAAAATCTATGGTGTTAAGTTGAACTCCATCCCAAGGAAGAGCATGGGCCCACTCAACCAAGGTGTCTGGAGGATGTTTGTACTTTACGTTTTCTCATAATTTTTGGCAAGTTAACGTCAAGATGTTTTATTCAAATATTGGTTTGAAGTTATAACAGTTACTTGAATTCAATTAATTTCCTTGCTTTGATGTATTTCATTACTATTATTTCAACTTATATCCGAGTGTGCTATTTCATTTCTACTATTTCAATTTATCATTTCAATTTAAGTTAAGTGTGTCATTTCAATTATGTTACTTTACTTTGGTGTGTGTACTTTAATTTTAGATAAATAATTTCCTTTCACAATATTTTTACTATAGAAATGTCATTTTAGTAGTTTAGTATTACATTTGCATATATTAGTAGAGAAATAATAGAAAAAATAACAAACAAACCCCCTAGAAAGGAATCAACAAAATCACTGAATGGATAGGGTTTCATTGAATATAGCATAGGACATAGACTTTGTTTTATAATGACACTGGAAGAAGAATCTATTAGTTAAATGATTGGAGAATACAACGACTCGTCATCTTTGGCACCGTTTCTAGGGACCAGATAAGCACAACATGCCATTTTATCCATCTTACATGCTATAAGTGTTAATGAAGCTAATATATGCAATCGTTAAGAGTCCCACGCCTTGTTTACCACGACCCATATTGATGCACAAGCCATGGGAAGCTCAAGGGAGATATATACCTCGTAATATTCAATAAATATTTCCAAATAGAGAACTTGTAGGGAGAAATGAAAGTGACACTAAGTTTAATACAACACCTAGGAGCCATTCTCAGAAAACTTTACATCATCCTATTAAGAACGAGACCAACCTTTATAAATGAGAGACAACGGTAATAATGAATGACCCATGGGTAGAGATTTTACCTATCCCATTGTCCTAGCTGAAGATGAGGATGCACCTATGAAAATAATCTCTCCTTCCATCCTACTTATATTTAAAAGAATGAATACAGAAGACCCTGACTAGTTCCTATTTGAATTCAAAGTTATTTTCCAGACATATGACTATCGAACCAATAATACAAAACTCAAAATTTTTCCTTCCACCCTCAAAGACTCTTGTATGAGGTCATTAATGGGATTATTCCTAACTCTATTCACACATGGGAAAACATGGAAATAACCTTTTTGGATAAATATCAAGACTACTATAGGGGAAGAGATAAGAAAGAGGAGTTCTTCCAAATAAAGCAACATCAAGATGAAAATCTAGAAGATTATCTCGATAGATTTCTCTTTCTCCATTGTAGGAGTAGTTATGAGTTACATGTAGATATCACTAAGATAAATTTCCTTAAATAAATTGATGAGGACACTAAGGATTCCCTTCATCTTATGGGAGGAGGTGATGTGCTTAAAATTAGCATGAAAGAGATCGATGAGAAGTAACTATAGAAAAAGAGGAGGTATAAGGAAGAGAAAAACATCCAAGACTACCCTAGGTACCTTAAAACTTCTCGAGGAAATGGATAACATAAAAAATAGACATCTTGTCATAATTGACATCAATTATTGATGGGATTAAAGAAAAGACTAATGCTTCTAAAGAACCTCTGGACATATATTGCCCTAAATGTAGAAAGAGATAGCCTTTGAGAGAATGACCTTTGAATGTGACAGATATGTGCTTGATTTGTGATGTCCTTGATCATGATACTAACCATTATAAAAAAATTTCCTCGAGTTGAAAGAAAGAGTGAATTCCATGTCTCAAACAAATACAGAAGTAAACTTTGTTCAGAGGCTGAATAATCAAACTACATATGCCCCTAGACATGCTCAGAATCCCTAGCTAATGTCATGGCCATCTGGGCTCCTCAACCCACTTGGGGACCACCGAGTTGACATCACCAAAGTGGAAGGTTTATCCACATCCACCACCAAGGATGACTCCTTACGGTCAATAGGGTTGGACACCACCAACCAATGTACAACCATGGAAAAACCAATAATGGGAACCTCAACAAAATTCTCATCAATAAAGGACGTTTCAACAACCACAATAGGATTTAGTGGAACCGAGTGCACGATTACCAACAACATGGGCAAGCAACGTAAACTCAAATTCTAGCTTCACCTATAGAGAATCCCAAGAATCATCAACAAATTAAAATAATGAAGCATAACAAAGTAAAACAATGCGGGTAAGTGTTATCCATAATATGTGACTAAGGTTTGGGTTAAAAATCAATAATCCTCCTATTGTTATCACTGAAATACCTAAGAAAAATGTGAGAGAAGAGGCACATGTGGAAAAGGAAGACACTAAACATATTCCAAAAACATAAGCCACTAGGAGCAGACAAAAAAAAATAATACTACCCACACAACTCTTTTTCCTAAATGATTAAAATAAACTTGGATTGCAAAAGAAACAATGCCAATATAGGAGTTAAAAAGATGAATATTGAGGTCCCTCCTCCGAGAGAAATTAGGGAAATTCTTTAGTTAAACTAGTATATTAGAGACCAGTCCATAAAGACACTAGGAAGAAGAAAGAAATTACCAAAAATGGTTAAAGTGGACGGGAATATAGTTGATCTTGTTTCGGAAATCTTATTTCACCAAAATATGCGGATCCTTGGAGTAGATTCATCACTATTTTTGTAAATGATAAGTTAATATCTAATATTTTGGTGGATCTAGGTGTTTCCATCAATGTTATCACTACATATATGTTCAATCTATTATCTCTATCAGTATTACAACCAACCAACACTATTATCTAATTGGTAGGTCAATCTATAGTTATACCGGATGGAGTAATTAAGAATGTAATGGTCAAAATTGAATATTGGGAGTATCCTATGGATTTTATTGTCTTACAACCTAAAGATTGGAAGTTGGGATACCTAGTCATCGGGAAAAATTACTATTTTAAACGGTTAAAAACCAAAGAAAAATTCATTATATCCTCTTGCTCAGCCATATGTGGATGTTTGTGAACATGTATGGGTAGATTTTTAAGATACTAAAAATATAATTTCCTCTTATCTGGAAACCATTGTGGTGAAAAATCACATGGAATAAATTGTTGAGTCATATACAATGTCTACTGAAGTGGATGTTGTGGCTACGGAAATTGGAACTGTGGCTACAGAAATTAGAACTGAGGCTATGGAAAAATCTGTTTTGAGCTCAGCCGACACTCTTACCTTGGTAAGTCACATTTCTAATGAAAATTATATAGGAACCTATGCTTATCATGATGAATGTATAGTCACTAATTTCCTTTGTCCTTTAGCTAAGGTTACATCTCTTGAAAATATAACTATTTTGCACATGCTTCAACTTCATGTTTTTTCATTTAATTCTTTAATTTGCTGATATGTAGAGCTCACTATTCTAAACAATACCAAACAAGTGACTCTTGACATAGGAGAGAGCTGACCATTAGTAATAATTTAGAGACTCATCGAGAGACCAAGGTTGTAGAAATTTTGAGGAAGTATTTCCAAGAATTTTCTTGGGATTATACTTACATAAGAGGGATCCATCAAACCATCTCGCACTCATCATATTTACTTGAGGATATTAAACTTGTGATATATCCATAACATAAAATTAATCCAAAGTATTGAGAGACATAGTAAAAATGAGATAGAAAAATTTTGAAGGAAACATTTATTTATCCTATATCGATATGGAGTGGGTATCACCGCTACATATAGTTTCTAAGAAAAATTGGAAATTGAGAATCTGTGTAGACTATAGGGAACTTAATAAAGTAACTAAGAAATACTACTTTTATTTGCCTTTTATTGATGAGGTCTTGGAAAATATGGCAGGAAAGAAATACTTCTCCTTCTTGGATGGGTTTAGTGGGTATAACCAAATTAGTATTGCACTGTTGATCGGGATAAAAAAAAATTAATCCTCCCTAGGGAACATTTACGTATAAAGTTCTACCATTTAGAATCCTTAATGCACCTGCTACCTTCTAGAGGAAATTTTAGCCATATTTTTGGTTCTTACAAATGATTGTGTTGAAGTTTACATGGATGATTTTACCATCCACAGTTCAACTTTTGATGAATCTCTGGATAATCTTGAAGAGTTATTAACTAGATGTGAGAAACACCAAATTTCCTTGAGTCATGAAAAATGTTTGATAATGGTTGATTCAGGAATTGTTTTAGGTCATCATATTTTTGTTAAAGGAATATAGGTTGACCCCAAAAATGTTGAGGCAATAACCAAATTTCCTAAGGCAATAAATCGACCGACATCAATATTTTCTTGGACATGTACAATATTATAGGTGGTTCATTAAACATTTTATTAAAATTTCTACACTTATGTTTTCTTTGTTGATAAAATATTGTGTTTTTGAATGGTCTCCTCAATGTCAACAGGCATTTGAGATTATCAAAGAGAAGTTAACCACTGCTCTAGTTTTGAGAGGACCTAACTAGGGGCAACCTTTCCATATTCACACTGATGCTTCTAACACAACAATGGGAGTTGTTCTTAGACAAAAGGATGAGGAAGATTAGATGTATGCCATGTATTTTATTATCAAGAATCTAACCCCTATGGAGAGAAATTATACGACCACAAAAATAATTTCTAGTTGTTGTTTACTCTCTGAATAAATTCAGAAATTACATTACTAGATACAAAATATTTGTTTATACTAACCATTCGGCCATAAGATATTTGATGAATAAACTAGTAGTAGGGGGAAAAATTATTAGATGGTTACTCTTGTTGTAAGAATTTAATTTAACCATTATTGATAAGTCAAGGAAGGCTAATGTTGTTGCTGATTTTCTTTCAAGATTGAATGTTTTAGGAGATGAAAAAGTAGTCTAGGACCACTTTCTATGTGAGCATTTGTTTACCGTATAAACTCAACCTTCATGGTTTTCTCATCTTGCAAATTACCTAATTACGGAAAGTTTACTACCTATTTTACTAATAAGGAACAACGAAGACTAGTTAAAAATTGTGCAATATAAAAATGGTGAAATGGAATTTCATTTAAATGTTTTCTGATATGGTTCTTCACAGAAGTGTTCAGGAGGATGAAGTATATGAAAAACTGAGAGCTTGTCATGATGAGAATGGAGGAGGACATTACTTAGTGAAGAGGACAATTCATAAGGTCCTTCGAGCTGAATATTACTTGCCTTCTCTTCAAAAATATATTAAGAAGTACGTATGGCGGTGCGATGAGTGTCAAAGAATGGGGAAGCCTACATTGTTCATGGAATTGCCTCTCAACCTTGAGCTGGTCTTAGGACCATTTGTGAAGTGGGGAATGGATTTCGTTGGACCATTTGATCCCCCATCCTTTGGGAAAGAGTACCTATTGGTGTGCATTGATTATGTCATGAAATGGGTCAAGGTTCAAGCATTGGCATTTTCCAATGAGGATGTTGTAGCTGAAATTTTGTACAATAGGATTATGCTAAGATTTGGCACCCCTAGAGCCATTGTATCTAATCAGGGACCTCAATTTCTATCTAATATGGTTTATAATTTCTGGAGATCTATTGAATAAAGCATCAAAAATAATCACCACATGACCCCTAATCCAATGGGAAGGTGGAGGTCACAAACATAGAGCTTGAGAACATTTTGACCAAGGTTGTCAATGTAGATAGGAAGAACTGGGTACCAAAACTCCCAAAAGTAGTATGGGCCTACAACACAACCTGGAAGACTACTACTAGTTTCTACCCATACGAACTTGTGTATGAGAAAAATCCATTGTTACCCATGGAATTCAAATTGCAGACTTGGAGAACAACGCTGGAAATAGGAATCAACTTGGATGAAGCACAACATGACAGAGTGATGTAACTGAATGAATTGGATGAGATGAGGATGAAAGCACAACAAAAAACAAAAATTCTCCAACATCAGAGGAAAACCTGGCATGATGCTTGTATCAAACACATGAAGTTTAATGAAGGAGATTGGGTCTTACTATTTGATTCCAAGTATCAACAGTTCAAAGGAAAGTTGAGAACATGATGGTTGGGACCCTATCAGATTGAGAAATTTTATGACAATGGTTATTTGATATTGTTGACAATTGATAGAGATATAATAACTCTTTCGGTTAATGGCGTAGGCTGCGGATGTACCAAGTAACCATTGGAAAAGGAGACCTTCAATAAGGATATGCTCTTTATGTGAGGAAATGGGTTCGAGTGGAAGAGTTCGGCTCTTTTGACCTAGAGTAGTTGTGTTTTTAGTTTCAAATAAAGGAAGCTGATCATATTTTTATATTATTCCCCTCTATATTGTAGTTATTTTTTCAATGTTTTCAATAAAGGTTAGGATTTTAAATTATTAAAATATACACTAATCCATGTTAATTTTATGAGCACAAGAAGTTGAAATCTATGGAATTTGGTGAGTTGATCTGCGCAAGGTAAGTGCACTTTACTTAGCTACGGATATTGTATTTTGAAGCATTTTCCCCATTGAATTAATTCTTCATAATTAATTTGACACATGAATCAAGTCCCAATATATTTATTGACGGTACAAATCAAATCTTGTGGTAAGAAATAGAGCTTAATGAATAATAATGAAAATATGTGCCACATGAGTCATGTTTTAATGAAGGGGACGCATGGCTTGTAAGAAAGTACATGTGGTATGGGTATTTATTATGATTGGATATGCACCATACTATGTATTAAACTTTCCCATGCAAAGTGTGTCTTGTCAACTTTGTGTGCCACCAATTTTGCACCGACATTGGAGCATTTAAACGATTAAAAATTTCTAAAAATGCCATTGTCAAAAAATCCATACTATCACTATGAGATTTCTCCCAATTCCACTTCGCCACTTTTGAAAATTTTCCACAGTCATCCACACCATGGGGAAAAATAATAATTTTGAGCTTGATTCTCTCAAGACATTGCTCGGAATCGCCATCTCCCGGATATTTCATGTTCTTTGGGTGGTTGGATTTCATCCAAAAATTTGAAGGTTTTGATGAATACTTGGTCGATGAATTCTTAATCAATTTTGAGGAAACATGCTCTCAAATCTGAGGGAAGAGGGTTGAGATTAATATCCACATCATTTTTGACCTCTCTAGTCTCCTAGAGATTTGTCTCAGAGTTGTGACCAATGCTCCTCTTAAAAATTTGATACCATTGTTTCATGCAGAGGGTGAAGCTCTTCTAGAGGTAATTATCACTCCTCTTGGTATTAAGAAAGGAATTCAACGTGATATTATTCTTAGAATATGGAAATAGGTCACTAGATGGGTCGATAAATAATTTGTGTGATGGTTATCCATATGTGCTTCGAGGGGATTCTTTGAAAATTTTAACTCATTTGAAAAGAGGGCTTACAAAGTGAACTTAGGGTCAATTTATTTACGAATATCTAGTTGGCGTAGTCATTAAGGTTGGCCATACAACAAGAATGGAGGAAAGGCTTCTTGAAGCATCCAGGGCTCATTCAACTCATTTTCTTGCATCATGTTTTCTATAGACCCAAATAGAGGATCGAGAACATCAATGCAGGGGAGACTTCAAAGTAGAAGATAATAATTAAAGATGAGTCTCCCGCATTCATCCCGAGCTCAAGTTGGTGCTTCAACCTTGATAGAAACCACAGGTGAATCTTGTGATCATGACCATCCACCCTCCATACCAAAAAGTTCTAAGGGAAAGAAAATGAAGCAAACTAAATCCGCTATGAAAACAATGCCAAGACGTTCTTGCACTTTAAGGAAACCTGAAATTTATCATCTGTAGTATTTATTCAGATTTTACCCAATTGTAGAATAAAAGGATTAATTTGGTACTTCCATTATTGTAATGCGTAGTCCAAAGATGATGAGTTTTCACCCACCATTTCTGAAGCATGATGTCTTGACACTAACATGGAAAAACCTCATACAGTTCCCAAAGCGAGGCCAAGGATTGAAGTACCTTCAACACAAGAAACATAGAATACAACTCTAGAATCTATTTTAGAGGAGATGGGTGGCCTAGAATCCCATGGAGATGAGGTGCTGAAATTTTATCAAGATGAAATTGCTTCCCTAAAGGAGAAATTAAAATGTATGCACGAAACTAATTTTTCTTTGCAAACAAAATTCATGCAAAGGACTATAGAGAAGGTTAGAGAAATTACTTCTCTAAAAGTAGAGGTTAGCAGTCTTAAGAGATAACGAGACATTGGTCTTAATTTATGGAATGATTTAAATTATTTATCTCTTCAAAATAAGGATTTGATTAACAAAAACAAACAACTTAAAAAGAAAATTGAGGTTGTAATGCCCACATTTTAAACACCCAAATACAATCGTAATAATACCGGGATAAATTTTTTTGACTTACATTTCTCTTGTGTGCAACACAACAAGGTTCCAAGTAGAGGAACTCAATAATGCATACGGAACTTACACAAGTCATCAAATAACATAGAAACATGACAACACTATATACATATTGATGCCACACTTTCCCCAATGAATGAATTCAAGTAATAATCTCAACCACAAGAAAAGGGACTCAAGGATTTGCAAACTCGAACACATCATTACCATGATTACATCTTCGTTATGATTAAAATTCCAATTACATTTTTATGTAAGAATAATTTTCTCCCTTATCCACCTACATATTCATAAGTTCATTCCACATTCAAATTACTGATTGACCATTTAAGTTTGATTTTTATCACTTATGAAAATCTCCATAACTTACATAACTATTTTCCATATTTCAAATTGCATATAAATTTCCTAATTCTCTTGCTCTCATGCTAAAGGATTGTTTCTCAAAATATTTTTATTTGACATTGAATTTTACCCTCATTATGCAAGGGGACCAACCACAAGTTGCGGAGGGAGAAATAATACAATTCAAAGGAGGTGAAGGTTTAAGTTTCCCTTTCCTATAAACTCCCCTCCTTTATAAGCACATTTGTTCTCATACTATGGTTGTTTTATTTACAAATTTAGTTTGGTTCAATTAAGCATTTACATGAAATAATTTTATTTTATTTTTAGTCGACTCTATATTGGCTCAAGTGCCTAGTCCAACAAAGAACAAATTGTAACCATTATTAACAAAATTCAATGCTTAAATCAACCATAAGGACTTCAACTGAAAAAGTTTGTTCTTAAACCATTATCACATATACTTTTGTTTCTCATTTAATTTACATTGTTTCTTAGGTATCTTTTTGGCGTCACTTTTAACATTAATATTTACGAAAGTACTTGTCTAAAAGCTTGAATAAGTAAAAGATTGGAAGAACTATAACTAAACACGAACCCAAAGTTAACCTCCTAATCAAATGAGGTGTAGTTTGATTTCAATTGCACTTAAGGATCTATGCCTCATCTATATATGAGTTTAAGGCAAGAGGACATACTTATGCTAAAAAAATTCATGACATACCAAGGTGTTATGTTTTAGTAACCAAGGTAACACATCTAGATGAGAGGAACTAAAGATTTTATTAAAAGGAGTTTAAGTCATAAAACAAATATTTCCTGTCCCCATTTGTGTCAAATCTAGGGTCCCACAAGATATTCATTTGATGACAAAAAAATTCTAGATCTAACTTTGTAAGACTTATTAGTCCACCATGATACTCAGGGATTAATAGTTCTACTTACTCCATAAATGGTAAGGTTACATCACAAAGTTATTGATTTGAAAAAGCACTCTTAAGGAGACTTCCAAGGTGGTCTTCACCACTCAACATGGTGTTGGACCTGAAGAGAAGAAGTTCTCCTCGCAGTTACCAAACCTATAAGGAAACAACATACTTCAGATAAAGTTGGACCATGTCATTCCTAAATGATGGGTTCACGACAGTGTTGCTAAACATAAAAACTATGAGGGTAAACTCAAACTAGGGTTATTTTTACCTAGAATAGAAGGTTCCATCAAGTGCAAAGTTTAAGTTCATTCTACGGTTTTAATTTCTTCTATGGTAAGAGGGATCACACATGAAGACATGTTATACACTAATCTTATACTAGGGTTGAGTGTTTCGATTAAATCTTTTTATTACATTTATAAGGTAAGAATATAACACACTAATTAATTAATTGTTTATTGAAAATTGAAAATGTACTATAAGGATTACCTTCAAATTAATTTACAATATATATATAAAACCTTTTTACCATACGTAACTATGAATCAATTTTTTTATCGTTACACGCTTTTGATGGAGCTATGAACTAGAGGGTTGGTGGGCCCCGACTTTAACACAATTTCCTCGAGATAAGATCTTACAATTAAGACCAACTCAAACCAAAGCAGCCACCGAACCCGTCACCGATGATGTAATTTTCCACCACCGCCATCACCAATGCCAACGATGCCAATACCGCCACCATTGAGAACCACCACCAAATTCATGAGCATGACCATTGGTGATGCGACACTTGCCACCACCAAACCACCACAACCTACCGGTGATGTAACACCTGCCACCACCAAACCACCACAACTTCTGGTGATGCAACACCCGCCACCACTGGTAAACCACCCCGAAGGGATCACACGTAAGGGGATTTGAATCGGGTGGTTGTAGACACAATAATCCATCTTAACCGATCCACACAAACCCCATTGGAAAACTATGAATCAAATTGAACCTATGATTAAATACACATTTCCTAAGATATCCATAAAACTAGCATCTCATACATATTAGCAAATTTTAAATACAATTTTTACGTAACATGAGACTAAATTATACATGTATTCATTGTCAATGACCTATATAAATTACAATAATAAAAACTTAATTACACATCACATTTTCACCATATTTCTTGCATCCTGCGCAAAACCATGTGAGCATGAAATCAACGATAAATCGCTTGCATGGAATCCACCCTAATCTAACATAATTAATGTCTTTAGTTTCCCATTTACATATACTAATAATAATAATTTTTCATTCGTAAAAAGGGTTTAGAAACATGTATTAATTTCATGTCATTTCACTACATTTCATAACCAAGGAGAGAGAAAGAGATAAGAAAGAGAGAGAAACACTATTTTCCTAAAAGTAAAATTTCACACAAAAATCCACAAGATATAGTTCTAAATGATTATTTACAAGTGTCATCAAGTTTCCATGGTGGTTAGAAAGCTTGACATGGGTCATACCTCCTTCTTATGTTTCTCTGCTAGGCTGCAAAATGTTAAATTAACACTCGGAGGCTAAAAAACCAACTTCAAACGTTGTCCTCTAAAGAGCAAGCACACAACATGGAAGTTTCTACGTGTTCTCCTATACACCAAGAATTCATAGGAATTGATGGAATTTAGAAGTGAAAAATGCTTTACAAATGATGACATGCTTTTTGGAGCCTCCGATCATAATTGGTTTAGTTTGACCTAGTCAAACTATGACCAGGAGCCTAGAAAATGGCTTTGCCAAACTATCAGGAAAAATGTTTTTCCTTAGGATGAAAGTTCTACGAAATTGTCTAATAAGAATACTATAGGTTTGCAAAGGCGGATAAGCATTTCATTGTTCAGGATTGAAATGGTGGTTCAAAATGAAATCCAAATTTTTAGTTTTTGTAGCTTCTTATAACTACAAAATGGTGTAACAGGACTCCTATAAGGGTGTCAAAAAGGTAACAAATGTTCAATTGGGATCGATACAAAGATTTAGATGACACCTCACATAACAAGGTACACGAAGGAAGCTTAACCTCCCATTTCTAGAGTTACGAATGTTACTTTGCGAGTCTCTAGAATTTGTAATGTATCTATTTTAACTAGGATATGGTCAACATATTTATCGGGAAGTCAACTTCAACTTGTCGATAAAACAATATTGTAGTGATCTAGTTTGGTCAGGAAGTTCTCTAAATCACCTCAAAATGAGGGTTGAAGTTAATGGTTTGCTAATAAAATGGTTATTTTGATTGTATGAGTTACAATACGGCATTTTATTGTTTTGCAACAAGTTAATATAAAATAATTAAATAGTATGATAATCCTAAGCTTTTAAAATTATATTTCATCAAAAAATAAAAAACTAAAGTATGAGAATTATGAAAGACAAGGAGAGATGAACCATGCCTAGAGGAATGAAGCTGGTCAAACCCATAGGATTTGGTTCAGTATCTCACTTAAGAATTTTATCAAACAATTCATGAGCATCCACAATTTTACCATTTCACCTTTGCTTGAAAACCTCAAAGTATTTTCCAATGAACCTATTTTTCATAGAACCAATAATAAAACCACAAGTTTAAATGGTATGCTGAAATAATATTTTAGAGCCCCTAAAATTAGTTAGCGTAGTTCTCACATTCTTATGTGATCTTCAATAATCAAGAATATAAACCCATAATGGTTAGGACATGTTTAATTGTGTTTTATGATAATGTTTGGAGCTCCCTTAGAATAGCCAAAGCATGACTAAGATATCCATACATATCCACATATAGACTTATTGTAGATGCAATGCAACAAAATTTATTCACACCAATACTGAAAATCCCTCCAATAAAACTATAAGCACATCAAATAGAAACAAATCAAAATCCTAAATGGTCGGGAAAACTCCATGCGACCACATCTCTCGAGCCACTTGTTAGGTAGACCACAAACCCAACTAGGCATCCATATTTACCAGGACACCTACAACTATTAAAATCTAACAAATCTCTGTTCTTTTTCATGTTGGACGAGCAAGTGCGAGATCTAGGCTTCCTTGATTTGAATCGGGATGCGTGTACAAGGCAAGGCTAGATGGATATACACCTTGTTATCTCATTTTTAGTGATTTTAGATAAAATTGAGATAACCATAGATTTGTTTTTACAAAATCTCCTAAAAATTCCCTTTGAAGGAGATCTTCGGGTTTTTCGGGTTTCCATCGCATGGAAACATGTCTTTTACATGCTTCATGTCAATTGTCTTCCAAAACCTGAAACCCGATTACATTCCAATGTATCGAGTTTTCAGAACTCAGGAGCATCAGAACATACCTTTCAAAAAGCATGCTTCATGTTTCTTGTTTCCTGAAACTCGAAACCTAAACCTTTCCTTTGTATTGAGTTTTGGAACTTGATAACATCCAAACATGTCTTTTGCATGCTTCATGTCAGTTAGTTCCTGAAACCCGATTTGATAAGAAAACCTTTGTATTGGGTTTTCAGATGTCCTAAACATGATGACATGGCATTAATGTCGAGTTTTCTGTTAGTTGGTACATGTGTCGAGGAGGTGTAATTAATGCTAGGGCTTTATAAATAGTTCAATTTTACATGTCATTTTTACCTGGCATATTTTCACTGCATGGATTTTTCGTACATGCTCCTTCGACCTCCAAACCTGCTGAATCTCTTGATTGATTTCATGATCCATCTTCGACCATTTTTCAAATTTATTGAAGGTATTTTTCTCTTCTTATCATTTTGGGGTCTTTGGGGTTGTTTTTGAAGTGTTCATTTGGCATTTTTCCCTCTTCTCTTTTTCTTCCCTCTAGGTTTAGGGTTTTGGGTTGTTTTCTTCATTTACTATTGTATTCCCATGAAACCTCTTGTTTAAAATTCATCCTAGGTGTTTTCTTATTTTTCCCATGGGATATACTCTTTATATTTTTGAGAAGAATCTAAAAATCCTAACTTACAAGCTTGGAGGGAATTTTATGTGTTCTGACATCCCGGGGAACCCGATGCCTTTGTTTCAGATTTTATAGGGTGTCCAACATCGTCGACTTCCACAGAGTATTGGGTTTATCCAAGTGCTGAACATCCTCCTAGCTCCGCTTATATCAGGTTTTTTGAATTGCTTAACATCTATGGAATCATGTCTTTGTATTGGGTTTTGCGGTGTTCTGACATCCTCCGAACCCCACCAATATTACGGATCTTGGCCGGTGTTAGACACTCTTCTGGTTCCACAATGTGTCGAAGATTATCACCTACTTGACATCATCTAAATTTTGTCGGAGTCCCTCAAGTTTTTCAAGGTGTTCAACACGTTTTGTTTCTCGACACACACAATCCATTCTGTTAGGTTTTCAAGGCTACTTTGCATGGTTCAACATCTGAATAGTAGGGTGGGTCTATTCACTTGTTCAACAAAAATCTAAACCCGATTTCTCTTTCAGTCATTTTCAAGACTCCTCATGTCATACCCAAGCCCTTCTAAGTCTAGAAGGATGAAGTACAAATATCAGAAGATAGATTCTTCTTCACATAGAGCTCGACAATATAGACATGGAAGACTTTTGGAAAAGGATCAAGGATTCTTCTCATAATTAATGGATGAAGTCAATATCCAACAATAGTCTCCCACTCGCAGCAGGGTTTTCAGTATAAGCCCAATGCCCTAAGTTCATTATTGCATGTGCTTATAACTATGACTCAGCCTCCCGCTCAGTGAGAAATCAAGCAAGAGAGTCTATAGTAAATTTATATGGAGATTACTTCGATCAAATCCCAAAGTTTCCCAAATTTATGAAATATGTTGATTTAAATCTTAAGACAACATAGAAAGCTTGGGACAAAGATCAAGAAGACTACATCAAGGGCGTGAACAAGAAATTCTTGATAAAGGCTAAGCCATTGTTTCTAGGTTTCGTAAGATGGTGTTGACAATTTTTTCACCTGTGCAAAAATGGGCAACTTGAAACTTCGTTACGATGGAAAACTTTGGTGAAGTATACCTAAGTTAAGGGATTTACATCAGATTATTGTATTATTGCTAATTTGTGAAAATGATTAAGTGAAATCTGTAGCTATGTGTGATGTTACAAAATGTAACAAATCACATAGTTTGCAATCTCATGAATTTACTCAACAAGAGAACACAAGCCCCGAAGGACATCTGTGTTATCCCGATGAAGACACCGGAATACAAAATATGTAAGGTGTATAGTTTTGGAACAACAGACATAGTGGTAGTTTTCAAATCAGTCAGATTCATGGTTATTATCTTGATGCCTATCAGTTTTATTGCTCTATGTTCATTAAAGGTGTTATGATTTATAAGTCTCGCATTTACCTATGCTGCCATAAGAGATTACAAATTGATTCCTTTCCTACTACTTCCATCAAGAAAATATTGACAAACAAACAGTGACAATAATGTCCAAATGGAGATAATGAAAGAGTCGAAACAATCAATGGAAGCTAAGATAATCACACATCTTACAAAGAGACACATTTCATTCAATGATTATCCACTTTGGAGTTTAGGTATTCACTTCAAGTTATCCCTTATGTTAATTCATTTCATTGAGATATTGAGTTGCCTACATCATTGTACAACCAAAAGAAAACTAAATGCAGAAAGAGATAATCAACTCATTATTTCAATTTAATACTTTATTCATAAGAGATCAGAAGCTTTCCCACACAAGCCATGGGATATGACTAAGTGAGTCATCATATACATGGAAATGAGAATACCACATGTGCTAAAGAACAAGAGTAGATGAGTAAAAAGGAACCCATCATTTCCTTTTCGTCTTCTATCTCCACTCCTCATCATTTCCATCTCCATATCAACTCCTCCATCTACACTTCCATCTCCATTTCTTAACACCTACAAGACAAAGAGAAGGATCGTCGAGTTGAGCTCGGGAGTACAATGTTATTCAAATACTCATGTTCTAAAGAAAATACATATTCTAAGCTTAATGTATCTAATGGTACTTGTAACAAAGAAATACAAATGAAGTCGGCAATAAGGAAAAGGGAGTAGAGTACATAAAGTGAAATGAATGGCAAGAAAGATCAATGGAAGCTAAGGATTGGGTTAAGAAAGGTATAATCTGAAGTAGCCTTAGTAAAAGAAATAGATGTGAAGATAACACTTGAAGAAAATTTCAAAATAGCTTGCGAAGAAGGAAAGAAGAAGAATAAACCACATGGATACAAAAGAGGCCAAAAAGCCTACTTATTTCTAGCTTATTTATGAGTTTTGCGGGAAAAGGTTGCAACACAGAATGAAAATCAGTTTAACTAGTTAAACAAGAAAGTAATTACTGAATGAAGATAAACATCAGTTTTGGATGACTTGCAGAAGGTGGGAAGCATCATAATAGGTTCGGGAAGAAATATTTTGCAAATTAGAATTGGAAATCTGGAAAAGGAGAGAGAAAAATAGGATTTTGGAAAAAAATTTGCTAGAGTTTCCCCTTGTAAAACAAAATTTTTCTAGAAAAAACATAATTGAAAAATAATGCAGAAATTGAAATATAATTGCTACTATGACTTTTGAAACGTGAAAAGTCATTTAGAAAAGGAAATTAATTATTTTCTTCACTTTCTAGAAAAGAGCAGATTACTTCATAATACAAAATTGAATGTATTCATGTTTACAACAAAGAAACAACATACAACTCCCAGAGACTCAATATCCACGAATGCAAATGTGAAAGCTACAAAATACACAAGATGGCATTCATCTTCCAACTAAATAAATAAACCACGAGAGCTTAGCAAGTATTCAATACTGATTTCCAAGAATGGAGAAAATATCCCACGAGTTCAAATCAAATGCAAAATATACATCTACATCAATGGTTACTGACATATCGAGTATACATAAGAAAAAGAAAAGAAATGTGATGATTTTTACAGAGAAGTATCATCAAAAAACAATGCTAAGAAGTGAGGTTTCTCTCACTACATCTTCAGACAAGGTCCAACAAGTCAAATATGCATCTACAGGAAGGATGAAGTGAATTCCAATACAAATATGAAAAGTGCCTAAGGAGCTTCTACGACCAAGTTTACGATAAAACAGGGAAGAAGATCTCGAGTATCAAAACAAGGAACAAAGGGATAGTTGACACTTCTAGGTACCAAGCCGGAGCTACAAAAATATCAAAACCCTTACACATAACGAAGCTTCAACCAATTTCAAAGTGATTAGTTAGGCTCAAAGGCTCATTTCAGAAGCATAAATGGACTTTACCCACAAAAAAATCGTTTAACGAATATTTTAACCCAGGTTTGCAAAGATTCAGAGTTGCAAAGCTAAAGCTCGAGCTCGAAAGGAGTTATCAGAAATAGTTAAAGAACTCACCATGCCCGAAGATAAAAAAATCAAAACAATGGTGGCACTTCCTTCCACAGACTCATGACGAGCTCGACAACTGTCAAAAGTGTAAAGTCCAGAAAACTAGAAAAGGAAAAGTAGGTTTTAGTGTTGTTACAATGATCAAAGAACTCGAAGAAACAACCGAAATAGACCAAGTTCACATTTATAGATCATGCAAAAAAATAAAGCTGAGCTACAGAAAGAAAAATAGAATGAATACCTTCATTTTTCATCAAAAAACACAAGCCTAGTCAAGTAACCATGGTGTCGAGGGCCAAAGATTGGAAAAACAGGCTCGAAGGCCTCCAAGATCTCCATGCTTTCATCAAAATGTAGAGTGAGGGAAAAATTTGCAGGGCTTCACCCACAAAAATGAAAAACCAAATGAAGTGACCAAGTGTGAGCTCGCAAGTGTATAAAATCTCCATCGAACTAGGGTTTCAGAACCCTAACCCATGGTTAAGGATCAACCAATCACCAAATGCCAAGTGAAGATCAAACGGTGATTGGTCAGCACAGGGTTAGAAGTGATAAACCCAAATTAAATTCCACCAACCAAATAAATGCTAGGGTTTGAAACCCTAACCATAGGTGGAGAATCAACGGCATCGTGGATGCAAGTACCAAGATCAAGGGCTAGCAGAGCTCGCGAAAAATCAAGTTAACCAAGCCCGATTAGGGTTTCCACCTCTTAAGATTGGAAGGGTCGATCCATCATATAGAGGGGACCAATCCACGTGGAGAGAGAATTAATCATTTTGGGAATTTACAAAGTCTAAAGTGTGCATGCCCACATAAATCAAAACATCACTATATGCCAAAATTCTTGAAAAGGTAATATTTGTATTATGTGCCAAAGGGGATAAAGGTGGTGGATCAAATACATGGTGGGATAGCCAAAGGGTGGTCCCCTTTTTAATCAAATACACATACAATTACCTAAGTCCACAATGTGGCAAAGCATCAAACCAAATGAACCAAGGTGGTCCCCACATGGGGTGTTGTATCCAAATTTTCAAAGTGTCTCTCATGTGACCATCCGGAAAGGAAAAAAAATTAGAAACATGTGCATACCAAAGATGGTACCCACTTAATCCTTATTTTGCAAATATTGCTAAAGGTTGCAACATTTTCCTACACATAGGGAATGATATTTTGCATACCTCCACAATAGGAAAGAACAGAGAAGATGATGAACTTTCATGTGCAAGGAAAGAAGACTTGCCTAGCAAGCAATTTATAAATTTAGTAAATTATTCACCTTTCTTTCTTCAAAAAAATAGAAACGATCAACTTTAGTTTGAGTTTGTATTATTGATCGTATTGTATCTAAGGTTGATAATGCCTATTTTATTACATGCACTAGTTTGTATTATTTTATTCCTTTATTTAAGGGATAAAATTAGGACAAATGGGCGAGTACAGCCTTAGTCTATTTGTAGGAAGGAGAGTGAACTTTTGCTATATATTGTGTGCTCTTGTAAAGCACAATAGGGAGGGAGGAAAAATTTTCAGATATTTTTACCAAAAGAACTTTTGATATGAGTACTGAAGCAATTTCTGCTAGTTTTACCCTCTGAGTGTTGAATTACTCTTTCCTTTCCAAGTTATTCTATAGTCTGTATGCTAGCATTGATCTTGTGAATCAACATTCCCTGATTAGTCACTTTACCCTACTGCAGATCTACTATTTTTTGCTAAATATCATTGTGCATGTTAGCTTACTAGTACTGTTGTGATTTTCCCTTAGTACAAATTAAGTGTTTTTTTCCCTTACATTCTGCAGAAAGTGAAATTGGTTCATGCACACAAAGAATTCTTCACAAGTTAGTTGTGTATCCCACTCAAGTCAAGTTCTCCACTCAAATTTGGTGTATCACCTTCATAATTATTTAATTTTTAGTCACCTCCTAACCCTAAAACTCCCAGAAAGCAGTCTAGTGAACACCGATAAGGAACCGACCTTTTAACCCCGGAGGTTCACCTCAAAATAGGTATACCCATAGACTTGAGGTGTCCCCATTGTATCTACGAGAGCGAGAGATATTTTTGTAGACTTAGAACACCTGTTGCCATCTCTCTACCAGGTGCACTTTCGAGAGATAATAGTTTTTGGCATGCCGGTGGGACCACGAATCAGATTTGCATGCAAATTTCAGATTCTAGAGTAGATCAAAAGTAGATTTATAGCAAATAAAAGTTACTTTTGGGAGCAAAGCTACAACAAATTAATTCTAAAGATTCTATGATCTTTTGGCGACTCCATTGGACTAATTTTAGACCAGTATTGCAGCATGTTCCATGCCTAAAGTGACTACAAGATCATCGGTAAGAGGTATTCCTCCTGAGTTTGTTTCTTTACCTTTGAAATCTGCTAGAAGAAGAAGGGTTGGTAATACTTTTCCTTATAACAGACCTGGTTTTGAAAACCCTCCTGATATTCCTTCACCAAGAATAAATTTTTCAATCAATATCCCAGTTTTTCCAATGGCTATTCAACCACCCAGAAATTTTGTAGCCTTTACTAATGGAAGCCCATTAGTAATTATAGTATATCATGACATACCTAGTGCTGCTCTGAAAAGTATGCCATCATTTACTAGTGAAAATCAAGTTACACCAACTAAACACATCAAAGATGTTGCAGCCATATGTGCAGTCCACAATATTACTCATGAAGACGTAGCTTTAAGACTTTTAGCTGCATATTTTAAAGGACAAGCCTTGCAATGGTATAGGAACCTAGAAATTAGAAGTATAAGAACTTGGGATGGATTAGGAGAGAAATTCTTTGGAACAGTTCCAAGACAATTCAGATCATTTGTCCCTGATAGAATAGCTATCTATTATCAAGAGAGCCCCTCATGAATATTTGTCTAGTTTCAACATTCATTTTTCTAGAACTTGGGAAAGAATCCCAGCAAGTGTTAAGCCTCAAGCTGATCACACTTTCCTTTATTACCTCAGAGCATTGAATAGTGATATTGCAACCATGATTCAATCCATGGGAACTTTTACTCTTCCAGGAGCCTATGACACTACCATAAAAGCTGAAAATAACCTTATTTAGGCTGGAAAGTTAGCACCAAGGCCAACAATGCCATTTTTAGTAGATTTAGCTCCTATCCCACAGCCTATCACAATCGTAGAGCCTACTGTTGTAGCCCCATCCCTAGATATGTTTAAATCCTTGCAAACTATGGGAAATAAATTGACATCAATTGAAAATAAGCTTACATTGCCCAATAGGCCATATCAAACTCCTTACCAGCAAAACCAGTAGAATAGGCAGCCTTATCAACAAAATCAAAATTATAGGCAGCCTTATCAACAAAGGTAGTTTGATTCTAATGTTCCTAGTACATCTAACACTTTGGTTCTAGTTAATATGGCTACAGAAGAGTGGTGCCAACCTTGTAATCAACCTCATCAAACTGTAAATTTCCCAAATGCATTCCTAACCTGATTTTTACGCAACCTCAATCTGAAGGATTGTTCATACCTTAAATGGAAGGTGGGCAGTAAGAAAGTCATGTTCAGAAAACACTGA
Organism: Taxus wallichiana var. yunnanensis; assembly: GCA_018340775.1. Lineage (NCBI taxonomy): Eukaryota > Viridiplantae > Streptophyta > Pinopsida > Cupressales > Taxaceae > Taxus > Taxus wallichiana. Next base: position 975,448,652 of record CM031239.1, read on the forward strand.
ATAGAATATGGTTAGCTTTAATGAGGAGGATTTCATTGTTGTTACCACTAGAGCTCAAGAGAAAGCTACCAAAAACAAAAAACAAAAAAACAGACCTGTGCTGCTAACTATTACTAATATATCAACATCTACAGTCTCAAAATTAGCCAACAGTCCTGCTACCCCTCAGAAAACAACAAGTGTTGTAGCTGGTAAAGAGTAACAAAAACAGCTTCACCCTGATCCAAGAAGATTGTGTATCCCTTAGATATCAAGGCTGCTGAAGCAAGTTAGTTTTGCTAAAGCTTATGCTAAAATGGTTGAATCTATCTCTAAGACTGTTGCTTCTTTCAATATTGTTGATGTGATGAAAAAGCACAATGTTAACATCTTGATGTGGGATGCCTTAAGCATTCCAGGACAACAGGATTTACTCTCTCATGAACTAGCTAAACTATAGATTTCTTCAAAAACAATAGTAAAGGAGGCCCAAAATAGATATGGTCCTTGGAATGCTTGATCAAGATCACGTAAAAGATGTTGGATGGATGGTTTAGAAGGTTCTAAATGCTCATGACATAAAGAAGCCACCACCCTTTTACCTATCTCTGATCATTGGAGAAAATTTAGTTCATAATTGTATGGTAGACAACGGTGCAAGTAGTACAATCATGCCTAAGTCAATTGCTGAAAAATTAGGCCTACAGATGAACCTACAGAAAGGAGTGTTTTACAGCTTGATGGGAATGCAACCAATACAGTTGGAGTAATCAAAAATTTGGAGGTAACATTACATGCTTGCCCAAATGTTTCCATTTTACAAGATGTTACTATTGTGGATTTACCTCCATATTTTGCCTTGTGCCTATCTAGAGACTTTACAGCAAAAATAGGAGGCTACCTCTCTTCTGATTGGTCTTTCTTATTTTTCACTACATGTTATGGCACTAAGGTTACCATAAATTCTGATCCATTGGCTAGATTTCATATTGAGCCTCATTCACCAAATGTAGTAGCAAATTATTCAGCTTTAGATCAATCTGATTTTAGTGATGTAGCTCAAATTCTAGCACTAGAAGGTGTTTATAACATGTTGATGGATGACAAAACAATTGGGGAACATTCTTTGGTGTTTATTGCATGCACGAAGAAAGTGCAAAGGTTCCCTTGCTGTCCAAAATAGAAAATGAAATAGAAGGGATTTGGAAGCTTCATTTTGATGGAGCTAAGAATAAAAGAGGACAGGGAGCAGGTCTGATGCTCACTTCCCCAACAAACGAAAGGTATTTTATAGCTCTGAGTATTCAATTTTCATGCACTTGTAATGTAGCTGAGTACGAAGCATTAATTCATGGCTTACTTTGGGCCAGAAAAAGAGGGATCAACACGTTACAGGTTTTTGGTGATTCTGAGTTAGTAATAAATCAAGTAAAAAACTTCAATGTATGTAAGAATCCATTAATGAAGTCTTATAGGCATAGAGTTTCAGACTTAATGGAAGATTTTGATGCCATTAATATTCAGTCTATTCCTAGAGCTGAAAATAAACATGCTGATAGACTGGCAGCGGTTGGTGCCAGTTTTGAAGTGCTAGAACAAATAGAAAGCAACAAAGTTTAGCCTCATGTTAAGCTGATTGTCAGACCCTCTATACCTGATAATGAATCTAATTGGTAGATGTTTGAGAGAGATGATCAAATCTTCAGGTTTTTGCAGTAAGAAGCTAAATTTTCTACAGTGAATCAGGATAAATTATAGCATCTATATGGTGACCAAATTGTTTAGTTAAAAATGAACAAGTTTCCTTGAGGACTGGTCACATTGGAAGATATCTTTAGCACTGATGACCAGTTAAGAAAGGACAAAGCTAAGATGTCTACTCATGCTGATAATTACGAAGAGGTTTCAATTGATGAAGGAAAGAACTTATTTCTTGGAAAGGTATGTTCCTTATCCGAAAAACAGTCATTTATTAAGCTTTGCACTGAATTTAAAGATGTTTTCGCTTGGAGATACCAAGATTTGAAAGGGTTTGACCCCAGTCTAGCACATCATACAATCGAATTACAACCTAATTCTGCCTATAAATCCCATAATATAACCTCTTATGAGGAAAGAATTATCAAAATTGATTGAATCAGAAATTATTTTCCTAGTTAAACATTCAAGTTGGGTAGCTAATCTGTTCAGTTAGGAAAAGAATGGAGTAATCAGATTATGTGTGGATTTTAGAGATATTAACAAAGAATCATTAAAAGATCATTATCCACTACCGAACATGGATCAGATTTTGAGAACAGTTTCAGGATCAGATAGACTATCCCTTCTAGATGGTTACAGTGGATATAATCAGATTTTAGTCCGAGGAGAGGATAGATATAAAACAACTTTTACCACCAAGTGGGGTACTTACGCTTATAAAAAAATGTCTTTTGGTCTTTCAAATGCCGGTGCAATGTTTCAACGTGCAATGGACATGGATTTTTATAGCCTACTAAATCAATGCATACTTGTTTATTTAGATGATGTCATTGTATTCTCAAAAGATTTTGATGAACATCTAATGCATTTGAGATAGACCTTCCAGATCTGTAGGTAGTTTGGAATATCTTTGAATCCCAAAAAGTATATCTTTTTAGTACATGAAGATAAGCTACTTAGCCATATTGTTTCCAAACAGGGTTTAGCAATTGACCCCTTTAGAATTGAAGCCATATCACAACTATCATTACCTCATCACAAGAAGGCATTATAGATTTTTTGGGTAAAATCAACTTTGTCAGAATATTTGTCCCAGATTTTTAGCTTTGGTTAAGCCATTGAAAACCATGCTAAGGAAAGAGAAAACATTCTCTTGGACCAGTGAAGGGAGAGACAATTTTAAGGCTATTAAAATGGCTATTTCTCGAGCTCCTACTCTTCCAAATCCAAATTTTGACAAAGATTTTATAATGTATGCACTTGTAGGAGTTAAAACAATCTCAACTATTCTAATTCAGGTCAATGACGAGAATATCAAACAACCAATTGCTTTCTTTGGACAGAGCTTGCATGATTACGAAACAAGGTACACATTCCTTGAAAAACAAGTACTTTTCGTAGTCAGAGGACTAAAGAATTTTAAGTACATGCTTTCGAACAATAGAATTCATGTTCTTGTTTCTCATCCAAATGTGAAAGCTTTCTTGTTGAACAAAGAGTTGAATGAGAAAAAAGAAGGTTGGATAACGAAGGTTATGGAATATGATGTTGATATATGAGTTGCAAAGATAGTTCGAGGTAAGGGTTTATGTGAGCACTTAATTGCTGATATGGAAAAATAGTAGGCTGCAGAACCCGAAGATTCAGAACAACATGCTGAAACCACGTGTCGAAACCAAATGTTATGTTACAACCGGGAGAGAAACAACCGAACTTCCTCAAGAAATTCAGGAATTGAGATGGATGACTGATTTGGTTAACTATCTACAACACGACACCTATCGAAAGGTATGGATAAGAATAAATGAAGATATTTCAGATTACAAGCTATTCCTTATCTTTTCGTGGATAGTGTATTGTTTAAAAGAGATATAAATGGAATCTTGCGTTGTGATGTGTCGATTATGACAAAATTCAGAAGATATTATCAAAATTTCATGAAGGACCTACAGGAGGTCACTTCTCAGCATGAACTACAACTTTGAAAATCATGAAAGTAGGTTACTATTGGCCTAGTATATTTAAGGACTGTTTCAAATGGATCAGAAAGTGCAAGAAGTGTGCTTTCTTTGTCAGAAAAGAACGTTTAGCTTTGCTTTGCTTTTACATTCTATTTGGTGATCAAACCCTTCATGCAGTGGGGCCTTGACTTTATCGGAATGATTAACCCTCCTTCTTCACAGGACATAAATGGATTCTAATTGCTACATATTACTTTACAAGATGGACTGAAGCAGTAGCCTTGAAGGATGCTAATGAAGCTTCAATACTAGCCTTCTATGAAGGTATAGTCTATAGATTTGGTGTTCCAACAACTATCATATCAGATAATGCTTTAGCATTTCTCGGTGGTAAGGTAATAGATTGGGCTGTTAGCCATGGAATCTACTTGAGATCTTCATCTAATTATCACCCACAAGGCAATGGATTAGCTGAAAGAACTAGACAAGAATCTGTTGAGAATAATCAGAAGAACACTCAAAGATAATCAAAGAGCTTGGCATCTAATGTTGAATTCAGCACTTTGGGCTAATAGGGTGACCCCTAAGAGATCAGTTGGAAATTCACCATACAAGCTTGTGTATGGGAAAGAAGTGAGGATGCCAATTTTAGTTGAGTTACCTGCATTAGATTTGCTACATCAAATAGAATTACTTGAGAATGAACCATTGCAGGTCCATTATGTAGAATTGATGGAATTACAAGAACTAAGAGATCAAGCTCATTCAAACATGGAGAAGAATCAGAATCAGATGAAGAATAATTTTGATAAGAAAGCCAAATTCAGAATCTTCAATGAAGGAGATATTGTGTTAAAATGGGATGTTGATCGTGCTAAGCCAGGAAGACACTCAAAGTTTGATACACTTTGGAGTGGTCCTTATATGATATCAGCTTGCAAAGAACACAATGCTTTTCAACTTTCCAAGATGAATGGAGAGGAACTTCCCATTCCTATGAATGGTATGTTTCTCAAAACTGTTATTGAAAATCTTACAATGATTGGTTAAAATAGGATTTCCCTTTCAATTAGTGTAGTTTTACACATTGCATATTTTCTTTTTTTTCAATAAGTGCATTCATGCACATGGTCTAGTTTGCTAGATCTTTTCCCAGTTTTAGTTGTTTTGAAAGGGTTGGACCTTTCGGGAGAGGGTAGAGTTTGTTTTCAGATTTGGACTCCATACCCAATGGACAAGAGTAAGGCACTAGTCTACAAGCTAACATGAAGCTTTCCCCGCAGGATCGCCAGAAATGTTGACAATTTTTGCTCCTGTGAAAAAATGGGCAAACGAAACTTCGTTAGGATGGATAGCTTTGGTGAAGTATACCTAAGCTAAGGGATTTACGTCAAATTATTGTATTATTGCTGATTTGTGAAAATGATTAAGTGAAATCTATAGCTATGTGTGCTGTTACAAAACGTAACAACTCACATAGTCTGCAATCTCATGAATTTCCTCAGCAAGAGAACACAAGCCCCGAAGGACATTTGTGTTATCCCGATGAAGACACCGGATTGCAGAATATGTAAGGTGTATAGTTTTGGAACAATCAGACATAGTGGCAGTTTTCAGACAGTCAAATTCACAATTATTATCTTGATGCCTATCAGTTTTATTGCTCTATGTTCATTAAAGTTGTTATGATTTATAAGTCTGCATTTACCTATGTTGCCATAAGAGATTACAAATTGATTCCTTTCCTGCTACTTCCATCAAGAAAATATTGACAAACAAACAGTGACAATAATGTCCAAATGGAGATAACAGAAAGGAGTCGAAACGATCAATGGAAGCTAAGATAATCACACAACTTACAAAGAGACACATTTCATTCAATGATTATCCACTGGAGTTATAGGTATTCACTTCAAGTTATCCCTTATGTTAATTCATTTCATTGAGATATTGAGTTGCCTACATCATTGTACAACCAAAATAAAACTAAATGCAGAAAGAGATAATCAACTCATTATATCAATATAATGCTTTATTCATAAGAGATCATAAGATTTCCCTCAAAAGTAAGTCGTGGGATATGACTAAATAACTCATCATATAAATGGAAATAAGAATACCACATGTGCTAAAGAACAAAAGTAGAGGAGTAAAAAGGAACCCATCATTGCCTTTTTTGTCTTATGTCTCCACTCCTCATCCTTTCCATCTCCATCTCAACTCCTCCATCTTCCACTTCCATCTCCATTTCTTAACACCTACAAGACAAAGAGAAGCATCTGTCAGATTGAGCTCAAGGTACAATGTTATTCCAATACTCATGTTCTAAAGAAAATACATATTCTAAGTTCAATGTATCTAATGGTACTTGAAACAAAGAAATACAGATGAGCTGGCAACAAGGAAAAGGTAGAGTACATAAAGTGAAATGAATGGCAAGAGAAGATCAATGGAAGCTAAGGATTGGGTTAAGAAAGGTAGAATCTGAAGCAGCTAGTAAAAGAAACAGATGTGAAGATAACACTTGAAGAAAATTAGAAAACAACTTGTAGAAGAAGGAAAGAAGAAGAAATAAACCACATGGATACAAGAGAGGCCAAAAATCCTACTTATTTCTAACTTATTTATGAGTTTTGCAGGAAAAGGTTGTAACACAGAATGAAAATTAGTTTAACTGGTTAAACAAGAAAGTAATTACTGAATGAAGATAAACATTAGTTTTGGATGACTTGTAGAGGGTGGGAAGCATCGTAATAGGTCGGGGAAGAAATATTTTGCAAATCAAGATTGGAAATATGGAAAAGGAGAGAGATAAATAGGATTTTTGGAAAAAAAATGCTAGAGTTTCCCCTTGTAAAACAAACTTTTCAAAAAAAATAGAATTGAAAAATAATGCAAAAATTGAAATATAATTGCTACTATGACCTCTGAAAAGTGAAAAGTCATTTTAGAAAAGGAAATTAATTATTTTCTTCACTTTCCAGAAAAGGAGCAGTTACTTCATTATACAAAATGGAATGTAGTCATGTTTGCAACAAAGAAACAACATACAACTCCCAGAGAGTCAATATCCTGAATGCAAATGTGAAAGCTACAGAATACACAAGATGGCATTCATCTTCCAACTAAAGAAATAAACCATAGAGCTCAACAAGTATTCAATACATATTTCCAAGAATGGAGCAAATATCCCACAGAGCTCAACTCAAATGTAAAATATACATCTATAGTCAATGGTTACACTATATCGAGTATACATAAGCAAAAGAAAAGAAACGTGACAGATTTGCAAAGAAGTATCATCGAAAAACAATGCTAAGAAGTAAGGTTTCTCTCACTACATCTTTAGACAAGGTCCAACAAGTCAAATATGCATCTACAGGAAGGATGAAGTGAATTCCAATACAAATCTGACAAGTGCCTAAGGAGCTTCTACGACCAAGTTTACGATAAAACAGGGAAGAAGATCTCGAGTATCAAAACAAGAAATAGAGGGATAGTTGACACTTCTAGGTACCAAGCCGAAGCTACAAAAATATCAAAACCCTTACACATAACAAATCTTCAACCAAATTCAAAGTGATTAGTTAGGCTCAAAGGCTCATTTTGAAGCATAAATGGACTTTACCCACAATTTTTTTTTTTCGTTTAATGAATATTGTCACCCGAGTTTTGCAAAGATTCAGAGTTGCAAAGCTAAAGCTTGAGCTCAAAAAGAGTTATCAGAAATAGTTAAAGAACTCACCATGCCCGAAGATTTAAAAAAAGAAAAAAATGGTGGCACTTCCTTCCAGAGACTCATGACAAGCTCGACAATTGTTAAAAGCGTAAAGTCTGAAAACTAGAAAATGAAAAGTAGGTTTTAGTGTTGTTATAATGATCAAAGAACTCAAAGAAACAACCAAAATAGAACAATTTCACATTTATAGATCATGTACAAAAAAAAAGAAAGACAAGCTACGAAAGAAAAATAGAGCGAATACCTTCGTTTTTCATCAAAAACACATGCCTAGTCAAGTAACCATGGTGTCGAGGGCCGAAGATCAGAAAAATAGGATCCAAGGCCTCCAAGATCTCTATGCTTTCATCAAAATGTAGAGTGAGGGAAAAAATTTCTAGGGCTTCACCAACAAAATGAAAAAATAAATGAAGCGACCAAGTGTGAGCTCGCAAGTGTATAAACTCTCCATCGAACTAGGGTTTCAAACCCTAACCCACGGTTAAGAATCAACCGATCACCAAATGCCAAGTGGAAAATCAAATGGTGATTGGTCAGCACAGGGTTCGAAGTGATAAACCCAAATTAAATGCCACCAACCAAATAAGTGCTATGGTTGAACCCTAACCATAGGTTGAGAATTGACGGCATCGTGGATGCTAGTACCAAGATCAAGGGCCAGTAGAGCTCGCGAAAAATCAAGTTAACCAAGCCCAGTTAGGGTTGCCACCGCTTAAGACTAGAAGGGTCGAGCCATCATAGAGGGGGACCAACCCACATGGAGAGAGAATTAATCAATGTCATGGACTTTACAAAGTCTAAAGTGTGCATGCCCACATAAATCAAAACATCACTATATGCCAAAATTCTGAAAAGGTTAATATTTGTATTACGTACCAAAGGGGATAAAGGTGGCGGATCAAATACATGGTGGGCTAGCTAAAGGGTGGTCCCTTTTTAATCAAATACACATACAATTACCTAAGTCCACAATGTGGCAGCATCAAACCAAACAAACCAAGGTGGTCCCCACATGGGATGTTGTATCCAAATTTGTAAAGTGTCACTCATGTGACCATCTAGGAAAGGGAAAAATCAAAAACATGTGCATACCAATTATGGTCCCCACTTAATCCTTATTTTGCAAATATTGCTAAAGGTTGTAACTTTTTCCTACACAAAGGGGATGATATTTTGCATACCTCCACAATAGGACGAACGAGAGAAGATGATGAACTTGCATGTGCAAGGAAAGAATACTTGCCTAGCAAGAAATTTATAAATTTAGCAAATTATTCACCTTTCTTTCTTAAAAATAGAATAGTCAACTTTAGTTTGACTGTATTGTATCTAAGGCTGATAATGCCTATTTTATTACATGCTCTAGTTTGTATTATTTTATTCCTTTATTTAAGGGATAAAATTAGGACACATGGGCGAGTACAACCTTAGTCTATTTTTAGGAAGGGGAGTGAAATTTTGCTATATATTGTGTGCTCTTGCAAAGCACAATATGGAGGGAGGAAAAATTTTCAGAGATTTTTCCTAGAAGAACTTTTGATATGAGTACTGAAGCAATTTCTGCTAGTTTTACCCTCTAAGTGTTGAATTACTCTTTCCTTTCCAAGTTATTCTATAGTCTTGTGTATGCCAGCATTGATCTTGTGAATCAACATTCCCTAATTAGTCACTTTACCCTACTACAGATCTACTATTTTCTGCTAAATATCATTGTGCATGTTAGCTTAATAGTACTGTTGTGATTTTCCCTTAGTACAAATTAAGTGTTTTTGCCCTTACATTCTGTAGAAAGTGAAGTTGATTCATGCACACAAAGAATTCTTCGCAAGTCAGTTGTGTATCCCACTCAAGTCAAGTTCTCCACTCAAATTTCGGTGTATCGCCTTTGTAATTATTTAATTTTTGTCACCTCCTAACCCTAAAACTCCCAGAAAGCAGTCTAGTGAACACTGATAAGGAACCGGCCTTTTAACCCCATAGGTTCACCTCAAAATAGGTATACCCAAATACCTGAGGTGTCGACATTGTATCTACGAGAGTGAGAGATATTTTGTAGACTTAGAACACCTACTGCCATCTCTCTGTCGGGTGCACTTTCGAGAGATAAAAACGGTTCCTAGAGGTGATTTTATACTCAAAGTTAGTGATATTATCACCCTATTGAGCCGAGTTATTTGGGCTCCCAAAGTCAAAATAATTCCAAGGGTGGATGTATTAGTTCATGGTCGTCATTAAGAAGAATGACCAAGGGATTGATTGGGGCACCTTAATAAGTGATGAGATAGACTCTCATATTAAAATGGTCTTGTCTCTTGGCAAGTTCTACATGATGTCGTATGTCACCTATGCGGGAGAAAGTATTAGAAACTACCCAATGTTGGATGCAAAAGGGAATTGAACAACTGATCACATATATCGGTACTTCCCTTAGTTAACAATAAAATGATCTGAAGATCAATTTAGAAGAGTGAATGATGCCTTATTTTATGAAAAATTTGTAGGCTAGACTCGAAGTGAGAAAGAAAAGAGTTTCGATGAGGCATGGGCAGAGGTATCAAAATGGGGCTACATCTTCTTGCAATTCAAGAAGTTTACCTATATCCAGTGACAAACTCATCCTTATGGAGTTGGTCGGACAACTGTTGGATTTCCACAAGTTCCAACAGAGTAGACACAAGGCCGTTGTCTCCTTCCCAATTTCCATTGGAAGGTACACATGTTCTATAGTGGTGAAGGCCAAGAATGTGGTAGACGAACTTTAGGATAAATCTGAAGAAGCATATGAATTTGAGAGAAGGATTCGATATTTGAGGAGTCCGTAAGTCATTTGGAACCTTATATCTGCATGTGCCCCATGTAGAGGACATATGGGTTGATCTTTGGGATGAGGTCGCCGTCCAGAAGAAAAAAGACAATAGTAGGTTATCTCTTGAAGAAATCCAAGTATTAAATCTGGTTGATATCCCGAGAAGGTACCATGGATAATGAAAGTGTCTTGGAAGCTAGATATGAATAGTCAAATGGAGATCAACTTGGAATCCTAGCAATCGATTGGTCCGTTGCCAAAAGGCTTCTATCACCAAGAGAGCTTCTCAAACCCTTGTTCGCACTAAGGCATGGCTCATTTCTTGGGGAATGAGTTATAAAGAAAAGAGCTTTTCAAATATAGCTACTCTAGAAGCGGGACCCTCCAAGGGAGAAAAGGAAAAGGATAAAAGCCCTACTAAGAGACAAATAAAGTTTAAATTTGTCAGAAGAGAAGAAAAGTAGAGGGTTGAATCATCTACTCCCACACCAACAGTTGAGGTATTGGATTCTCCTCCTCCTCCACCGGAACAAGAAGAAATTATTTCAGAAATCAAGGTTAGCCAACCTCTTATTTCTCCTTTTGTTGATTTCTCATCGAGGTAAGCCTTGCCCTTGCTTCCCAAGCTTTGGCTTTAGAGTCTTTACCCCCTCTCCCCCAATCTTCCTCACCACATATTTCAACTCCACTTTCATCAGCCATGACCAACATTTTCTCTGAACTTTCACCTCTCTCACTGGGCCTACGTTGGCTATAGAAATGCCTCCTCCTGCACTTTCATCCCTTGGTCTACTCCCATACTCACTACACTTAAAGTCATCATGACTCTGCAAGAAAATATTCCTCCACCCACAGATACAACCATGACACCTCCAATAGGAGAAATTTCTTCCGTTGTACCTCAATGGTTGGTCGACCAGACTCAAGGAAGAGGAAGGTGGTAGTTCTCCTACTGACCTTCGACTTGAGTTCACTCAAGGCCTCTCCTACCAAATCTGCCAAGAAACCTAAAACAGTTTCAAAGGTTTCAATGAATGCCTCAAGGCATAAGTTTGTAGAGATTGCTACTCAAGCAGGTGATAAAACCAAGGAGGACATAATGACCTCGATTATCAGATTACAAGGGTGGATCTGGGAAAGGTAAGAACGAGAAGGGGCATAGAAAGATGCACAAGATGCCATGAATGCACTAAGCCAAAAGTTGAAGTAAACAAAGGTGAGCAGGAATGAGCTAAAAGAGAAAGTGGAACAGTTGATGAAGTATTTCTTAAGCTCTCAAAGCCCTCTCAATCAACCCCGTCATATTCTACTCATACACCTATCAGTTCAACTTCTCATCGCACTGTTATTGAGAAGATAAATGAGAAGGGGATAATGGTATATGAATGGATTAAGAGGTTACTCCTTCAAGGAAGGAAATTCATTGATGATATAGTAGAGGTATAAAAATCTGTAGTGCCCACTTTTTCTAACCTCTATGATCTGCTGAATTCTTAAGCCACAGTTATGGATTTTGGATATGTTGGTTTGCCTTTATGAACACGTATGGTGATTTGGAGCGCGTAGCGCTAATTTAACTAAATTAGTAGTTTGACACCTTTTATTTGATATTGTGGACACTAACACTTTGCTATGTGATTTAGGTCAAATTGATACATGTTGGATAATTAGTTAGTCACATACCATGATTTTGTAACGTATTTGTTTTGCTGATGAGGATACATGATGACATGGTGATATGACATGATATGTATTGTAATACCTAACATACGATGAATTGTGTGAGATTGTGCATTCCACATTGATGATGGTGATATCATTAATTTACATGTTTGAATCTATTCGCTTAGTAAGCAGCTAGTTTACTCTTGTATTGGACAGATGCGGTTAATGTGTGCAATGAGTGTGCAGGTGACAGGTCATAGGAGAACGTGGGATTCAGACTAGCTACACAATCTTGCACAAGCAGCCCACGGGCTGAGTCCTAGCCATGTTCTTTGTGTGAAGCCTTAGTATAGGTGATTATTATTTTGGGCACTATGAGTGACCCCAATGTATGTAATGTATTGTGCTTTGAATTATTAATTTTGGTTAGGGTAGTTGGTTATGATGTAAACTTGTTTTGGGAGTTAATAACTCCTCTTTCTTTTAAATTGTTGATTATGTTTAATGTGTCACTTAATCACAAGGGTTTAGGGTCACATGTGAGACCCTTGGGTGGTCCCCACACCCTCTACCCTTGTGCCAAAAATGCAAAACCCGAAATTAGGGTATTTTGGGCATTTTTGGGGGACCCTTTGTAGCTTGGGAGTTCCCCCAACACAAAAATGAGCCCTTGGACCCTACCTAATGGGTAGGGGGGCTTATTTTCAAGGCTTGAGGGAGTTTTCCCTCCCTTTTTACCTCTTGTTTGGTCACATCCATGTAAGGGATGTGGATTGGAGTGTTTATCAAAAGTTGCTCTTATTTTGTCTTGCTAACATTTTAGGGAATTTGGGAGAAGAGGGCAAAAAGATAATTTCACCCTTTCTCTCTTTTGTTTTGGCATCTTTGACCTTGTTGAGGGAGAGGGGTGACACATGTCACCCCCTCATTTGTGAGGATACTTGCTTTCTCCTCTTCAAATTCCCATCCATGGGAATGGTGAGGGACTTCTTCTTTTTGGTTGGTTCTTCTTTTCTTGGAGTTTTTGGCTTGGTGCTTGAGAAGTTTGGAGCTTGAGGATTGCTTGAGGAAGAAAGTTGCAAAATCTTGTTTTGGAGAGCTATTAGAGGTAACCTCTTGAGCTCATTTATGTGGTATGTTCCTTTATTAAATCTTAGCTTGCTCATAGTTGATTTATTTGTTTAGTTGCTTGTATGGTTTGTTGCTTGATTATATTTGTGCATTGTTTTACTCCATCCATCATATGGATTGATGGATGTTTGAGTTATTTGGGGGAAGAGAGAGGGATTTTCCCTCTCAAACCCCATGGCTTGATGGGCAAGCCATGTCGGTTTCTTTACTCCCCTCATATGGTTTGAGGTGGGTAAGGGGTTCATTTGGTTTGAACCCCTTTCCCATTCTTGGAGAGGAAACCCAAAGGGTTTGAAAATCCTCCCAAGAAGGATTTTGGTGAATGGAAGGAGTAATAAGGAGGATCTTGTTGACTTCGGAGAAATAAGGTGGAGAAGGAAGTTTGATGTGTGCATTCTTTTGTAGATCACACCTTATGTCACTTTTCGGGTATCTCATCTACTCTTCCCCAAATTTAGAGGATGAATATGGTTTCTCCTCTTTTCTTTTATTGCTCAATGTTGTGTTTTTCCTTCGTGCATGGTTTGGTCTTGATTGTGAGTGTATTGTGGTGTTTGTCTCCCTAAAGATCTTGTGCTCAAGTTGTGGAAGCTAGCTCTCTCTCCCATGGGCTTGGGGGAGGCTAGCATGTCTTCCAACCCTTGGAAAGGCATGTAATGATGCCTGAAGGTTGGGAGGTTAAACAAGCCTTGTTCTCTTGAAGTTGAATCCTTATATAGCATTCGAAGTTGGTGCCTTGTCCTTGAGGTGTGCTGGAGTATCTTTGGTGGCATGGCCCTTTATGACCCTCTCTTGTTTAGAAACTTGTAGCTCTTGATAAACTTATGTTCCTTGTAAAATATTGCAATGAGCCCTTTTACAAGTCTTCCATGTGGAATATATGTATAGTTCGTGGAAGCATGTGTGTTCTCAAGTTGTATTTATTCCACTCTTGAATACGGTTGAAAGTTGAATGTCTTTGTAAAACTTGGTGTAACTCTTGATGTAATGAAAGGTTTTCCTTCAAATAAATGTTCCCTTTATATATTATGAACTTGTTGTAATTTCCTTGTAGGAAAGTTGATAAATCAAGAATATTGTTGATCTCCTTCTTGTTCAAATTGTAAATTTATTTTATTTAAAAGTAAAGTACCATTTTGAAATACCTCACTCCTTATATATTTTGCAATTTAGTGAATAAAATACATCTAGGTTGTTCTGCAAATAAAATGTATACATTGGAAAGAAGTTGGTGTTTTCATACCACATATCAATGCCTAATCTTATCTTAAGTGAATACAACTTTGGATAGTTTTTGTTATCATGTATGTGAACCATTTACATCTAGATTAATAAAATAAAAATAAAAATAAAATTATAAAACAGAGTTGGCTTATATAAATCTGACCATGACAAAATTAGAATATAAACATGTTGTTCTGTTCATTATTACAGCAGCAGTTACTTGTTTTCAATTGTGTTTTCATCCTAAATGTATTATAACTTGTAGATTTCAGTCTAGATGAAATTAGTATATATAATATAAAATAATGTAAATGTATTGGATTATAGATAACCCTCCTTTTATAGAACTAGTGCAGTTACACACATATATATATTTTAATATGGAACTGTTAAAATATATATATAAACAAGTAATAATAGACAAATAAAATGAAATAAAATTAAGCACAAAAAAAAAAAAATAATAATGTTTGGGGGTCGGCCCCCAAAACCGCTATGATTATATAAAAAGAAATATATAAAAATAAAAAAATAAACTTTGAAATGGGGAGGGTCGGCCCCCCCCCCCAATGCCGATGCCCCGGTGGGGCGCTGCCCCACAACACCACGGCTTCCATGCACCACCGCCACGCCTAGCTGCGCCTCCTACCGTCCCTCCAAACGCTGCCGTGCCCCCAACTCCTTCCCTGCCATTCTCCACTGCCGCGTGCACTCCAGTCACTCCTCCTCACCACCGCCCTCTCCCTTTGCTCCATCTTGACGCCCCTCCCCCACGCAGTCCCATTTACTCCCTCTCCCATGGGTGCCGCATCCTTCAACCTGCCAGCAAAGGATGAAACATAAAAGAGAGAGAGATTTTAGGGTTATTGCTCTTTGGCCCTAAGTTACAAAGAAAATTCTTTGAAAAAAAAAAAGGGGAAGAAATTTTAGGGTTATCCCCAAATCCAAGGAGTAGGAAAAAGAACTTATCTTATGGCTCATATTATACTTAGGGTGAGACTTTTAGATTCATGTAGCTTTTAAATAAGATATGAGATAGAACTTATATCTCAATTTCTCCATTTAGGAAAAGGAGAAATTTTGTTTTAAAAATAAAGATAAGTGGAAAGTTTTTTTATTAAGTCTACTTGAGAATTATGGGAAATTAAGTAGAAAGCTTGATCTTTAGGTTGCATTAGAGAATTTTTGAAAAGATAAGTAGTATAAATAAATAAATAGTTTTGTTCTTTATAAATCATATGGTCCTTCTTGTTTGAAACTTGTTACTCTTCTGGAGACTAGCGATGGTGCTAATATAACCTAGGATTATGTCTTTCATATCACGGGTTTATGTTTTCATGTATTCTCCTTTAATTAAAATAACTTCTAAACTTGATTAGTATAACCTCTTTTCTTAGGGGATAAAATTTTGTATTTCAACTATATTACAATGTAGTATATTAACCTTCAGTCAACCAAATTTACTATTTTTAATGTGAAATGGTTAAGCGAAGAATTAGTCTTATTTAGCTCTTTCAAAAAAAAAATTTACCTTAAAATTGGGCTATTACAAATCCTCGGAGGAAATGAAAAAGGATGGTAACAAGATGAATGATGAATTTTCTCAGAGGCTAGAAACCTCAAACTAACTTTGGAGGCCCTCAATGCACTTTGAAGAAAATTCCATCTCGCGTATTAGTAGAATAAGGAATTATTCCACATGGGGATACACACTTCTAGCCAACTAAGGATATCGGGTTCAAGATAAATATTCTCGGTGAATCTTACAACAAGTTGAGAGAATCAGAGATCAATTGATTGACGACACCGGTGATATTGAAGAAGAGATGTTCAAGATATTTCCAAAAGTATTCGATGAAGGCTCAACCATTCTACCTACTAATGGTTTATCTAAAAAAATTCAGGAATCGATTGAGTAAGAACCAGCTTCCATCTTTGATATAATCATCATTGATAAATTTATAAAGATAAAAAATGTTTTGGAATATCTCGAGAAAACTTAATAAGAGATTGAAGAAACTTCCCTGCAACGCAAGTGACACACATGAAACTTGCAAGGTTTTATGTGATTATTCTAGTGCACCAGATGAAGTAGAAATACAAGACATAATCCAAAAGTTTTAAGAGTTTCGAGACAAGCAAGCATCACTGGAAGAAGACAAGGATGAGGAAACGGAATAAGAAAATGATGTTACATGTCATTTCCTTCCAGAAATTGACATGTCTTTTTCATTTCCGTTTTGTCACGTAGAAAGAAAATTTTGACTTGGTCTCTTGCGTGAGAGTCAAGCAAAATAGGACTCTTATTAAATGGCTATTTTCTAGGACTTTATCCTATTTTCTCTCTACCCTTTTTATTATAAATAATGGATGCTTGTGCACTCCAAAGGGTGGAGATTTTTGGAATATTGAGAACTATTGTGAAGAAGAAAAACTGTTTGTTTTCTTTTAAACATTTGAGGAAAAGAAAGCAATGATATTTTTGCAAACTTTGTGTTGTGAGATTCGTCTCTCTTAAGATATTGTTCTTATGTTCGGGATATTAATCTATTCTTTGTTTAGCATTCTCGATTATTTGAATTGTTTCAAACATTACATTTGTTATCTAGAACTTGTATGATTATTTCGTGATCTGTGTTTTCTTGAAAGAAAATATGTTCCTCTCATTTCCTTTCCATTGTGTTTCTTCCATAATAATAATTTCCTTTCCAATCCATTCCATTTATAAAAATAAAAACATCTTCACCTAATGTGGATATGGATTTCGGGATTCTATCCCAACCCCAATGGTTAGAATAGTGTGAATATTGTATATATTATTTTTGATGTGTTTTAGATTAGTAATAAATAGGTAACCTCACCTATATTTGAGGAGGGATTTAATCCCATGTACTATGGTTGAACCTCATATTTTGGCTTGACAAAATATCCAACCAATAGTTTTTGGCGACTCCACTAGGGAATATGGATTGATAAGACTAAGCTTATCCTATTGGTGTCTAGCGACTCTGTATTTTCCTTATTTTCACAAACATCTAATTTCTAGTTCAAGTTGGACAAAAATATCTTCTCTCGGTGAAGTCAAGCCGAGGGGTTAAATTTATCCATTCTTTGATTTTCTTTAGCAACATAATTTAAGACTTTCACCTAATGGTGTTGCATCTAATCGACGAGAAGTTCTTTTCCCATCTAAAGAACTGGGATTCGAAAACACAAGAAGTTTTTCTATAACCTATTGTGCATTATTCTTGTCTCGATACTCATATTCCGTATGCACTTCATTCAAAAGGATGGTAGCACAACCAATACCTTGGGGTGCGGTTATTGGTCCTCTTTCCCTAACTCCACCATTGCATGATCTACCTTATGGATCACATAAGAATATTCCTAAGTTAAAGGTAGGAAGCAACACCCTAATGAACACATCACTTCATTCTTTGTTGCATGTGGTGTTCTTGGAGTTGCTCATGAAGACATCTTTGTTCGACTCTTTGTTGAGACATTGCATGGTGTAGCAATAGAATGGTTCTACCATCTTCCAAATGCATGCATTACCAACTGGGCTACCATGAGATCCGTATTTGAAGCAAGGTTCAAACCAGCTGAAGATTCTCATGCCTTGTTAGCACAACTTACACACATGAATAAGGAATCTTATGAATCCATGTGGGACTTCATAGCCAAATTCAACAAGCTGATCCGTAAGATTCCAGAGCTAGCTATTCCCACTCTTGAAAATCAAAAGTGTTTCTTCATCAACGCTCAACCCCCTAATGTGAGATTCTTGTTGAGAAGATCTGTTATCCCTAATTTGGCCACTGCTCAAGCTACAACCACTAAAATAGAAGATGATCTTATTCTAGTTAGAAAAATCAGAAAAGAATCATCTAATCCTAAAAATCATAGTTCCTCTCAGAGTACCACTGATCCTATGATTTAGAATATGTCCAATGACTTGATCTCTTTAAAGAATCAAATGTCCCAACAAGTGACCAACATTCCTTATCAAGATATTCCTAGACGGAATTTCAACAATACTAATGGTGCTCCCGCAAGAGATAGGAATCGGTTGATCACGTTGCTCCCACTAGGATGGCCATTGAAGCTCCTCCTATCAACGCAGCAGTTGAAATAGTTGAGGAGGGTGAAGAACTAGATGATCAAGATTCTCATGAAGCTTTCAAAGCTTCAGGATATGCTGATGAGTCTTTTGACGATTCAGCTGGTGACAACTCCAGCATTGCATAGTTGGATTATGAGGAAGATGAAGGTGAGCATGATGTCCAATCATTTCGTAGTCTTCACTCTCGATCCCAATATTAGACCCCTAGAAATCCGGTTGAAGGCTCTAAGAGAAAAGTAAAGAAGCTCCCATGGTTATGGCTAAAAGAGGCTCTCCTATCTCAAAGCCAAAAACGAAAAGGAGACAACTAAAAAGGTATCTTCATCTTCTAACTATTTTTCTCCTTCCCTTAAGGCCAGTACCTCAGCTCAAACTAGTGTAACCAGAACTAAGCCCTCCATCATTCCTTCATATACTGATTTTGACATCATTGATCATGCAAAGAAAACCAAAATCCAAATGTCGGAAGCCAAATACCTTGCAGTCCAACCCTGAGCAATTTGAGAAACTTGCCAAATTCATTAGAAGAAAGGTTACTATTCCTTCATCTTCAAAAGGCATTTTGCCTAGCCCCACTCAGCCTTTACCTCAGAGTAATATGACCTCTGCTACTTCTTCAGAAATATTGAACCATTTTATTTGTCCTTACTTATAAACAATTTTAAACTCAACAATTACATAATTGACTCAGGAGCCTCTGATAACGTAATGCCCACAAAAGTAGCTCATGCCCTTGGACTCACCTTGACTAAATCTTATGGGTGGTGTTATTCCATGGAAACTAAACAAGTCCCCTTGATTGGCCAAATCAAGGATGCACAATTTGCATTTGTTGCCTTCCCTGAAAAGAGAGTGAAAATGACTATCCTAGTTGCTAATATCCCACTGCTTATGGTATTCTCTTGGGAAGAGGTTTTTGCAAAGATGTTGGAGGAGAAATCAACATGGATTGGACCAAAGCTAAAATTCCAGTAAATGGAGTTCCTCGTGTCCTTCACCCCGAAGCACAAGCTAAGTACCTGGTTACTAAATCAGATGATCCTAAGGCTCAAATTCTCTTTGAAGATGTAGGCTTGGGTAATTATTTCATGACATCTGAGGTGCCCTCTGTAGAAGTCAAAGAAGAATATCCTAATGCTGTTTGGACCCTTGAGTTTGATGGGAGCTGTTCAACTACTGGTTCAGGTGTTGGCATGGTTCTTATATCTCTAGATTTTGAGATTTTTCCTTTTCTTTCAAGTTGCAGTTTGATAATACTAATAATGCATCCGAATATGAAGATTTGTTATTAGGATTAGAAATGGAAAGACAAAAAGGAATCAAAATCTAAAGTGTAGGAGATGTCGAGTTGATTGTGAATCAAGTAAGGGGGATCTATTAGGTAAAAAATGATGCCTAAGACATTACAGAATAAGGTTTGGGACAACATAGAATGCTTTGATGCTTTTTCCATTAAGGACATTCTTAAGAGATTACAATGATAAAGTTTGATTCTTTATCCGTATCTACATCTCTTCTCCTTCCTCACCCAAAGTTCAAACAAGACACGTATACCATTGAGATTGTGTATCATCCAAGTGTTCAGATAATTCAACACATTGGCAAGTGTTTAATGATGATCAACAAGTATTGTATTTTCTTGAGAAAGCTGATAATTTTAGTGAGCTTTATTTTGAAGGATCAGAAATTAGCTTTCCGTGAGTCCATCTCAAATTCATATCAAGAAATTGATGGTGAATTCATCCAGCTTAAAGGAAATAAGATTCCAAAGGGATTAGTTTCTCTGGAAGGACCATTTTCAAACAAGCATGACCATTTCATTTAGGATAAAAGGCAAGCTGAAGGTGCTTCCTCGTCAGAGGTAGATCAAGTTAACCTGGGCTCCGTTGATCAATCATGGATGGTAAACATTGGGAAATGTTGTTCTCCGGAGGAAAGAGAAAGATTCATTTCACTCCTGAAGAGATATATAGATGTCTTGGCATGGTCCTATGTGGATCTAAAGTCTTTCAAGCCCAAGGATGTGCAACATAGCATCCTTTGAAGCTTGAGGTTAAACCCTACGAGGTAGAAGAAAAGGCATTACAATCCAAAGATCTAGGGACTATCCTTGCAGAAATTCAAAAGATGTTAGACGTAAGGATTATCTTTCCAATCCATCATTCCACTGGGTTGCTAATATTGTCCCTGTCAGAAAGAAGAATGGTGAGATTTAGATTTGTGTTGATTTTATGGAACCTTAATCAGTCTTCATTGAAAGAAAATTATCCATTTCCCATCATGGACCAAGTATTACAGACTGTCACTGGATCAGAAATGTTATCCATGCTTGATGGATTTTTGGGGTATAATCAGGTTGAGGTAGCTGCTGAAGATCAACATAAAATGACATTCACCACCCCATGGGGAACCTTTGCTTACAGGAGGATGCCTTTTGGTTTGATTAATGCCGAGCCACATTTCAAAGAGCTATGGACTTAGATTTTAGAGATTTGATGGGAAAGGTCATAGTTGTGTATTTGGATGACTTGACGGTCTTCTCTAAAAAGTGAAGTGATCATTATGATCATCTAGAGTAGGTACTCTTAAGGTGCAAGTGTCATGGGATTTCATTAAATCCTAAAAATTCCATGTTTAGAGTAATAGAAGGAAATTTTTGGGTCATATCATGACTAAATAAGGAACCAAGATTGACCCAGAGAGGGTGAAGGCCATCCAAAGCCTTACCCTACCCACAAGCAAAACTGGGGTGCACTCCTTTTTCGGGAAGGTCAATTTCCTAAGAAGATTTGTACTGAATTTTGCCGATAAAACCAAGGATATCCTTGGGATGATGAAAGGTAAAACTCCATTTTGATGGAGCACTGAAGGGAAGCTTATTTTGAAGAATTCAAATGGGTGATTGCTCATGCCCTATCTCGTATGCCCAGATTTCAAAAGATTTCATCATGTATAGCTATGCTTCCACACATACAGTATCAACCATCCTGATGCAGGAGAATGAAGAAGGAATTGAAGCTCCCATCGCTTTCATGAGCTGCCCATTAAAGGAACATGAATTGAAGATGTCACAAATTGAAAAACATGCTTATGCAGTGGTGAGAGTAGTGAAGCATTTCAGGTATTATGTGTTGAGTTCTCACACTCTCGTTCTTGTTCCTGATACCGTAGTTAAATCCATCTTGACTCAACAAGAGTTGGGTAGTCAATGGGGTAACTGGATAGCCAAAGTCTAGGAGTATGACTTGGACATCAGACCTACCAAGTTGGTATGAGGAAGAGGCATGTGCCAATTGATCGCAGAAAACAATGTTGAGATAAAATGTGAAGAAACTAAAGGTACTTCTTTAGAATTTCCCATGGTGCTTTTTGTAAGCACAATAGATGAATGGTACATGATATTGCTTTATTTTTAACTTATGGTGAATTCCCTCCACATTTAAGCCAAAAAAAAAGAGGGACAAGTTAGGTTAAGGTCTGCAAGATACATTCTTGTGGGATAATGGTATATACAAGAAGGGTATTGATGGTGTATTCTTGTTGTGTTGATAAGTCTTAGCAGGTAAGGTTGCTAGAGTCCTTCCACAATCTAGCATGTGGAGGACATTTCTCTTCCTCCGTAATGGCTTACAAGATCTTACGGGCTAGGTACTATTGGCCTACTCTCTTTTGAGATTCAAGTTGAATGGGTAGCCAAGTGTGAAGCTTGTCAACATTTCGTTGGTCATCCTAAGCTGACAGCTCTTCCCTTGAAACCTGTGGTGATTGAAGAACCTTTTTCCAATGGGGAATTGATTTCATTGGAGTGTTGAATCCTACCTCTAGTCTGGTCATAATTATGTGCTCACCACCATAGACTATTTCACCAAGTGGGTGGAAGTTGCGCTAATCAAGCAAGCAACCTCTAAAGTTGTGTGTAACTTTCTCAAGGAGAATATAATTGTTAGATTCGGTGTGCCTCACAAGATCATTGCTGAAAATGCTTCCAATTTCTCATCCCATGAGTTGATAGAAATTTTGTTATGGCTTTGGGATCACATTGGCTCATTCATCCGATTATTACCCCCAAGGCAATGGTCAAGCTGAATCAAGCAACAAGAACCTGGTGACCATAATCAGAAAGTTGGTCGATGAGAATCAAAGGACATGGCACAAAGCATTGTATGATGCATTATGGGTAGATCAGATTACTCCTAAGTGAGCTATTAGAATGTCCCCATTCCAAGTGTTGTATGGGATTGATGTTGAGATTCCTATCTCTGTAGAATTTTCAGCCTTATGGTTGGCTAAAGCAATTGAGGATGAAACTTTTCAAAGTTCCATTGAGAAAAGGATAATGTACCTAGCTAGGCTAGAAGAAGAATGAAGCAAGGTGGTAGATCACATTGAATATCATCAGAGAAAATTCAAAAGGATATTTGACAAGAAATCAAAGCAATGTGATTTCCAGATTAGAGATCTAGTACTTCTCTGGGACAAGAGAAGAGAGTAGAAAGGGATGCATGGCAAGTTTGACTCCTTATGGAAAGGTCCTTTCAAAATACATCAGCTGAATGGTGAAAATAGATTTTCTGTCTATCATATCTAGATGGAGATTTTCTCCCTCTACCTTTCAGTGGTCAACATCTGAAGTTGTTCCATCAGTAATGCAAGATGCTCTCTTGCATTGTATCATAATTTATTTTTGTTGTGTGTTTGCTTTCTTTTCTTTCTTTTTTTTGTTTTTAGTTTTTCTTCTTTGGACTCCGTAGCCCAATGGATAAAGATTTTTGATATATGAGTTCTCTTCCTTTGATGTCTCAAAGAAAGTCCCCAACTAGAGCCAATTGTTATCTCATTTTTAGTGATTTCAGCTAAAATTGAGATAACCATAGAATTTTTTTGAAAAATCTCCTAAAAATGCCCTTTGAAGGAGATTTGGGTTTTCGGGTTTCCATCGCATGGAAACATATCCTTTACATGCTTCATGTCAATTGTTTTCCGAAACCCGAAACTTGATTACATGAGCCAGTGTATCGGGTTTTGGAACTCAGAAGCATTGAAACATACCTTTCAAAAATGCATGCTTCATGTTGCTTGTTTCCCAAAACCTAAAACCCAAAATGATCCTTTGTGTCAGGTTTTTGGAACTTGATAACATCCAAACATCTCATGCTTCATGTCAGTTGTTTCCCAAAACCCGATTTGATAAAAAATTTGTATCGGGTTTTTGGACACTCCAAGCATGATGACATGGCATTAATGTTGAGTTGTTTGTAGTTGGCACACGTGTCGGATGAGGTGTAATTAATGCTAGGGCTTTATAAATAGTTCAATTTTACACGTCATTTTTACCTGGTATATTTTCACTTGCGTGGATTTTTGTGCATGTTCCTTTGACCTCCAAACCCGATTGAACCTCTGATCGATTTTGTGATCCGTCTTTGACCATTTTTCAAATTTATTGAAGGTATTTTTCTCTTCTTACCACTTTGAGGTCTTTGGGTTGTTTTTGAGGTGTTCATTTGGTGTTTTTCCCTCTTTTCTTTTTCTTCCCTCTAGGTTTAGGGTTTTGGGTTGTTTTCTTCATTTCTTGTTGTATTCCCATGAAACCTCTTGTTTGGAATTCACCCTTTGGGTGTTTTCTTATTTTTCCCATGGGATATACTCTTTTGATTTTTGAGAAGAATCTAAAAATCCTAACTTATGAACTTGGTGGGAATTTTACATGTTCTGACATCCCAGAAACCCGATGCCTTTGTTTCGGGTTTTACAGGGTGTCCGACATCCTCCAACTTCCACAGAGTATCGGGTTTCTCCAAGTGCTCAACATCCTCTAGCTCCACTTGTATTGGGTTTTGTGAAGTGCTTAACATCCTCGGATTTCTGCCTTTGTATTAGGTTTTTAAAGTGTGTCCGACATCCTTTAAACTCCGAACTCCACCTAGTGTTGTGGGTCTTGACCAGTGTTAGACACTCTTCCGGTTCCGCAGTGTGTCAGAGATTATCACCTACTCGACATCATCCAAATTCGCTAGTCCTTCAGGTTTTTCAAGGTGTTCGACATGTTCTATTTCCCGACACACACAATCTAGTCTATCGGGTTTTCGAGGCTGCTTTGCAAGTTTCAACATCCTGAATAGTAGGGTGGGTTTGTTCACTTGTTCAACAAACATCCAAACCCGATTGCTCTTTTAGTCATTTTCAAGACTCCTCATATGTCGACCCAAGCCCTTCTAAGTCTGGAAAGATGAAGTAAAAATATCAGAAGATAGATTCTTCTTCTTATATAAGTTGCAATTATGACATCCGGGACACAGAGCTCTTGGCAATATAGACATGGAAGACTTCTGGAAAAGGATCGAGGATTCTTCTCAAGAATTCATGGATGAAGTCAATAGCGGAAGTGGTCTCCCACTCGCAGCAGGGTTTCTAGTATCAGCCCAATGCCCTGAATTCATTCTGGCATGTGCTTCTCACTATGACTCAGCCTCCCGCTCAGTGAGAAATCAAGCAGGAGAGTCTATAGTAAAATTAGATGGAGATTACTTTGATCAACTCCTAAAGTTGCCCAAATTTATGGAATATGTTGATTTAAATCTTAAGTCAGCACAGAAATCCTGGGACAAAGATCAAGAAGACTGCATCAAGCACGTGAACAAGAAATTCTTGATCAAGGCTAAGCCAATTGTTTCTAGGTTTCCTAAGACGGTTCCTAGAAGTGATTTTATACTTGAAGTCAGTGATATCATCACCCTACTGAGCGGTTATTTGGGCTCCTAGAGTCAAAATAATTCCAAGGGTGGATGTATCAGTTCATGGTCGTCATTAAGAAGAATGACCAAGGGATTGATTGGGGCACCTTAATAAGTGATGAGATAGACTCTCAAATGAAAATGGTCTTGTCTACTGGAAAGTTCTACATGATGTCGTATGTCACCTATGCAAGCAATAGGTATGAGAAACTACCTAGGGTTGGATGCAAAAGGGAACCAAACAACTGATCACATATATCGGTACTTCCCTCAGTTGACAATAAAAGGATCTGAAGATCAGTTTAGGAGAGTGAATGATGCCTTCTTTTATGAAAATATTTGCAGGCTGGACCCTGAGCTGAGAAAGAGAAGAGTTTCTGATGAGGCATGGGTGGAGGTGTCAAAATGGGGCTGCATCTTCTTGCAATTCAAGAAGTTTACCTATCTCCGGGTGGTAAGGTTCCACGGTACTCCTTTCCATTTCCCAGGTTTCCAGGTGACAAACTCATCCTTATGGAGTTGGTCAGACAACTATTGGATTTCCACAAGTTCCAACAAAGTAGACACAAGGCCGTTGTCTCCTTCCCAATTTCCATTGGAAGGTACACATGTTCTATAGTGGTGAAGGCCAAGAATGTGGTGCACAAACTTTAGGATAAACTGAAGAAGCATATGAAGTTTAGAGAAGGATTCGATATTCGAGGAGTCCTTAAGTCATATGGAACCTTGTATCTGCATGTGCCCCATGTAGAGGACATCTGGGTTGATCTTTGGGATGAGGTTTCCATCCGAAGAAAAGACAATAGCAGGTTGACTCTTGAAGAAATCCAAGCATTAGATCTAGCTGATATCCCAGAAGGCACCATGGATAATGAAAGTGTCTTGGAACCTAGATATGAACAGTCAGATGGAGATCAACTTGGATTCCCAACCATCGATTGGTCCATTGCTGAAAAGGCTTCTATCGCGAGAGAGCTGCTCAAACCCTTGTTCACACTAAGGCATGGCTCATTTCTTGGGGAATGAGTTATAAAGAAAAGAGATTTTCAAAGATAGCTACTCTAGAAGTGGGACCCTCCAAGGGAGAAAAGGAAAAGGATAAAAGCCCTACTAAGAGACAAATAAAGTTTAAATTTTCAAGAGAAGAAGAGAAAAAAAGGGATGAATCATCTACTCCCACACAAACAGTTGAGGTATTGGATTCTCCTCCTCAACCAGAGACAGGAGGAATTCTCCCAGAAGTCAAGATTTCTCAACCTCTCATTTCTCCTTTTGATGATTGCTCATCAGAGGTAAGCCTTTGCCCTTGCTTCTCAAGCTTTGGCCTTAGATTCTTTACCTCCTCTCCCCCAATCTTCCTCATCACATTTTTCAACTCCACTTTCATCAGCCATGACCAGCATTTTCTCTGATAACTTTCACCTCTCTCTATTGGGCCTACATGTTGGCTATAGAAATGCCTCCTCCTTCCACACCTTCATTCCCTAGTCTATTCCCATAGTCACTACACTTGCAGTCATCATGACTCCACAAGAAAATATTCCTCCACCCATAGATACAACCATGACACCTCCAATAGGAGAAACTTCTTCCGCTGTACCTCAATGGTTGGTCGACCAAACTCGAGGAAGAGGAAGGTGGTAGTTCCCCTACCAACCTTTGATTTTAGTTCACTCAAGGTCTCTCCTGCCAAATCTACCAAGAAACCTAAAATAGTTTCAAGGGTTTCAGTAGATGCCTCAAGGCATAAGTTTGCAGAGATTGCCACTCTCGGCTGACAAAACCAAGGAGAACATAACAACTTCGATTATAGATTACAAGGGTGGATCTGGGAAAGGTAACAATAGAAGGGGCACAACAAGATGCACAAGATGCCATGAATGTGCTATGCCAAAAGATGAAGGAAACAAAGGTGAGCAGGGATGAGCTAAAAGAGAAAGTGGAACAGTTGACAGAAGTATTGCTTAAGCTCTCAAAGCCCTCTTAGTCAACCCCATCATCTTCTACTCCCACTCCTATCAGGTTTGACTTCTCATCAGTGCCTATTATTGAGAAGATCAATGAGAAGGGGAGAATGGTGGATGAATGGATTTAGAGGTTACTCCTTCAAGGAAGGAAGGTCATTGATGATATAGTAGAGGTATATAAATCCTTGGAGGAAATGAAAAAGGATGGTGACAAGATGAATGATGAATTTTCACAGGAGGCTGGAAACCTGAACTAACTTTGGAGGCCCTCAATGCACTGAAGAAAATTCCATCTCGGGTCTTAGTGGAAGAAGGAGTCATTCCACATGGGGATAAACACTTCCAGCTAACCAAGGCTATAGGTTCAAGATAAAGATTCTCAGTGAAGCTTGCAGCAAGTTGAGAGAATCCAGAGATCAGTTGATTGATGCCACCAAGTGATATCGAAGAAGAGTTATTCAAGATATTTCCCAAAGTATTGGATGAAGGCTCAACCATTCTACCTACTGATGGTTTCTATAAACAAATTTAGGAATCGATCGAGCAAAGAACCAACTTCCATCTTTGATCTGAGCATCATTGATAAATTTATAAAGATCAAGAATGTTTTGGAATCTCTGAGAAAACTTAATAAGAGATTGAAGAAACTTCCTGGCAATGCAAGTGACACATAGGAAACTTGCGAGGTTCTAAGTGATTATTCTAGTGCACTGAGATGAAGCTGAAATGCAAGACATAATCTGGAAGTTTCAAGAGTTTTGAGACAAGAAGGCATCACTGGAAGAAGACAAGGATGAGGAAACAGAATAAGAAAATGATGTTACATGTCATTTCCTTCCAGAAATTGACATGTCTTTTTCATTTTGTTTTGTCACATAGGAAGCAAATTTTGACTTGTCTCTCCTGCGTGAGAGTCAAGCAAAATAGGACTCTTATTAAAAGACTATTTTCTAGGATTTTATCCTATTTTCTCTCAACTCTTTTTATTATAAATAATGGATACTTGTGCATTCCAAAGGGTTGAGATTTTTGGAATATTGAGAACTATTGTGAAGAAGAAAAACTTTGTGTTTTCTTTTAATCATTTGAGGAATAGAAACCGATGCTATTTTACAAACTTTGTGTTGTGAGATTCATCTCTCTTAAGATATTGTTCTTATGTTCAGAATCTTAAGCTATTCTTTGTTTAGCATTCTCGATTATTTTAATTGTTTCAAACATTACATTTGTTATCTAAAACTCGTATGATTATTTTGTGATTTGTGTTTGCTCAAAAGAAAATATGTTCCTCTCATTTCCTTTCCATTGTGTTTCTTCCATAATAATAATTTCCTTTCCAATCCATTCCATTTCTAAAAATAACAACATCTTCACCTAGTGTGGATATGGATTTCGGGATTCTATCCCAACCCCAATGGTTAGAAAGAATAGTAGAAATAAGTCCAAGGCATTTTCTTGAAAATTTCAAAGCCTTTTCCACAAAATTCAATCTACACAATTTATGGCATGTCAAAATGCAAATAATCCACGAATGAGAGCAACATCATGTAAATTTTTGGGTGTTTCATTTCAAACATTTCACATGCCAAATGCATGCTTCCCCAATAGCATACATATCTACTAGAGAACTTGCAACAAAACATATGAGAAAATCCTCATTTTGGCACAGGATGGGAGGAAGCCAACAAAGGTAAACTGATCAGGATGGAGATCTGTTTTGTTGCATACATGAGACAGTGTCACTATCTTTGAGGGAAACCATGCCTTCTGAGAAATGCCACAACATATTCCTGAAAACCTATCTCATTCTTTCACCCGGTCAAACATTATAACAATGCCCCAGTTCTGAGAGAGGCCCTTGTTGCATTTAATTGATTACTGCTAAATTTACAACATGCAGTGGGTTTAAATGAGGATTTAGCCTTTAGATCTCAAATAAAATAAAATTATTGTTTTTCCAAGCCATAGAAATGACAGGACTGACTGGTCAGAAGCCTACCCATGTGCCATGTATGCCCATCTTCCATCCATCTCCATCTCACCTAAAAGTAATAAATTTCTTCCATTTTATTAATATTTAATTGAGGCATTACATTTCCCTCCCTTTAAAGAGCATCATCCTCGATGCGACACAACACCAAAGCTTGAAGGGATACAAAGACAAGAAGTTCAAAAATGACACATGTCGTTTGACAAAAACAACTTATTGGTACAATGCGACCACAAGGAAGCAACTAAATTTGGCAATATCTTAAATTTTAATTTTTGTGAAGATTGGTAGTTCTATTTTTCTTTATTACTTAGTATTTTCCTTTAAATTATTTATTAATCTCAACTCTCAGTATTTCATTATTTAATATTTTAGTTTTCTTATGTTCGTAGGTGCCCAATAGAACTGACATCACATTACCACATCGGGGAAAACACAACACTAATGGTTCACAAGACATATTGTTACATACTTCCATGATTGTATCACATCAAAAGAACTCAACCAAACCATAACTCACACAACATAGTACTTATTACACATGCCCCTGACACAACAATACTCATAACATAAGTAGACTACGACAACATGGAATTCCCAACAACTACACATATAAAGGTTTCATGTAAATCGAAACAATAATTATAGCTTACATAGTGTCAAGATGGAAGCAACATCACTAGACATAACCCAGACTCATAAGAGTACACATGACTCCCTAAACCAACTCCACACATCACAAGACATCACAAAACAATCTCCATATATCTCCCAAAGCATCACAAAACAAATACATATACCTCCCAAGAATCACATAAAAACTCCATATACCTCCCAAGAATCACAGAACAACTCCATATACCTCCCAAAAATCAATCACACCCACACAAATCTCTTATGCCTCCTCAAGTCTCTTAAGTCTCTTATGCCTCCCTCAAGTCTCTTATGCCTCCCTCAAGTAATAAAATAAAGATAAATTTTCCTTTTAGCTCCACAAAAGAGGTCGGTCACCCTATGGCCCTAGGCACATAAGGTCCAAACACCTCTAACCCAAGTGACATAATAACTTGTGGTTCAACAACCCACTAGTTATCTGTAACTCCTTGGGGCATACCCCTATACAATGAAGTGGGTCCATAGGTTCCACCACTCCATGGTGAATCCCATGACCCTATTCCAACACATTACGACATTAGAACCAACATAACAATCCATTTCAAATGCCAAGTGGCAACAATCCCAAGCCTTGGGCTAGGCTATAAAAATTTTAAACTTGAAATGAATATTTAAATCTAAGCAAAACAAATGGCCAAATAACCATAGTTAGTGAAAAAAATCTGCATGTTAGTGCAACAACCAAATAAAATGCCCAAAATATAAGAACATATCAATCAAGAAAATTGTTGGTTCTAGCAAGAAAAGGGAAAGTGTTCAATTTATGAATAAAATACATGTATAGGAAATAACACATCACAATAACTATGTGGCCTTATATGGCCACCAAAGGGGTACTCAATGATTTTGGCACTCGGACATCGAGCCTCAGCTCATAAAATAACATATCAAATAATACAACTGTCATCATCTCTATCTGAATCATCCCTCCACCACTTCCACAAGGCTCAACATAGTCATAACTACACTTAGGTTGAATCCATATGATAACCATATAGGGAGAGAGAAAGGAGTACAAGTCGCCATCTATTGAGCCTAAGGTGTCCGTGAAACACAATATGCATGACACCCATTGAGCAAGTGTCATACATACCAAATGAACAAAAGTGGGTTTTCAGCCTATGTAAGACTCCACTTCCTATCTTGTACTTGGCTCGAGTGATTGGTCAATGGTACACATTTCCTCACTCCAAACATACACCTTTTACCGATTTCCCTTAGGGTCGGTTAGTGTAGGGTCCACAACATAACACATAACTACATCACTAACACAATGGTGATTCACACAAATTAACCATAACATCTTACACATGGTATATATATAGGGTATAACACAATCATTACTTTCATGGGTTATGATACATCACATTACCACATTCTGCACCCAAAGTGCAATCATTATACACTAGGGATCATACACTCACCATATGCCCCTAAATCATGACATGAACCATCACATATTACATGAATTATATGTATGAGGAACACAATGTCTAACATTACAACATATAGTCAATTACAATACAACATGGGTGACACACATGATTCATCACAACACGATGACGACATCATGATAAAATCAATTCACTTTACACCAATTTTGTCATGTAATACATCAATACACCTTCATATCACATAATGCCAAAATGCTCCAACACTCCACAATCCACAATAACATTCTTTTTCACACACAATAAGGTGGTACATCACATGTGAACTCTTCATAGAATCCATGAAAAGGAGAGAGAATACTCTCATCACAAGCACATCAACATGATAAAGAAAATACACACTAAGTGACATACACAACATGTGCATTCACAATATCACAATTACGACATAGTTCACATCACACTTATATCACATTACTCTTCCAATCTCTACCACCACCATGCAAAAACATCACAACTCCAATCTTCCCTAGAGGTTCAAGAGCATGAACCTCCGCTCTGATACCAAATGTAATGCCCACATTTTACACACCCAAATACAACAGTAATAATACCAAGATAAATTTTTTTTTGACTTACATTGCTCACTACGCAACACCACAAGGTTCCAAGTAGAGGAACTCAACAATGCATATGACACTTACACAAGTCATCGAATCACATAGACACATGACAACACCATATACATATCGATGCCACACTTTCCCCAATGAATGAATGCAAGCAATAATCCCAACCACAAGAAAAGGGACTCAAGGATTTGCAAACCCACAACACATCATTACCATGATTACATCTTCATTACGATTAACATTCCAATAACATTATTATGTAAGAATAATTTTCTCCCTTTTCCACCTACAGATTCATAAGTTCATTCCACATTCAACTTATAGTTCGACCATTTAAGTTTTCTCTTTATCACTTATGACAATCTCCATAACTTACATAATTATTTTCCATATTTCAAATTGCATATAAAGTTCCTAATTCTCTCGCTCTTATGCTAAAGGTTTGTTTCTCAAAATATGTTTAGTTGACATTTAATTTTACCCTCATTATGCAAGGGGACCAACCATAAGTTGTCGAGGGAGAAATAATACGATTCAAAGGAGGTGAAGGTTCAAGTTTCCCTTTCCTATAAACTTCCTTCCATTAGAAGCACATTTGTTCTCGTACTATGGTTGTTTTAGTTCCAAATTTAGTTTGATTCAATTAAGCATTTACATGACATAATTTTATTTTATTTTATTTTTAGTGGACTCTATATTGGCTCAAATGCCTAGTCCCACCAAGAACAAATTGTAACCATTCTTAACAAAATTCAATGCTTAAATCAACCATAAGGACTTCAAAAAAATTTGTTCCTAAACCATTATCACATATACTCTTGTTTCTCATTTCATTTACATTGTTTCTTAGGTCTCTTTTTGGTGTCACTTTTTAACATAAAGAGTTACGAAAGTACTTGTCTAACATCTTGAATAAGTAAATATTGGAAGCACTATAACTACACATGAACCCCAAGTTAACCTCCTAATCAACTGAGGTTTAGTTTTGATTCCAATTGCACCTAAGGATCTACGCCTCAACTATATATGAGTTTAAGGTGAGAGGACATATTTATGCTAAAAAACTTCATGAAAGACCAAGGTGTTATGTTGTTAGTAACCAAGGTAACACATCTAGATGAGAGGAACTAAAGAGTTTATTAACAAGAGTTTAAGTCATAGAACAACTATTTCACTCTCTCCATTTGTGTCATTTTCTAGGGGTCCCCAAGGAATTCATTTGATGACAAAAAAATTCTAGATCTAACTTTGTAAGACTTATTAGTCCACTAGGATACTAAGGGATTAATAGTTCTACTTACTCCATAAATGGTAAGGTTACACCGCATAGTCATTGCTTCGAACAAGGACTCTTAAGGTGACTTCAAGGTGGTCTTCACCACTCAACATGGTGTCGGACCTAAAGAGAAGACATTCTCCTCATGGTTACCAAACCTAGAAGGAAACCACATACTCGGATAAAGTTGGACCATGTCGTTCCTAAAATATGGGTTCATGACAATGTCGCTAAACATAATGACTATGATGGTAAACTCAAACTAGGGTTTTATTTACCTAAACTAGGAGGTTCCATCGAGTGCAAAGTTTAAGTTCATTCTATGGTTTCAATTTCTTCTATGGTAAGAAGGATCACACATGAAGACATGTTATGCATGAATCTTATACTAGGGTTGAGTGTTTCGATTAAATCTCTTTATTACATTTACAAGGTAAGAATACAACACACTAATTAATTAATCATTTATTGAACACTGAAAATGCACTACAAGATATTAACTTCAAATTCATTTACCATATATATATCAAACCTTTTTACCATACGTAACTATGAATCAAATTGAACCTATGATTAAATGCACATTTCCTAAGATATCCCTAAAACTAGCATCTCATACATATTAGCAAATTTCAAATATAACTTTTCTATAACATGAGACTACATTATACATATATTCATTTTACAATGACCTATATAAATTACAATAATAAATAATGAATTACACATCGCCTTTTCACCATCTTTCTTGCATCCTACAAAACCATGTGAGCATGAAATCAACGATAAATCGTTGGCATGGAATCCACCCTAATCTAACATAATTAATGTCTTTAGTTTCCCATTTACATATAATAATAATTATAATTTTCATTCAAAAGAAAAGGTTTAGAAACATGTATTCATTTCATTTCATTTCACTTCATTTCATAACCAAGGAGAGAGAAAGAGATAGGAAAGAGAGAGAAACACTATTTTCCTAAAAGTCAAATTTCACACAACAAGCCACAAGATAGAGTTCTAAATAGTTATTTACAAGTGTCATCAAGTTTCCATGGTGGTTAGGAAACCCTGACATGGGTCGTACAACTTCCTTCTTATGTTTCCCTGCTAGTTGCAAAAAATGTTCAATTAATGCTCGGAGGCTAAGAAACCAACTTCAAACGTTGTCCTCTAAAGAGAAAACACACTCCAGGTAAGTTTCTACGTGTCCTCCTATACACCAAGAATTCATAGAACCACATCCAAAAAAATTAAAACTGGAAAATGGTTTCTAAAGACGACATGCTTTACGGAGCCTCGGTCATGATTGTAATTGGTTTGGTCTAGTTTGACCTAGTCAAACTACGACCGAGGAGCCTACAAAATGGCTTTGCCAAACTATCAAGAAAAGTGTTTTTCCTCAGGTTGAAAGTTCCAGGAAATTGTCTAATAAGAATACTAGAGGTTTGTGAAGATGGATAAGCATTTCTCTATCTAGGATTCAAATGGCGGTTCAAAACGAAAGCCAACTTTTTAGTTTTAGTAGCTTCTTACAACTACAAAATGGTGTAACGGGGCTCCTATAAGGGCATCAAAAAGGTCACAAATGTTCATTCGGGATCGATCCAAAGATTGAGATGACACCTCACATAACAAGGTACATGAAGGAAGCTTAATCTCCCCTTTCCGGAGTTACTGAAGGTTACTTTGTGAGTCTCTAGAAGTCACAATTTATCTATTTAAACTAGGAGATGGTCAACATATTTACGAGAAGTCAACTTCAACTTGTCGATAAAACAATATTGTAGTGATCTAGTTTGGTCAGGAAGTTTTCTAAATCACCTCAAAATGAGGGTTGAAGTTCATGGTTTACTACAAAAATGGTTATTTTGATTGCGTGAGTTACGATATGACATTTTATTGTTTTGCAACAAGTTAATATAAAACAATTAAATCTTATGATAATCCTAAGATTTTAAAATTATATTTTTCATCGCAAAAGAGAAACTAAAGTATGAGAATTATGAAAGACAAGGAGAGATGAACCATGCCTGGAGGAACGAAGCCGGTCAAACCATGGGATTTGATTCAACATCTCACTTAAGCATTTTATCAAACAATTCATGAGCATCCACAATTTTACCATTTTGCCTTTTCTTGAAAACCTCAAAGTATTTTCCAATGAACCCATTTTGCATAGAACCAATAATAAAACCACAAGTTTAAATGGTATGCCGATAATAAGATTTTAGAGCCCTCAAAGTAGTTAGCGTAGTCCTCACATTCTTATGTGATCTTCAATAACCAAGAATATAAACCCAGAATGGCCAACACATGTTTAATGGTGTTTGATGATAATGTTTGGAGCTCCCTCAGGATAGCCAACATGACTAAGAGATCCATACATACCCACATACAGACTTATTGTAGATGCAATGCAACAAGATTTGTTCACACCAATACTAGAAATCCCTCCATTGAAACTATAAGCTTCTGTCAAATAAAAAAATAAGAATCTTACATGGTCAGGAAAACTCCATGCGACCACATCTCTCGAGGCACTTGTTAGGTAGACCACAAACCCAACTAGGCATCCATATTTACCAAGACACCTGCAACTATTAAAATCTAACAAATCTCCCTTGTTTTACATGTTGGATGACCAGGTGCAGCTCTAGGCTTCCTTGATTTGAATTAGGATGGGTGTACATGGCAAGGCTGGATGGATCTACACCTGAGTATAATTTTCAGCATGTATACTAGAAATCCTAAGACTCGGGCTATTGTGAATGGATTTACCATAGGAAAATTGTTGAGCCGAGAGGAGAACTAGAAACAACACTAACACAAACAAAATTGCATCATATTTAATGAACAATAGCTTCCACCATGTTATCGTTGAACCAATTTATGGCACAAGAATATGATATCCTAATCTTTTGAGCACTCCTTATGAGTAAAATCTACATGAGTAAGAAACTCAAAATAGTAAACCAAATAATATTCAAAAATTGTAACATGCATGCTTCCCCAATAGCATACTAGAAAATTCTCATTTGGCACATGATGGGAGAGAGGCCCTTATTGCATTTAATTGATCTATCTCTAAATTTGCAACATACGAGAGAGGAAATTGGGTTTTAATGAGGATTTGGCCTTTGGATCTAAAATAAAATCAAACTATTTTTTTCAAGCCGAGAAATGATAGGACTAACTAGTCTACAACCTACCCATGTGCCATGTCAACACATCATCCACCCATATCCATCTCACCTAAAAGTAATAAATTTCATCCATTTTATTAATATTTAATTAAGGCATTAAAATTCCATCCCCTTTAAAGAGCATCTTCCTCGATATGACACAACACCTAAGCCTAAAGGGATACGAAGACAAGAAGTTCAAAAATGACACATGTCGTTTGACAAAAAAACTTATTGGTACAATGTGACCACAAGGAAGCAACTAAATTTGGCAATACCTTAAATTTTAATTTTCTTTGAAGATTGGCAATTCTATTTGTATTTATTACTTAGTCTTTTTCTTTAAATTATTTATTAATCTTAACTCTCAGTATTTCATTATTTAATATTTTAGTTTTTTTATGTTCGTAGGTGCCCAACAGAAATGACATCACATTACCACATTAGGGACAAACAAAACACTAATGGTTCATAAGACATATTGTTATATACTTTCATGATTGTATCACTTCAAAATAACTCAACCAAACCAAACTCACACAACATAGTACGTATTACACATGCCCCCGACACAACAATATGCATAACATAAGTAGACTATCAAAACATAGAATTCCAAATAGATACACATATAAAGGTTTCACGTAAATCGAAACAATAATTATAGCTATATAGTGTCAAGATGGAAGCAAGATCACTAGACATAACCTAGACTCATAAGAGTACATGTGACTCCTTAAACCAAATCCACACATCACAAGACATCATAAAACAATCTCCATATATTGCCCAAAGCATCACAAAACAAGTACGTATACCTCCCAAGAATCACAAGAACAACTCCATATACCTCCCAAGAATCACCGAACAACTCCATATACCTCCCAAGAATCACATAAAAACTCCATATACATCCCAAAGCATCAATCATACCCATGCAAATGTCTTATGGTTCCCTTAACTCTCTTATGCCTCCTCAATTCTCGTATGTCTCCCTCAAGTCATAAAATAAAGATAAATTTTCCTTTTCGCTCCACAAAAAGAGGTTAGTCACCCTATTGCCTCTGGGCACTTAAGGTCTAAACACCTCTAACCCAAGTGACATAATAACTCTTGGTTCAACAACCTGCTAGTTATCTGTAACTCCTTGGGCGTAACCCTATATGACAAAGTAGGTCTATAAGTTCCACCACTCCATGGTGAATCCCATGACCCTATTACAACACATTACTACATTAGAACCAACATAACAATACATTTCAAATGCCAAGTGAAAGAAATCCCAACCCTTAGGATAGGCTATAAAAATTTTAAACTTGAAATGAATATTTAATTCTAAGAAAAACCAATGGCCAAATAGCCATAGTTAGTGCAAACAATCTACATGTTAGTGCAACAACCTAATAAAATGTCAAAAATATAAGAAAATATCAATAAAGAAAATTGTTGGTTCTAGCAAGAAAAGGGAAAGTGTTCAATTTATGAATAAAATACGTGTAGCAAAATAGCACATCACAATAACTATGTGGCCTTATACGGCCACCAAAGGGGTACTCACCGAGTTGCTGTAACTCAGACATCGAGCCTCATCTCGTAAAATAACATATCAAATAAAATAGCTATCATCATGTCTATCTCGAGTCATCCCTCCACCGGTTCCACAAGGCTTAACATAGTCGTAACTACACTTAGGTTGAATCCATACAATAACCATATAGGGAGAGAGAAAGGAGTACAAGTTGCCATCTACAGAGCCTAAGGTGTCTATGAAACACAATATGCATGCCACCCGTTGAGAAAGTATCATACATACCAAATGAACAAAATTGGGTTTTCAGCCTATGTAAAACTCCACTTCCTATCTCGTACTTGGCTCGAGTGATTAGTGAATAATACACATTTCCTCACTCCAAACATACACCTTTTTACCGATTTTCCTTAGGGTTTCGGTTAGTGTAGGGTATTTTGGTGCTCATTTTGACCTCTCACCATTTTACCCTAATTTTCCTCTAATCTGCGTATTGTGAAATGTTTTATTTCTCGATGTGGATGCTTTGAAATATTTTAGTTCCTTTTGAGTGCCTTGAGTCCATTTTCATGTTCCTCCTTGAAGAAGTTTTTGAGTTCACCCCTGTGGAAGTTCGAGTATGATCGATTTATATTTCTATGCCTTTGAAAATCCAAATCCATGGTTTAAATATGCTTATAAGCATGATCCACATAGTTTTTTTCAAAAAGTTTTCATCCTTAGCAAAAAATGGGGTTCTAAGCATGAATGATGAATTTCTATGTTTTGACGGTCAAACGGGTGTCGTTCTCCTATCAATGTTATTCCTTAGCATTCGGTGGTCACGTGGATTCCTTTGGTTGAGCAGGGACGGTGGGTGAATGCTTTAACTTATCACTTTTTGATTTTTGGGCAAAAAGGAAAATTTGGTCCCATAGCCCCGCTCAAATCTGATTGGTTCTTTTGGTGCTTACATGGCTTCCTCTAATTAGATGGGGCATAATGGGTTTGCTTTTGAACTTGTTCTTTTTGGCTACATTGGCAAAAATTTTTAACCCACATCGTGACCCCACCAGGATTTGATTAAAGGAAAATTTAAAGTGACGAGGGGAAAAAGTCTTAGCTTGACCCCACGAAGGAGACTTGGAAAAGTTAAAGGAAGAGATGCGAGCATTCAGAGGTAAATCAGATGTTTTTCCTTCTTGGTGGAATGCGAGTAAAATTCTAAAATTGAAGCGTGCCCCCACCAAATCATTTTTGAAACCTTAAGTTTTTTGAAGAAGTACCAAGAGGACACTTGGAGGACTCTGCTCACTTTTCTTTTTGCTTGGACTTTTCAATGACCAAAGGAGATTACCTCAGATCCTGACACTTGGTGCCTTCACTGTGAGCTTCGAGCCTTAAAACAAATTTTTCTAGGCAGGACACATGGCGAGATTGCGCTCTTTCAAGATATCATTTTTGGGGACCATCTCAAGGTGCACCATAGTGACATGTGGTGATTTGAAAATTCAAAGGGGGTGGGGAAGCGGACCATCGGGGTAACTTGCATCTGTTGCCCCCGATATTCAAAAGGTTAAAATATCAAAAATGGCCCGCAAGCACGAAAAAGGATCACTCAAAATTTCTTTCAAGTAAAAGGCGGAGATGTGGACCCTCGGGGAAATTTGGAAAGTTTTCCTTTTAAGGGAAAAGAGTTAAAAGTGAAAAAGGAAGCATGGTTCCACTGGGACCCACATTGGCACACGTGTCAAAAACATTTCTCAAGGGTAGAGTTCTTAGGAAAACTTTGAAAGTTTTCCATTTTCCAAAAAGGAGGTGAAATAGCAGAATTTGTTCACGGTTCTTTTGGGACCCACCTTGGGACACATTTCGGGCTCATTTCTTAAAAGCGAGAGGTGTAGAACAAAATGTGAAATTTTTCTATTTTTTCCAAAAGTTGTAAAAAGTCAAAGGGAATGCCTGGGTCTATTTTTAAGAGTTGAATCTTCCATATGGATGGCCCAAATTCAAAATAAAGAGCAATGAAAGCTGAGTCTAAATCTAATTTCCCCCCCATTTTTACTTGGAAACACACTGGAAGTGTGAGTCTTCATGATTTTTTTGTATTTCCTACATGCCATGTAGAGAGGAGAATTAATTTTGATATCTAAGTTTGGTGGGGAGATCGGAGACATCTTTTGCCATTAAAAGTGATTTGGCTATTGAGCCCGATCATATTTTTTTGTTCTTCTTCTCCCGCACATGCAAGGAGCTAGATTTGATAGATTAGGGGCAGAAGTGTTTGGTGATTTGAAGAAAGAGTGATCTATCGGAGGAAGGAGTTGAATGTGGGAGATATTCGAAGACATTTGTCCCTTGAGCACACTGGTGACTTTGCGAGATCTAATTTTGGGAATCACAATCGTGATCATGACAAGCATTAATGGCACTCAATGTTTGGATTTTGGGGAGAAAAGGGGATCTATTGTAAATGTTATAAATGGCACATATTTTTCATGTAAATGGTTGGAGTGTTAGGGGTTGAGACTGATTTTTCTAATAGAAAGCTTGATAGAGCCCATATTTTTAGAAGCGTTTTGAGAAGCCTGTATATCTCTTTTGTATCAAATCTGATCATGTCAAGGTGGTTGCGAGTGTACAACCATTGACAAGATCTGAGATTGTTCTAGAAACTTTCCCTGCTGATAAATTTGATCAAATATGAGTTATTTTGTGTTGTCTTGAGAAAAATGTGTCTGTTTCATCTCTGAATGTATGCGAGTAGTTTTTCTTGTTTCTGTTGCAATATTGTATTAAAATATGATTCAATCACACAGGTCTCAATCCTTGTGACAGTTTAGTGGCATCTGCAATTTCATTTCTCAGGATAGATTTCATCTAGGAGTGAAATAAATGATTTAAAATCACTTTTCTTTCATCTGTTTGATAGAGATTATTTGTAAGCCTTTGGGTGTACCTTAGGTGTGATTTGGCTTAGATCTTAATGCTTTGTTGGGTTCCCTATTTTTAATCTTCGTGTTAGAGTCTCATAGATTGTATGAAAAAGAGATAATCTATGCCTCCATTGAAGCACATATACTAGTTAAAGAAACATTTTAGCTATTCTGTGGCATTCTTCTTGGTCTAACCTTTCATTTTGTAATAGTTCTCAAGGATCTAGTGAATCAAGTTCATCCAACTTCACCTCCTACCAAAATTCATTTAAAAACAACCAATCCTACATGTACTACTCCTGTTTGTCCTATGTGCATACAAATGCATAATATTTGTTACCAAAACATGCAGAAGCAATCAAGGTCTGAAATGTCTTTAGTAACCTTTGCCTTGTTGTGAAAATATCTCCATGATCTAAAAGTGACAACTCGTGAGAGTCAGATTTGGTGTGTTGATCATATTTTCCCAAGGTATTCTCTATGAAATTTATGCAAAAGAAGGATTTACCAAGTATTATTGAATAATAGAGGTTACAAAATAGGTTCTCTTAGCTTGGTTGAAAGGCACAACCTAAAATGGTTAGGATCAGATCAAATCCTTGTAAGGTGCTACCCACTCCTTTCAAAACATGAGTGATAACAATTCAAGTAGATTTCTTCCCCGGTTACAAAATGACATACACAATTATCTATATACCTTTGAGTGTCATGTCAAATCCATGATGTTGTTTGGTCTTTGAAGGAGATTAAATGCGGGTACTAATACGCTTCTAGCGCCATTCTTTGGGAGTCAAATTTGTGTCTCTAGAACTGATTTTGCGTTGCCAATATTGATTTGTTGATCTATTGCGAGTTCATATCTATTATTCCCATCAACATGCTTCGGCGTTGTTTTAGAGACTATTTTGAATTGATGGGAACTAATTTACATTATCTTGAGACTAATTTTGTTGCCAGTTCATATCTATTTGGCTCATCAACAACACCTAAGTGGCATTGTTGCAAGGTGTACACTCACATCCAAGCCTTCATAAAACACATCTTGTATGCTCCACTTGTTGTGTACAATTCTTTCAGTTTTCATACCTAGTACACCAGCTTCTATTTGATAAATTTGGGTAAAGAAAGGTCAGAGTCTTTCCATTTCCAGTTTCTAGTGTTGACATACATTTGACAAATCATATTTAGTGCATTTACATAACTAAGGTGGAAATCTTTAGTGGTGACTCCCTGTTGATCTGATTTTTAGTGAGTACCGAGTTGTCTTAACCTATGTCAAGAGATATTTGTTACCAATATTTGCAAAGCTAGAAGGAATAAGATCTTTCTTTACTAGGGATCCTACTAGGACATTGTTTACAGAGCTAGGAAAAAAAAAAATCAGAAGGAAGAAAATCCTAGAGAGTTGTGGGAGATCAGCAGACAAGAAGGGGGATCTCCATTGATAAAAGTGATCGAATATAATTGAAGGCTACCATTCAAGTGATTCTAAATCAGGTAGCCTTTTTGTGGAAATGAATTCTCCAGCTGGACAAGGGCAGTCATTTGATTTTGAAAGGTTTGGTTCACATTTTGCACCTATCTTTTCTGAGGTTGATAGGGATTTCCAAGAGACAAGGCCTTTAGGGGATATCCATTTTGAAAGTTATACTCCTATGTTCCAAAGACCCTCTACCCCTTATCAAATTTTTACCCCTCTAGGGTCACCTCCTCAAATCAACATGGCCCAGCCCCCACCCAGACCCCCTTTTGTTGTAAACACCTTTGGACCTATAAACTTTGTGGGAATGATTGGTTATCTAAATGTTGTCTCTCAAGATGTAAGGAACAAACTACCAAAGTTCCAATGAAACAATGTTGTAATTGGTGATCAACATCTAAATTTTTTTATCAATATGATGGAAGATTTTGAGATTGAACATGAATATGTATATATCAGACTGTTTATCCATACTTTGGAACAGGATGCAAGGGACTGGTATAAAGCCTTGCAAGATAATTCCATTGATTCTTAAATATAGATGAGAAATGCATTTAGATTTCAGTATGGTGATAGAAATGACCCTAGGTTTCTTTTGACTGAATTTGAAAACATCCAAAAGAATCCTAATGAGTCAACTTGATTTCAATGAAAGGTTTAATAAGACCTTCGGGATATTTTTTGTTAGGATAAGGCCATGTGATGAGTCATGTTTGATAAAATATTTTGATGCATTTCATAAAAAGGCTTCATATTACTTAAGGGATAAAAAACCCAAA
The DNA here is from genome assembly GCA_018340775.1 of Taxus wallichiana var. yunnanensis. Classification (NCBI taxonomy): domain Eukaryota; kingdom Viridiplantae; phylum Streptophyta; class Pinopsida; order Cupressales; family Taxaceae; genus Taxus; species Taxus wallichiana. The sequence continues at coordinate 975,491,533 of CM031239.1, forward strand.
AATTTGAGGAAGGACTTAACCATGGATATGCAAATAGAGAAGAACATCAAGCCAATTGGAAATCCTCCAAAAAGGGAGGGTGTAAAACTAATTAACCCAGAAAAACCTTAGACAAGCAAGGATACTGATTTGGAAGAAGTTGTGAAGACTTTGGTAGGGGTTGTTAAAGATTTTTCCTACAAACTAGTCCAGGCTGAGAAAGGAATTGGGAAGAACTCACAAGGTCAACACAAGAAACAAGGCCAAGACAGGTTTATAAATCACCAAAGATCTAATGACAAAGGAAAGGGACTGTTGGATTTGTAAATGGGCAGCCCCAAGGCAAGGAAAACTGGATGGTGCTTGATCCTTTGGCTATCAGAGTTGTTTTTATGGAGGAGACATATGTCATTGATTGGTGTGAAAAATGTTTCATGCCTCATGCTCCTTGTGAAGAAGATTAGCAAGAAGAAGAAGAATATGATGATGAAATTAATGATGATTCTGCATGATGGAGATCCTTGCAAGTTCACCAAGGGAAGCAACTTCAACTGAGGTAATAAGTGCTAGAACTGCTGTTGTTTTTTGGGATTGCATCCATCGGGTACCTATTCTTCCTCCCTCTCATACTTTAGAAGTAGATACTATACAAGATTTTTAATTTCCCACTAATTATTTTGAATACTTGAGGGCATTAATGATTGAAAAGTATGATGGAGGAGTTCCTTTAGAAGAAGATAGGCAACTATTAATGAATTTTGTAGTTTCCCAAGAAAAGGAGCACAATACCAGAAGTAAAGCTGCCAAGGGGCCACAAGCCAAGTCAAAATTTCCATTGCTTACCAAAGAAACCCCAAAGAAAAATACATTTGGAAGAGATCTTGTTTCCCAAGCAAAACTTGTGTTCCTCCCCATGCCCAAAATGAAAAGAATCCCATTCCATCTGATGAATTTTCCAATCTTTCCCCTTGTTTTGAGTCAAATAAAAATTCATGTCCCAATTGTTGAGTTTCTTAGGAGCTCGAGCACAAGAATAGGGCTTTTGAATATTTAGGATTCAAAGGGAAGAGATCATACCAGGAAGAGATGTAAAAAGGTTGAGATTACCCTTCTTGTTGCGGAGTTGGAAAAGCCACAATTGTTGGGAGATCTAGGGGAACCACCATAGGTTTATTTAGGAACTTATTTGGTTAAATCCTAGCTAAATGTGGATCCATTCTTCACTACCGTGGTTGTCAAAGACAATTTGTTACATAAGCGCATGTTTGATTCTAGAGCTTCTGTAATGTCATGACTCTTGAGGTCATGAATGAAATAGATATCAAAGTAATATCAAAAATGGAAAGTGCATTGCCATGGACTCTAGAGAGGTGCCGGTGGTGGGATGTGTCAAAGATCTGGTTGTTCAACTTGCATCTTATCTGGAAGGAACTTAAAGATTGATGTAGTCATTGTTGACTTCCCTCACAAGTGGGGGATGTTATTTTCAAGAAAGTGGGAAGCAAGTGTTGGTGGTAGTGTGAAAATGGACATGTCTTATGACACTATCCCTATTGAAGGAAACTTGGTGAAATTATATGGAGAAAAGAAGATGATATACACGATTGAAGACCTAAGCAATGCATCATATGAAGTTTTGTAGGTAGATGTTGATCTTAACAATTTGGTGAGTTTTGTGGATTTCAGGGGAGTATGAAAGTGTTAAAAGCAGAGCTCCTAAATATGATGTTTTTAATGAGAATTTAGTCTATGATTCAGCCTTGAAAAATGTTAAAGAATTTGACTTAAACACAATGGAGGAGCTTCAAAGAAAATGGATGGTTTACAAACTAAACAAAGAAGAAAAGGAGGTATATTTCCAGTTGATGAAAACATATCAGAACCTCTTGGCATGGTCATATCCAGGATGGCGGTACTTTAAATTTTCCCTTGATTGTTTTATTTGAGCTAAGGTAAACATTACTTGTACAAAGTGTATAGTTTGTTGGTTTGTTTCCTGTCTTTTGTGTTTTTGCTCGTTCTGGTCCTCGGTGACCTATTTTTGTTAGTTTCTTGGTTCATTTTTTAAAGGATGGCTCCATTTCTCGATCTGCAATCTGAATATGTTACACAATGGATGTTTTTGGCACTTGGTCTACCTTTGTTCTTGTGGCACTCACAGGGAGTGCCCATCCCCAAGTCGGAGCCGATGTTGGTGCTCGTTTTGACCTCTCACCATTTTTCCCTAATTTTCCTTTGATCTGCGTGTTGTGAAACATTTTATTTCTCGATGTGGATGCTTTGAAATATTTTACCTCCTTTTGAGTGCCTCAAGTTGTTTGTAGAATCCATTGTCATGTTCCTCCTTGAAGAAGTCTCGAGTTTGCCCTGTTTTTTCCCTAATTTCTTCAAAATCCATGGGATTTGCCATTTTTCCTATTTTTCCTTGACCATGGAAGCTTGAGAATGATCGATTTATATTTGTATGCCTTTGAAAATCCAAATCCATGGTCGAAAGATGCTCAGAAGCATGATCCACATAGTTTTGTTTGAAAAAGTTTTCATCCTTAGCAAAAATCAAGTTATAAGCATGAATGGTGAATTTCTATGTTTTGATGGTCTGACAAGTGTATTTTTCCTATCAATGTTATTCCTCATCATTTAGTGGTCACGTGGCTTCCTTTTTTTGGTCAAGGGATGATAGGTGAATGCTTTAACTTATCACTTTTTTCTTTTTGGGCAAAAAGGAAAATTTTGTCCCATAGCCCCGTTCAAATTTGATTGGTTCTTTTAATACTTACGTGGCTCCTTACAATTGGATGGGGTGCAACGGGTTTGCTTTTGAACTTGTTCTTTTTGGGTACTTTGGAAAATTTTTTGAACCCGCCCTATGGCCCCGCCATGATTTGATTAAAGAAAAATTTAAAGTGACAGGGAAAAAGTCTTACCTTGACCCCGCAAAAGAAGACTTGGCAAAGTTAAAGGTGGAGATGTGGGCCTTCGGAGGTAAATTGGATGTTTTTCCTTCTTGGTGGAATGGAGTAAAATTTTGAAATGGAAGCACGCCCCACCAAATAATTTTTGAAACCTTAAGGTTTTGAAGAAGCACCAAGAGGACACTTGGAGGCCTCTGCTCACTTTGGTTTTTGCTTGGACTTTTCAACGACCAAAGGAGATTGCCTCGGATCTGACACTTGGTGTGTTTATCTGAGCTTCGAACCTTCAAACAATTTTTTCCAGCCCAGGACACGTGGTGAGCCCATGATGTTTCAAGATATCAATTTTTGGGGACCATCTCAAGGTGCGCCATAGTGACACGTGGCGGTTTGAAAATCCCAAGGGAGCGGGAAGCATACCATCGGGGTAACTTGCATCTTTTTTCCCTAATATTTAAAAGGTTAAAATATCAAAAATGGCCCACAAGCCGAAAAAGGATAAATCAAAATTTGTTTCAAGTCAAAGGTGGAGATGCGAGACCCTGGGAAATTTGGAAAATTTTACTTTTAGGGAAATGAGTTAAAAGTGAAAAAGGAAGCGAGGTTCCACTGGGACCCACATTGGCACACTTGTCAGAAGCATTTCTCAAGGGCGGAGGTGCGGGAAAACATGGAAAAATTTCCCTTTTCAAAAAGGATGTGAAATAGTAGAATTTGGTCGGTTCTTTTTGGGACCCACCTAGGGACACGGTCGGGATCATTTCTCAAGGGCGGAGGTGCGAGAACAAAATGTGAAATTTTCCACTTTTTCCAAAAGTTGTAAAAAGTCGAGAGGAACCCCTGTGGGTCTATTTCTAAGAGTTGAATCTTCCACATGGATGACCTAAATTCAAAGTAAAGATCAACAACAAATTTGTGAGTCCGAATCTGATTTTCACACAATTTTTATTGAAACATGCCTAGAAGTGCGAGTCTTCATTATTTCTTCATATTTCCTACATGCCGGGAGAGAGGATAATTAATTTTGATATCTAAGTTTGGTGGGGAGATCGGGGATGTCTTTCGCCATTAAAATGGTACACTATCGAGCTCAATCAGATTTTCCATTTTTTTCTTCTTAGAGAGCAGCAGGAGAGAAAAATTTGATAGATTAGGGGTGGAAGTAGTTGGTGAATTGAAGAAAGAGTGATCTACCAAAGGAAGGAGTTGAATGTGGGAGATATTCGATGAGATCTCCCCCTCGAGCACTGGTGATGTTTTCTGAGATCGATCCCGAAATCATGATCAAGATCATGGCGAGCACCGATAGCACTCAATGTCTTGTTTTTTTTGGGGGTAAAGGGGCTCTGTTGTAAATTTTATAAATGGCCCAAATTTTTCATGCAAATGGTTGGAGTGTTAGGGGTCGGGATGACTTTCCTAATAGAAAGTTTGATATAGCCCATCTCTTTTGAGAAGTGTTTTGAGAATCCTTTATATCTCTTTTTGTATCAAATATGATCGTGTCAATGTGGTTACAAGCATACAACCATTGACAAGCTCTGAGATTGTTCTAGAAACTTTCCTCTGTTGATAAATTTTACCAAATATGAGCTATTACGTGTTGTCTTGAGCAAAATGTGTTTGTTTTATCTCTAAATGTATGTGGGTAGTTTTTCCTTGTTTCACATTTGCAATCTTATGTTAAAATATGATTCAATCACACACAGTCTCAATCCTTATGACAATTTAGTGGCATCTACAATGTCATTTCTCAAGAGACTAGGAGTGAAATAAACGTTTAAAAAATCACTTTTCTTTCATCTGTTTGACAAAGATTATCGTATGCCTTTGGGTGTCCCTTAGGCATGATTTGGCTTATATCTTGGTGCTTTTGTAGGTTCTCTACTTTGAATCTTCAGGTTAGAGTCTCATAGATTATATGAAAACGTGCTAATTTGGGCCTCCATTGAAGTACATATTCTAGTTAAAGAAACATTTTAGCTATTATGTGGCATTCTGATGGTCTAACCTTTCATTTTGTAAGATTTCTCAAGGATCCGGTGAATCAAGTTCATCCTACCTCACCTCCCACCAAAATTCATTTAGAAACAACCTATCCTACCTATACTACCCGTGCTTGTCCTGTGTGCATAAAAATGCATAATATTTGTTAACAAAACATGTAGATGTAATCAAGGTCCTAAATTTATTTAGTAAACTTTGCCTTGTTGTGAAAATATCTCCATGATCTAGAAGTGACAACTTGTGAGAGTCAGATTTGGTGTGTTGATCATATTTTCCCAAGGTCTTCTCTATAAAATTTATACAAAAGAATGATTTACCTGTATTATTGAACAATAGAGGTTACAAACTAGGTTTTATTACCTTGGTTCAAAGGCACAACCTAAAATAGTTAGGATCAGATCACATCCTTTTAAGGTGATACCCACTCCTTTCAAAACCTAAGTGATAACAAGTCAGATAGATTACTTCCCCAGCTACAAATGACATACACAATCATCTACTGCCTCTCGAGTGTCTGTCAAATCCATGATGGTACTCATTCTTTGAAGGAGATTAAATCTAGGTACCAACAGGTCGACAACATAACCCATAACTATATAACTAACATAATGGTGATTCACACAAATTAGCTATAACATCTTACACATGGTATATATATAGGGTATAACACAATCAATACTTTCATGGGTTAGGATACATCACATTACCACATTTTGTACCCAAAGTACAATCACTATACATTAAGGATCATACACTCACCATATGCCCCTAAATCACGACTTGAACCATCACACATTACATGAATTATACGTATAAGGAACACATAGTCTAACCTTACACCATATAGTCAATTGCAATACAACATGGTGGCACACACTATTCATTGCAACAAAATGACATCATCAAGATACAATCTAATTCACTTTACACCAATTTTATCATGTAATACATCAATACACCTTCATGTCACATAATGAAATTTTTTTCCAGCACTTCCCAATCCACAATAACATTCTTTTTCACACATAATAAGGTGGTACATCACACGTGAACTCTTCATAGAATCCATGAAAAGTAGAGAGAATACTCTCATCACAAGCACATCAACATGATGAAGAAAATATGCACTAAGTGTCATACAAAACATGTGCGTTCACAAAATCACAATTACGAAATAGTTCACATCACACTTATATCACATTACTCTTCCAATTTCTACCACCACCATGCAAAAACATCACAACTCCAATCTGCCCTAGAGGTTCAAGGGTGTGAACATCCACGCTGATAGCAAATGTAATGCCCACATTTTACACACCCAAATACAACATTAATAATACCAAGATAAAAAAAAATTGACTTACATTGCTCACTACGGAACACCACAAGGTTCCAAGTAGAGGAACTCAATAATGCATACTACACATACACAAGTCATCAAATCACATACACACATAACAACACCATATACATATTGATGCCAAACTTTCCCCAATGAATGAATGCAAGCAATAATCTCAACCACAAGAAAAGAGAATCAAGGATTTGTAAACCCACAACACATTACCATGATTACATATTCGTTACAATTAACATTCCAATAACATTATTATGTAAGAATTATTTTCTCCCTTTTCCACCTACTTCTTGGTAGCTTTATCGATACTGATCTTGATTTTCTTCCAGGCATGAAACATACCCAAAGCAGTCATATGGGCAGCATCAGTCTTATCAAGCTCCTCAATGGTTCTTTTGCTTTCTTTTTCGTTGCCCCAAAGTGCAGCCGGGACACCGCTGAGGTTGGAAACACTTTTGGCATGGCCCTGGATGAACTCCTCAATCGCCCTAAAGGCTACAATGTTGTAATCATGTCTAGTCTTGGCCTTTCCTAAGCGGAAGTCTAAGGAGGTCAGCTTCTTGTATATGTCCTCAATCTGACTGCTATCAATGTTCCCCTCTTCCTCCCTGCTTTTCTTGCCTTTCTGCTTGGCAAGGTTCTTGACCTCATCCTTCAGCAAATTCATCTCAGCTTCTAAGGCCTCCAACCTCTTAGAAGAGCTATCCATCCGCACCTCCCGGGGACTGGCACTACTGATGTTCAGCAGGTCATGAGCAATCTCAAGGTCAAAAGGCTCCTTCTCCACAGAAAGAGTCTCAAGGTTGAGCCTCCTGGAAGCCCTGGTGACTGGTCTCTTAGAGGTAGAGGCGAGGTGGGTGACGGGAGCAGCAGCAGGGGGAATGGAAGGAGAAGTTAGTGGAGCCGGCATGGGGGTGGCAGCAACGGTGGAGGGGGCAGCAGCAGGGGCAGCAGGAGAAGCAGGGCTGGCAGCAGCAGAGCCCATCAAAGGGGGAGCCGGGCTAGGAGAGGAAGGAAGACCAGGGTACTTCAGTAGGCAGCATTTATGGATCAACAAAATAAGACCTTGATGCAAGGGAATCACCCGGGTGTGCTTCTGAAACTCCAAAATGGAGCGTTCAAGGGAGTTCAGCAGATAATGGGGGAAGCAAACCAATCGATTCCTACGGAAGTGGTTTAAAAAGATTAGATGTTTAGCAGGGACAGTGACAAACCTACCTTCCAAGGAGATGAATCGAATCATCATACGAGTGACCTCATCATAGGGTGATGGAATTGAGCTGACAAGCAGGCCCGCTGTGCTAAAAGTGAGCTTCTCAGCTCCCTCCACAAATCTTCTTTCTTCAGCCTCTTTGTCAACCCTTTTGTTGAAGAAGCGGTACCCCTCCAAGCTAAGGCCGGTCGCTTCAGCAATGAGATCTTCATTGATTAAAATCTTCTGACCCCCATAGTCGACAGTCCTCTCTTTCCACTCCTTGGCAAAGTGAACAGATATGCTTTGGTCATGTCCCTGCACCTTATCAACGAAGTTGGTGAAGCCTCCTTTGCTGAGAGTGTTCCAAAGCTCTGTATTTTCCTTCCAGTCGGGGTCAGCGCATGGTTCAATTTGGCAGGGAGGCCCTCCCATCTTCTCTGTGATATATTGGTTACAGTAATTTCTCAAATTTCTGTGAGCGTAGAGAACTGTCCGCTTCTTGCTATTGAAGGCCGCACAAAACTGGGAACTATAGCCATTGTTCTTCTCACGAACGGCTGCGTAACGGCTGAACTGAGCCTGCGGGAAGTCACGTGTGAGAGTAACCCTTTCCCTGTCAACAATCACATTACAACTTTCATCGGTTTCCGAGGAGCTATGAATCGGATAACAGCAGCTGTAGTACATCCCGCATGCGCGATTTTCAAATTTAGATAACTCCACTTGAAGTTCCCCAAATAATTCTTACTATCTTGTATATTTGATATTATTTGCCTCATCATCTTCATTAAAGCAACACGTGTGAGAGTGTTATTGAAGCTGAACCTCCTCCAAAGATTAGGACGCATCTCTAGGGATTGCTTGCATATGAAGGTCCGCATGAATGTTGTTGTGTAGCTGATTAGGGATACTGTTGATATCCCAGACGGTGAAATTTGTATTAATGCCATAATTGGCCAGTGCATCCGCCAATTTGTTGCCCTCCCTGTAAGTATGCATAATTCTGATGCTATTGAAGGTATGACTGATGCTTATGGATTCAGTGATAAAATCCTTAATACTCCAGCTAGGAGATGAGGACTGATTTAGAAGTTTAATGATATTTAGGGAGTCCCCTTCAACAACAAGGTTCTGGATATTTTGAGCTCGTGCAACTCTCAAGCCCCAGAGAGCAGATAATGCTTCGGCAAAATGATTGGTTTGAATTCCCATTTTTCCAGCATATGCAGCAATCAAATTACCTTTGTGGTCCCGTATTGCTCCTCCTCCTGCTGCTGTCCCAGGGTTTCCCTTAGAGGCCCCATCAAAGTTCAGCTTGTACCAATTAGGATCAGGAGGATGCCATTTGATCGAAGATCTGTCTATCCTATTCCCAGGATTGCTCCAATTCCCAATCTGCCAATTGGATAAGATGTACTCTTCATTCTCAGGATAACTCTTGTTCTTGGGAGGTTTGAATCTGGCAATATCCTCTTTGATACCTTTAGAAATTTTGCCAATACTGAGCTTATAATTTTGTTTCTTATTTCTGAAAATGATATCATTTCTGTCCTTCCAAATCCTCCAAATTAAATGTGGGATAGCCAATTTCCAGATCCTTTTGATAACACAATGCCTGAAGGGTGGGTTCCATTGATTCCATAGCTGATTAAGATCCTTCGGCAACACCCAGAGAGCTTCGAATTTAGAAAGGACAAAGTTCCAAATTCTATTTGCATAATCACAATGTATGAACAGGTGACTGATATCTTCATAGTCATTCCTACAAAGATGGCACCAATTAGGGATTATAAATCCTCTTCTCATCAAATTGTCAGTGGTGAGAATTCTACCTCTGATGGCCAGCCAAAGAAAGAAATTTATTTTGGGAGTTAATTCGGGCATCCAGATCTTGTTCCAATTAAAATCAGATTGATTGCTATGAAAAGATTGATATAACCAGATTTGTGAGTACTTCCCATCATGGGAATTATTCCAAACCAGCTCATCCTTGGAATCCGGTGACTTAAAGGGAATAGCTCTAAAAGATCCGGAGGGAGGAAGTAATTTGTTTTAGATCAATTTGCTCCACAGTAAGTTTTTTCCAATTCTTGTTGGTGCCATTTCCTTCAATGTAGTCCTTGATTTTAGTACCATACTTGCTTATAAGGCTGTCCTTAGCCATCCCAAATCTGTCCATTAGATTACCACTAAACCAGTTATCCTCCCAGAAGTTTATCTCCCTGCCATCCCCCACTTTCCATTTGCTACCCTGCTTGATGAAGTTTCTGCTCTTGACCAGATTATTCCAAAATATGGAGCCATAGGGGAGGTGTTCATCATGCAGAAAGGAGAAAACAACGTGATGATTTAAATATTTTTCTTTAATTAAATCAATCCAGGGCTGTTTCTCAGACAACATTCTCCAGCCCATCTTAGCAATGAGTGCCTCATTCATTTTCTCAATATTTTTTATGCCCAGCCCTCCCATAGACTTCGGGGTGCAGACCTTATCCCAGGCCACTAAGTGGAATTTGAACTTCTCTTCCATGCCTTGCCATAAAAATTTCTTTGAGTCCTCTCAATTTTCTCTCTGAAGGAAGAAGGAATTTTGAAAAGTGACATGATATAGATGGGCAGACTTTGGAGAGTACTTTTAATGAGTAGGCACTTACCAGCACTAGAAAGAGTGGCACCTTTCCAACCAGCCATTTTTTTCTGAAATCTCACCAATAATTCATCCCACACCTTGTGAGAGACTTTCTTAGTGCCGAGAGGGAGGCCTAAGTACGTGGCTGGAAGTGCACTTATTTGACAGCCCAGAATTTTAGCAATTTTGAGCTGTCTTTCCACAGGGGTGTTGAAAAAGAAAATGGTGCTTTTATCATAATTAATCTCTTGCCCAGAAGCAGATTCATAGAGTTGTAATAGAGTCTTGATAGCTTTCGCTTCCACAACTGAAGCCAGAAGAAGAAGGATAGTGTCGTCCGCAAACTGTTGATGGGAAACAGTTTGGCTGATGGAAGTGGGTTTAGAACCATTTAAAAGGCCGTCTTCAACCGCTTTGCCAATTGTTCTACTAAGGCTGTCAGCTAAAAGAATGAAGAGTAAGGGGGAGATGGGGTCTCCTTGTCTGAGGCCTCTGCTGCTGGTGAAAAAACCCACAGGCTCCCCATTAATAACCACCGAGAACCTGGCTGTAGATATACAAGACTTAATAATTCTTCTAAATTTTTCCGTGAACCCAAATTTAGTTAAAACTTTGTCAAGGAAGACCCAAGATACCTTGTCAAAAGCTTTATTCATATCAAGCTTAAGGACCATATTTGCCTTCTTGTTATTTTCCATGGAATGTATAGTCTCGTGAACCATAATCACTCCGTCTTGTATTATCCTGCCTTTAATAAAGCCACTCTGCTGCCTTGAGATGAGATCATTCATTATGAGTTGTAGTCTAGTAGTAATGATTTTGGTAAAGATTCTAAAAATGGCATTAACAAGACTGATAGGTCTGAAGTCCTTGAAATCTTAAGTAGTCATGTGGAAGAACTTCGTGTTCCTGTCTCCCTCTTTAAGCCAGATAGCCCTAGATTTAAGGCGCCAAAAAGATTCTTCTCTACTGCAGATCGTATGCAACTCAGAAAGAATATTCTTCTCATTTACTTCATCTTCAGCCGATCTCCCCAAAGTATCCATTTTTAACTCCAGATCCTGAAGCTTCTGTTTTAACTCTTTCTTTTTTTCAAATACATTTCCAAAAACACTTTTATTCCAGATTTTGACTTGCTTTTTGACATTTTTGAGTTTTTGAATCAATCTAAATTGAGCAGTGCCTTCACCATTCCATTCCCACCATTCTTTTATCTTATCATAGATATTGTCATGTTCCATCCACATCTTTTCAAATTTGAATGAGCTTCTTGCGGGTTTAGTCCAATTGAGAAAGTTTAGAGCAATCGGATTATGATCCGATCCAATTCTGGGTAGGGAAGAGAGATGGAAGTCTTGACTAAGAATCCAGCTTGCTGAGATTAGAGCCCTATCCAATCTCACCTGAATGAACTCCTTTCCCAACCTTCTATTATTCCAAGTATACTTATTACCATGCAGATCCACATCTAAGAGGTTTTGTTCAGCAATAAAGTCAGCAAAATCCTCCATACCATAAGTTATCAAGGGCGAAATGATACGATTCAAAGGAGGTGAAGGTTCAAGTTTTCCTTTCCTATAAACTTCCTTGCATTAGAAGCACATTTTTTCTCGTACTATGGTTGTTTCGATTACAAATGTAGTTTGATTGAACTAAGCATTTTCATGACATAATTTTTATTTATTTTATTTTTAGTGGATTCTATATTGGCTCAAGTGCCTAGTCCCACCGAGAACAAATTGTAACCATTATTAAAAAAGTTAATGCTTAAATCAACCATAAGGACTTCAACTTAAAAAATTTGTTCTTAAACCATTATTACATATACTCTTGTTTCTCATTTCATTTACATTGTTTCTTAGGTCTCGTTTTGGTGTCACTTTTCAACATAAATAGTTATGAAAGTACTTGTATAACATCTTGAATAAGTAAAAGAATCGAAGCACTATAACTACACACAAATCCCGAGTTAACCTCCTAATCAACCAAGGTTTAGTTTGATTCCAATTGTACTTAAGGATCTATGCCTCAACTATATATAAGTTTAATGTGAGAGGACATATTTATGCTAAACAACTTCATGAAAAACCACGGTTTTATGTTGTTAGTAACCAAGGTAACACATCTAGATGAGAGGAACTAAAGAGTTTATTAAAAGGAGTTTAAGTCATAAAAACTATTTCACTCTCTCTATTTGTTTTGTCTAGGGGTACAATAAGGAATTCATTCGATGACAAGCAAAAATTCTAGATCTGACTTTGTAAGACTTATTATTCCACTACGATACTAAGGGATTAATAGTTCCACTTACTCCATAAATGGTAAGGTTACATCACAAATTCGTTGCTTGAACAAGCACTCTTAAGGAGAATTCAAGGCGGTCTTCACCACTCAAAACAAAGTGTCGATGTGAAGAGAAGACATTATCCTCATGGTTTCAAAACCTATAAGGAAACCACACACTTTGGATAAATTTGGACCATGTTGTTCCTAAAAGATGGGTTCATGACAGTGTCGCTAAACCTAACAACTAAGACGGTAAACTCAAACTAGGGGTTTTATTTACCTAAAATAGGAGGTTCCATTGAGTGTAAAGTTAATTCTACTATTTTAATTTCTTCTATGGTAAGAGGGATCACACATGAAGACATGTTATGCATGAATCTTATACTAGGGTTGAGTGTTTCGATTAAATCTCTTAATTACATTTACAAGGAAAGAATACAACACAATAATTAATTAATCGTTTATTGAACATTGAAAATGAACTACAAGGATTAACTTAAAATTCATTTACCATATATATATCAAACCTTTTTACCATACGTAACTATAAATCAAATTGAACCTATGATTAAATACACATTTCCTAAGATATCGTAAAACTAGCATCTTGTACATATTAGCAAATTTCAAATATAACGTTTCTATAACATGAGACTACATTATACTTGTATTCATTGTACAATGACCTATATAAATTAAAATAATAAATAATTAATTACACATCAAATTTTTTCCATCTTTCTTGCATCCTGCAAAACCATGTGAGTATGAAATCAGCAATAAATCACTTGCATGTAATCCACCCTAATCTAACATAATTAATGTCTTTAGTATCCAATTTACATATACTAATAATTATAATTTTCATTCACAAGAAAATGTTTAGAAACATGTATTCATTTCATTTCATTTCACTTCATTTCGTAACCAAGGAGAGAGAAAGAGTTAGAAAAAGAGAGAAACACTATTTTCCTAAAAGTCAAATTTCACACAAAAAGGTACAAGATAGAGTTCTAAACAATTATTTACAAGTGTCATCAAGTTTCCATGGTGGTTAGGAAACTGACATGGGTCGTACAACCTCCTTCTTATGTTTCCTGCTACTTGCAAAACGCGTTCAATTAACGCTGGAGGCTAAAAACCAACTTCAAATGTTGTCCTCTAAAGAGCAAGCACACTCCACGTAAGTTTCTACATTTCCTCATATACACCAAGAATTCACAAGAATTGACGGAATTGAGCTGGAAAATGGTTTATAAATGATGACATGCTTTTTTTGGAGCCTCCGGTCATAATTGGTTTAGTTTGACCTAGTCGGACTACGACCAGGAACCTACAAAATGGCTTTGCCAATCTATCAGGAAAAATGTTTTTCCTTAGGATGAAAGTTCCAGGAAATTTTCAAATAAGAATACTAGAGGTTTTCGAAGACGGATAACCATTTTGTTGTCCGAGGATTCAAATGGCAGTTCAAAATGAAAGATTTTTTTAGTTTTAGTAGTTTCTTACAACTACAAAACGGTGTAACGAGGCTCTATAAGGGTGTAAAAAGGTCACAAATATTTATCGGGATCGAGCCAAAGAGTGAGATGACACCTCACATAACAAGGTACATGAAGGAAGATTAATCTCCCCTTTCTGGAGTTACGAAGGTTACTTTCCGAGTCTCCAAAAGTCGTAGTGTATCTATTTAAACAACGAGATGGTCAACATATTTATCAGGAAGTCAACTTCAACTTGTCGATAAAACAATATTTTAGTGATCTAGTTTGGTCAGGAAGTTCTCTAAATCACCTCAAAATGAGGGTTGAAGTTCATGGATTTGCTACAAAAATGGTTATTTTTATTGTATGAGTTACGATACGACATTTAATTGTTTTGCAACAAGTTAATATAAAACAATTAAATCCTATGATAATCCTAAGCTTTTAAAATTATATTTCATCGCAAAAGAATAACTAAAGTACGAGAATTACGAAAGAAAAGGATAGATGAACCATGCCTAGAGGAAGGAAGTCGGTCAAACCCATAGGATTGGATTCTGAATCTCACTTAAGCATTTTATCGAACAATTCATGAGCACCCACAATTTAACCATTTTTCCTTTTCTTGAAAACCTCAAATTATTTTCCAATGAGCCCATTTTACATAGAACCAATAACAAAACCACAAGTTTAAATGGCATGCCAAAATAATATTTTAGATCCCCTAAAAGTAGTTAGCATAGTCCTTACATTCTTATGTGATCTTTAATAACAAAAAATATAAACCCGTAATGGTCGGCACATGTTTAATGGTGTTTGATGATAATGTTTCGAGCTCCTCGGGATAGCCAACATGACTAAGATATCCATACATACCCACATACATACTTATTGTAGATGCAATGCAACAAGATTTGTTCACACCAATACTGAAAATACCTCCATTGAAACTATAAGCTTCTCACAAATAGAAAAAATAAGAATCTTACGTGGTCGGAAAACCACGGACCCAACTAGGCATCCATATTTACCAAGACACCTATAACTATTAAATTTAACAAATCTCCCTTCTTTTTCATGTTGGACGACCAGGTGCAACTCTAGGCTTCCTTGATTTGAATCGGGATGGGTGTACATGGAAAGGCTGGATGGATCTACACACCGAGCTTAATTTTCAGCATGTATACTAGAAACCGTAAGACTCGGGCTATTGTGAATGGATTTACAACAGAAAACTGTTGAGCCTAAAAAGATAACTAGAAACAACACTAACACAAACAAAACAACATCATATTTAATAAATAGTAGCTTCTACCATGTAATCTTTGAACCAATTTATGGCATAAGAATGCAGTATCCTAATCTTTTGATCACTCATGATTAAAATCTACATGAGTAAGAAACTCAAAATAGTAAACCAAATAATACTCTTTGCGAATGAGAGCAGATAAACTTATGAAGAGAGAATAAATAAGTCCAATGCATTTGCTTGAAAATTTCAAATCTTTTTCCTTAGAATTAAATCATACAATTTCTTTCATGTTGTAGTCCACGTGGCCATCATCCTTTTTGGGTGTTTCATTCAAACATTTCACATGCCAAATGCATGCTTCCCCAATAGCATACATATCTTTTGGAGAACTAAGAGCTGATTTTGAGATTATTGTCATAGCCAATATTCTTAGCGATGTCATTGTGAACCCATTGGTTAGGAATGATATGGTCCAATTTCGTCTTGAGAATGGGGTCCCCTCTTAGGATTGGAAATTATATCTATAGTAAGGAGAATTTTTTTTTTTATTAAGGTAGTACTCTATGGGTAACCAAACTCCAACATAGTGTAAAACCCTCTTGGGATGACACATGTGTTGAGTGGTGAAGATCACCAACAAACCTTATAAGTCACATTTAGGAGTTGGGATCATAAATGAACTCGATACCCAACCTCAATTATCATTTGGGTTCTATGGTGCAATACTAAGAGTTAATTGTGAAACTTAAAAACATTCTAATTTATGATTTCTTTATGAAAATATAATCATTAGATGATATGCTTGGAGAGAGATGATTTTTAAATCATTCATATAACGTGTATAAACAATCTAGTGGTAAGGGACTAAATTCATGAGTTGTGATCTCTAAGATGAACCGTAATCCTTTAAATGAAGGAGTATTCCCTCTTGTTCTCCACTTTTCCTAATTCATAATGAATGTACATTTTTAAACTAGGTAATCATGTTATTGAGGCAATTCCCTAGGACAAGAGCTAGTAGGCTCACAAACATGAAAATGTCCTTATTAACAAATGGACTACTCAACAGTTGTCAATACACTGATTAAATCAAATTAAGTGAAATCATTTTAAGATAAATGTAAATGATTTGAGAGATTCCTATTATTGAGATACTGCACATGAGAATACTAGTGTGAATCCATTTAATCCCCCTTAAACAAGAGTGTTAGCTTAACAAGAAGTGTCGAATGTACCTAGAGTTACAAGATGATTGTAGAAATAAGGGTGTTCAATCACTCTAGAGTTGACCTTAGTAAGGTTAGTAAAATTTATAATTGAATGTCTTCTAATAATAGGAATCTAATACTTAAATTCCTAGGAAACCAATTTGGTTGAGTGTGAATCTTACTCCTTAGGACCATGATGATTGACTATTTAAATGAAGAAGATAGGATACATGGTTAGTGGTAATTACTTAAAACATAAATTACGTAACCTTACTAATTGAATACTAATATGAAAAGTACATGTAATATATTCACTCTTAAACTAAAAACCTCACCGGTTTCATGTGAACCCTCCTTGTGGCAACTGAGATAAATTACAGAACCAAAAACATGCAACTTAAAATACAAACCCTTAGAACAAACACCAAAGGCTCATGTGGGAGTATATGTTTCTATCAACAATCAGGCCATATATTTCTATTGCGATAGGGGAAAAAAGCAAAATTAGAGGGAGTAACTACAAGTGAAATGTTAAGTAAAGTAAGGATAACATAGTATAGTTTTAAGAAGAATGAAGGACTGCATGATAAGTTATTTTCAACAATTAAGGCCAATAATGAAAGATAGAGGTAATGAAATTGTAAACTAGGAAAGTGTGGTGTCGTGGATGGTAGCCTTGTGTGTATGTAAGCCTTGTGTGTATGTAAATAGCCTTATGTGTAAATGAATATCCTATTAACGAATGAACGAATTAAACAAGTAATTGAAATAAGGTAGATGATCCTTATTTAATGGGATACACTGTAAGTTAAATGTTAAACTGTGTAAAGGGAATCTAGAAAAAGAAAAAAAAATGTAGGATTATCACATTTTGAGCCTTCCTAGAACTTAAGTTAAAGATTGAAACATGATTTTAATAAATGTGTAATGCTAAAATATCTTGTCGTGGGAAAACCCTATCTCTAATTGTACCTATAGAGAAATCGTTATGTTGTGCATTGTCATTAAAAAAATGACCTTGTTATGCATCACGTGGTTTATGTCACCTATGTGGGTTATTGTCTATGCAAACATATCATGTGTTATTTTTTGTACCAAGTGATCTCATATAGTGTCATGTGTACTACAATGTAAGTAAGAAAAAAATTCTTTTGATAATTTAGTGTAGTATTTGTGTATGTAAAATGTGGGTGTTACATTTGGTATGAGAGTGGAGGTTCATGCTCTCGAACCTCTCGGACATATTGGAGTTGTGATGGTTTTGCATGGTTGTAGTGGAGATTGGAAGAGTAATGTGATATAGGTTGTTATGTGACCAACATATCAAAAATGATATTATTAACACATATGTGGTGCATTTCTCTTAGTGCATGTTTGTTACCATGTTCATGTTCTTGTGATGAGAATATTCCCTCTCATTTTCATGGATTCAAGGAGGACTTCACATGTGATATGCCACCTTTTTGTGTGTGAAAATAATGTTATTGTGGATTGCAGAGTGTTAGAGTGTCTTGTTATTCTATGATATGTAGGTGTGATTATGTGTTGCATGAAAAAATTGGTGTA
Organism: Taxus wallichiana var. yunnanensis; assembly: GCA_018340775.1. NCBI lineage: Eukaryota > Viridiplantae > Streptophyta > Pinopsida > Cupressales > Taxaceae > Taxus > Taxus wallichiana. Next base: position 975,509,411 of record CM031239.1, read on the forward strand.
TCATGAATTGGATTGTATCATGATGTCGTCACCATGTTGTGAAGAATTGTGTGTATCACCATGTTATAATGTAATCTATTTTATGTTTTAATGTTATTCACTATGTTCATATTATGTATAATTCATGTGATATGCGATATTAATGTTGTGAATTAGGGGCATATGGTGATTTTATGACCCCTATTGTGCAAGATACTTACACTTTGGGTGTAGTATGTGGTAATGTGATGTATTGAACCCATAAATGTAATGATTCTAATATAACTGTATATATACCATGCGCAAAACACTATGGTTAATATGCACGGACCACCATTGTTTTAATGATGTAGTTATGTGTTATGTTTTGATCCTTACACTAACCGACCCTAAGGGAAATCGATAAAATGTGTATGTTTGGAGTGAGGAAATGTATACCATTGACTAGTCACTCAAGTTGAATATGAGATAAAAAGTGGAGTCTTACGTTGGCTAAAAGTCCAGTTTTGTTCATTTGGTATGTATGGAACTTGCTCAACGGATGTCCTACATATTGTGCTTTCATGGATACCTTAAGCTCGGTAGATGGAGACTTGTACTCCTTTCTATCTCCATATATGGTTATCATATAAATTCAACCTAAGTTTAGTTATGACTATGTTCCACCTTGTGGAAGTGCTTTGGACAGATGATTCAGACAGAGATGATGACTCGATTCATTATATGATATATTAGTTTACAAGCCGAGGCTCGATGTCTAAGTGCCAAGAACTTGTTGAGTACGCCTTTGGTGGCCGTATAATTCCACATAGTTATTGTGATGTGCTATTTAGCTACACGTATTTTATTTGTAAAATGAACATTTTATTTTTCTTATTAGAACCAATAGTTTTCTTGATTGATATGTTCTTATATTTTGGGTATTTTATTTCCTTGTTGCACTATCATGCGGATTTATGCACTAACTATGGCTATTTGGTCATTTTGTTTACTTAGTTTTAAATTTGATTTTGATGTTTAAAGGTTTTATAGCCTATCCCAAGGCTTGGTATTTTTGGCACTCGGCATTTGAAATGGATTGTTATGCTAGTTTTAATCTTGTAATGGGTTAGAATAGGGTCATGGGATTCACCATGGAGTGGTTGAAGCTATAACCTACTTCGTTATATGGGGTTATGTCCCAAGGAGTTATAGATATCTTGTGGGCTATTGAACCACAAGTTATTATGTCACTTGGGTTAGGGGTATCTAGACTCTATGTGCCTAGGTCCATAGGGTGACTGACCTCTTTTGTGGAGCTAAAAGAAAAATTTATCTTTATTTTATTGCTTGGGAGGTATATGGAGATGTTTTGTGATGCTTTGGGAGGTATATGGAGTTGTTTTGTGATGCTTGAGAGGTATATGGAGTTGTTTTTTTATGATTTGGGAGGTATATGTAGTTGCTTTGTGACGCCTTAGGAGGTATAAGGAGTTATCCCTTGATGCCTTAGAAGGTATATGGAGTAATTTTGTATTGCTTTGGGAGGTATATGGAATTGCTTTGGTGATGTTTTTGGAGTTAGTGTTATGATTTATACATGTACTCATGTGAGTTCGGTTGTGTTTTGTAATGTTGATGATTGATGCTCCTCATTTATGGTAAGATGTTGATTCCATCTTTACACTGTGTAACTACAGTTATTGTCCTAAGTTGTGTGCAACCATTCATATGTGTACCTGTTAGGAATTTCATGTTGTAGTATTTTTCTTATGTTATGAGTACTATTGTGTTGGGTGCATCTATAACAAGTAATATTTTGTGAGGGCTATGTATGTTCTTTCCATGGTTTGGTTGAGTTCTTGTGATGTGATATAGTTGTGAAGGTACATATCATGTTGTCTTGTAAACCATTAGTGTTGTGTTTGGCCTTGATGTGGTATTGTGATGTTAGTTTCTATTGGGCACCCACAAAGAAAAGTAAATAAAAGTAAAATGAAATATTAAGAGATTGAGTTTGATAAATATTGTTAAGAGAAAAGACTAATTAGGTAATAATGTAAAGGCGAAAAAATCCAAATCTTCACAGAACATTAAGAATTTTTCAAACCTCGTCTTTTTCCTTATGGTCACACTTTAGCAACAAGTATCTTTTCTCCAGTGACGTGAGTCGCTTATTGTTCCCCTTGATTATGAGTACCCACTTCTAAGCATGGAATTGTGTCGCGTCGAGGACAATGCTCTTATAAGGGGAGGGAGATCGGTGCCCCATATGAATAAATAAATAAATTACATTAAATTATTTAAAAATGGGGAGATGAATGCGATTGATTTCCGAGGTAGTGAGTGTCGATCGATGGTGTGTGATAGATGGGTAGCCCAGTGGTCATTCAAACCTATCATTTTTCCTTTCTTAGTAATCCAAGAAATTTAATCAAGATCCAAAGGCTTTAACCATGTTAGAACCCAACTTCACATTGTAAATTTAGAGTTTATGGATAATTGCACCAACAACGATGTTCAAGAGACATGAGTTCATCACGAGACAATCAAATTGTTTCACTTGTGCAAAAAACAAATCTACAATGGAATCGGTTTACATTTTCTTGCATACTCCTTTCCTATGCCAAATGTGAGCTCTGGATCAGGGAATGGATGTCCATCAAAGCATAAAAGATAGAGGATTTTTGATAAATGTTATAGTTGCAAATGCTATGACACACATGTATGCAAAATGAGGAACCTTACACAAGGTGATGAATTGTTTAACATAATGTCTTAAGAAAATTTGGATCTATATATGTATTTGAAATAGGTTTCTATTATCTCCGAGAGAAAACCCGGACTACTACTTGCCACTATTTTTTTTTGTATGCATAGGATGAAGAGGATAGAGGATTAGGAGGCGTTCAGATTAGGTGTATTGTCTAGCTATATTAATTTTTATTCTTCTTCACCTAAGCATTTGTGTTAAGTGCACTATTACCTGTGTAACATGCTTTCCAAAGCTCTTTATCTTTTATTTGCATTATTTGTTGTGTAGATGTAGACATTGAAAGGTCCTTTCTTGTTGTCCCACATGTAATGACCGCTAAAAATGTTCACACAAGACCCAAGAAAAACCTAGGGTTAACTAGAAAAATTATGGAATAATTTTTTTAAAAGCGTGCCCACAAAAGGTTTCAAAACAATGGTTGTCACAATAATGTTTCTAGGAAATTATATTTAATAGATAAAATTTTCTGTTATAATAATATTAAACCCACATTAAAACAAATGAGTATAATTAGCTCAAACATGGTTAAGTTCTCTCTAAGTGTTAATTTAATAAACAATTAAATTCCTACTATAGTTAAATATTCCATATTTAAATTTAAGGGGTTAAGGGGCCAAAATAAATAAATACCCAAGGTATTTAATTCCACAAGGTTTAAACAATTAACAAGGTCCCCATTTTACATGGGGTTAGAATAAACATTCCCTTACCCCATAAAGTGACCCCTTAAAAAGTCAACTCATGTTTTGAAATTAAAACATTTAAATTAAAAAGGTAATTTCCACTCACCCACTCTCCACCTACTTTTTTAGGGATGAATCTCATCCCTTGGATGGATTTCATAAATACCCTTGATGAGGAAAAGGACATTCTAACCCTAAAGCATCCTTATGAAATCTTCTTTCAAATTTCATTTGGTTCATTTTCTTTCTTCGGTTTTGTAGGTTACTAGAGTAGGAAGCGAAGCCATTGGAAGCCATTCCAATTTTTTTTTGGGAGGAATGAACATGTTCCTTTTAGTTTCGTAGTGCCAACTTCTCTTTGACACCTTTTGATACCGATCATGGCAATCTTGCATTTACTATATACGAACATTATTATAGTTTTGATTTAGTATGATGTTAGATGCTTGATCATGGATTATTGTTGACTTTGATTCTTATATGATGCATGATGATTCTTAGAGACATTTTTATATATTGATGTTGATATACTATTTGACATGGTTATATTATAGATGTTGTTTGGACTTGTGATAATTGGATATTTTGATTAGACCTAGAAAATGAAAATTGGATTAAAATTGATGATGATATAGTTGTTAATGAAATTGTAAGTGATATTGTTGATTGTCTTGATGATTGTTGTGATTCACATATATATTGATGATCTTGAAATTATATTTATATTCATTTGGATGTTCTGATATGGCCACGAGGCCGAAGGAGGTATTTGTATTTTGTAGGTTTAAAATATCACAACAAACATCGGGGATTGGAGACCAACCACTTTGGAATTCTAGATGAATTCAACAAGGTCACCATGGCAACTGTATTTTTTTGTGCATGTTTTTATGTTAGGGATTCCCATGGGGGGATCACCTTTAAATGTGACCAAGGGTTTTATGTATTTCTTTTATTTGGTCCCTTTGTTAATGTATGCATGTGGTTATTTTGTGGTGCTTTGACCCCTTTCATTATTTATTAAATGGTGTGTAATATTGTGAGTAATCATGTTGTTAAGTTAATTAATTAAAATATGTCATAAGAAAGTAATTAATAGATTTGTTTTCCTTGATTTAAAGTGTTGTAAGAGATGTGTAAGTGATGTGTAAGTTAACTTCGAGTGTGAAAAACTTCATTTTCTTGGAAATTCAAATTTGACCTTGAAGGCTGATTTTGGAGGCTTGTGGGACAACTTAAACTTGTCCCATACCTCTTAAACTCATTTACCAACCATACCTATGGTTGGAGGGTTGATTTTAGAATTTTTTTTAATGCATTGGTGTAAGTCAAGTTGTAAGTTTTAATTCCACTTTTCTTACATGGTTTAATGTTAGTCCTATGGGGTGCGGGTTAGATTTGAGTATGTAAGTAAACTATCATATTATTCACCCACCTATTTATTATGCATTGGAGAACGAAGTTGACTTTTGGGGTTGGGGTTAAGGATGTGTTATGTGGCATCCTACATGGATCCACCTCATCCTCTTCCCTTCCCTCTTCTACAAAATTTGAATTCCTTGCCTTGTTTTGGGGTTGCTTCACTTTGGAGACAATGAATTTCTCCTTGTTTTAGGAGCTCTTGATTTTGGATAATTTTTAAGATTGTTGCATTTGGTTGTTTGGAGGATGTTTGAATTGTTTTCTTGAAACAAACTTGTTGTTTGGAAATTGGGAAAACTCCATCATGGAGAAGTAAGAGATTAGCTCTTAAAATGCTCTCCTTTTATGAATGTAAATGCTAATGTGTGAACGTTTTGGCATGTTTGTGGGCTGTTAGGTAGATGGCCTAGGAATAGTGTAGAATAAGAGTATCGGGTTTATTTTGTGGGAGGCACAAGTATTTTTAGGGAGGTATAAGGGTGGAGGAGTTGGGATTCGGGTTCCACCTTAAAAAGAAATAGCTTGCATTTCTTTACTCATTATGGGGTGCCATAAGAGGTTGAGGAGGCATAAGAAAATTTGAGGAATAAGGGGTACTTGGGGAGGCATAAGGAATGTCAGTGGTTTTGATATACTATATTTTGGCAATTTGTAATTCAAGTGGTGATACCCATTTCCCATTTTGGGAGGAAAATAAGAATCCCCCATATTTTCTTGCTCCTTTGGCTTGCTTGATGAAGCCTTAGTAATTTTTGGTGCACGCTTTAATGTATTTGTAAACTACATTATGTTATCGACTGTTTTATTGTGAAAATGTTGCTTGTGTGTTTGTGGAAGCTTGTTGTTTCCATGAATTGGATCACATATTTTATTACATTGTGGTTGGGGATCGGGGGCCAATGAAGAAGGATTGATTCTCCTCTTCATTATATGTCTTGGTTGGGTGGAGAGCGTTTCCTTTCCCCTACTCTTGTTGTGATCAAAATTTGGAAGAATGAGAAATATACATGTTGTTGTTCTTGAGCTAAGATAAAGAGTTTGACAGTCCCTTGTGAAATGAAATCTTATTGTAGCCTTTCCCACTTGAAATCGATGAACGTGTATATATTTTTTAATGGAAAGATGTTGTATTGGTTATGAAAGTGTAAATTGAAATAGGAAAGAGACATACTTTGTTCTGTTCTTTTGAAAGCAAGAAATTGTGTTCTGTATGATGAAATTGAAGAATGAAAGAAGGAAGTTGTAAAGTTTTCTTTTGGAATCAATAAATTATTGCATAACCTTCCTCAAATTGCATCATTGTATTGAATTTGATCACCTATATGAAAATTGTAATCTCTGCTTGAAAGAAAGAAATGCATATGAATAAAATGTAATACTCTGTTTTGTGAAGTGCATGATTTGAAAGGAATAAAAGTTGCATTCTTGTTTTTATCAGTTTATTGAAGGAATGAAATGTATTTTAATCTATCATGAAATGAATTCAATTGTAAGGCAAGTAAAATAAGAACCATTGAGTTAATTTTGTTGTTTCCATTTCTACTTCATTAAACTCTACAACTTTTACCAGAAATGAACCGACCAAACCTGCAATCAAGAAATAACAATGAAACATTAAAATTGAACATTCTAGGCTATAAATGAATGCAATTAGACAAAATCACTTAAGGGAGAATCCTTCAAACCTTGCAAAAATGGGCTCAACCCTCTTATAGTCATTTTGTTGTCAAGAGATGTAGATTTTCAAATTACAAATCAATCAGACAAATTGAATCTTGAAATCCTTCTTAAATCTATCTAAGAACAATTATCCATGTCTACTTGACATGTTGAGAGAGGAAGAAGATCAAATTGAGCAAATTTTATAAGTTAAAATTTACCAGTTTGCACTATAAAGCCTACAGATCATTTTCTTGAAATTGACTCCTTAAACTTTCTCAAAATCAAAATTTATTGAATCCTCTGTATCAAGGCTATGAAGATATTTCCATAAAGTTCTCGTTTTCCCAAAACTGAGCTCTCTATCAAAAGTTATGGCCTTTTCAAGTTTTCTTCATTTGGCGTAAAAATAAATAAAAATTCTAACTGTAAAAAAAAATTGGTAAAATTTTCTAAAATTTTCCCCACTGCCCTTCCGCCTTATAGCCAATTAGGATCTAGCATGTGACATCACGAGGCATCAGCAAGGAAGCAAGTTCCTTTCTACGCTTTGTGTTTTCCAAATATTTGAGAAAATTTTTCTACAATTTCCTCGCCATCCAACCGACCCATAGCCAATCGAAACTACCACGTGGCATTGTGAGGTGTCTCATGAGGCACGGATAAATTTTACCCTTTTTCCCCTATGGGTGTTAAAATCATTTTATCCTCTCTTTCCCCACGTTGGCTTAGGAGGAGCCACTTGTCCCTTGCAGACTTGTGGACTCATGGGAGCGGGGTTGCTAAGGTGGCTTTCCACCCCTTCGGGAAAAATATCTCCCGTGGCCCACATACTCACCCTTGGCAAAATTTTTCTCCCCACGGCCCATAGAACCTCCCGTGGGGAATTTTTTTCTCCTAAAGAACCCACCAACGTGCCATTGGGGAAAAATTTCTCCCCGCGCCCATGAGACCCGCTCTTGGGGAAAATTTTCACCCCAAGGCTTGTCGGCCCATAACTTTTGAAATACATGGAGTTCGGTGGACTTCTTTATATCACTGGAAAGGTGAGGAAATTTCCTATCCAATGGGAATGGTTTAGGGAAATTTTGAATGCGTTAATTTTGAGAAAAATCAATTTGAATCTTTAAATAATGTTAGAGAATGGGTATGGTGAGGAATTACCCCCTTAACCTAATTGAACCTTCTAACCCTAAATTTTGGACCTTGTGACCTCTAATAATTGTTAACAAAATAAAAATTTATTCTAGTAGATTAGAATTGATCTAGAACCTTGTTTGTGACAATTGTTGTCTTGTAACCTAGTTGAAGACACTTTTTTAAAAAAACATTATTCCATAATTTTCCTATCTAATTCTAGGTTGTTATGTGGGTCCAAGTGGGTTGTTTTAATCGGCATCACATTTTCCTTTTTATATACCCTCTTTATGGTTGAACTAAATGTATTTATATATTTTATTCAGCTTATTTCCTTGTATTTTCCTAAATGGGCTTGTGGGTTTTGCCCATATTTTAGTATAGTTTAAGATTTGATTCAAATAGTCGTTTGGATATGTGAAAAGGTGTGTGTATATATATATATATATAATTTAAAACAAGAGTTTTCCTAATAGATTTAATCAATGTGCTAATAGTGATTTCGGGCATTTCTTCATTATATATATATATAGCCGCGGTATTTACCCAAAATACATTCTGTTAAATAAAGGGAAGCGCAAAGTATAAAGGTAGGTTTATATTTGTGTAAAAGGAATTATTTTTTTGTTATGTTTGGGTTTTAAAAGCTTGAGGGGTGGGGAGGGGTCGGCGACCCCAACCCCCACCCCATTTAATATAAAATGGGGTAGGGGTGGGGTTGGGGTCGCCGACCCTCCCGCCCCAAATCTATTACCACAAAACTATAGTGCCCACGGACCGCAACACTTAACTCGGTTTTCACAAAAACACTTATCCAACTATAATTTATTTTAACTAATACATATAAAATAGATACAAAATAATATTTCAAGAACTAATGCTTGGTACAAATGGATACTTTTATTAATACATTGATATTAATATTATATTAATGCAATAAAAATTAAGAGTATATTAATATAATAATATTAATACTAAATTAATATTAATATATTTTCCACATTTATAAGTCCCATCAATATTTAAACATTATATTATTAATAATATTTAAAATAATAATGTCACTATCAAAATGGTCAAGGAATATAGCTATCAATATTGATAAGTTAATCACTTGCACTATCATTTTGTTATCTTAACATTTTGATAAATAATGTAGAAGGTAAGAGGGAGTACATTTTCCTTCCATTAGCAATTTGTAATAGGTTACATTAATTTTAAAATGAGAATAGCATACTAGAAATAGCAATTAGTCTAGTTCATTGACCAAATGGAAAACAATTTTTTTTATGAGCTCTTTTTCATCAACAATACAAAAATAAGTATAAATAGCCTAAATCTTCCAATACATGCTTTTCAAGTAACAAAATGATATGTAACATTTCTTAATACAAATTTCCAACACACTTTTACTATCCAAACTTGTTTCACTAAAGAGTCTTTCCTTTCCACATACATCACAACTATGATAATAAAAATCAATACAACTTTCCTTCAAAAGATTAATACAACATCTTCCACTTAAAGTGGGAAATTTTTACAAAATATTGAAAGCTAAAAGGAATACAATATTACAAGTCTTCCACCCTAAGTGGGAACAACAAGAAGGTTTTTCACAAGAATGAATTTCTTAAGGATTCCAAAAAAATCTCCAAGAATCACATCACTAAAAAGAAAGCTCCTTCATAATTTTCTTCATCCAAAACAAAATGGGGGGAGAGACAACACTCTCTACCCAACCAAAATATCCAATGAGGGGGAGAAGTCATCCTCCTCATTGGCCCCTGAGCCCCAACCACATAACAATGAGAGGTGATTCCAACACATGGCAACAAAAAACTTCCACATCACAAACCAAGTATCTCACAAAAATTCCAAATGCACATTCAACTCAAACAAAAAACACAAGGAGGAGAAACAAATAAGTATACAAGGCTTCTAAATGAAGAGTCAAAGGAGCAAGAACCTATGGTGAGGCCACTTAAGCCTCCCAATGGGAAATGGGTGCCCACCTTAAAAACCACCAATACATATCCCAAAGCCCCTACATACTCTTATGCCTCCCACATACTCTTATGCCTCCCTCATTCTCTTATGCCTCCCTCATACAAGAACAAGTAATAAATGCAAGAATTCCTTCTCCAAGGTGGGGCACCCAACCCAAAATCCCTCCAAAATATGAAATAACTCTTATCCCTCCCTACATGAATTTTCTCCATAGTCCCATCCTACACCAAACTTAGGAAATCTACCCAAGAACCCAACAAGCATTCCAAACACTCAACAAAACAAGCACACAAACACAAAATAAAGGAATAACATAAGAAAAAGTAAAGCTCCTACCTTTCCATAGTAGAGCTTGTTCCAAGAGTCAAACTCCAAGCTCCTTCAACCAAAGCAATCACCAAAAAGCTCCCACAAAGACCACAAGCTCTCCAAAATTCTCTAACTCCAAGAAATTCAAGAGCAGAAAAGAATGAAGTAACCCCCAAACAAGAAAAGAACTTGAATAAATAGAAAAGGGAGAGAGGAGGATGATGTGGCTCCAAGTAGGATGCCACCTCATTTCCTCTCCACTCCACATCACCCTTGTCAATCCCATACTCCAAACTACAATTAATAAGTGGTTGAAGAAATGATATTTTACTTACACAGATAATATAAGCCGACACCCCTTAAGGACTAAAATAAATACATGTAAGAAAGTGCAATAAAAGTTTACAATTTATCTTTTCAAAACACATAATGGGGTCTAATTTTGACCCCCAACCCATAGGTAGGGTTGGTATGGAAATTTAAGACGTGTGGGACAAGTTTAAGCCTTCAAAATTGGCCCTTAAAGCCAAATTCAAATTTCCATGAGGGGGTAGAGTGTATATCACCGAAAATCGCAAGTACTCAATATTACAACACAAAACCCAAGAGCCATCTAGTCTAATAAGAGAAAACTTTTTGTCACATCCGTGATTAGTTAATAACAATATTAATTTACTTTAATTGAGACACTTAAACCCATTAAGATAGAGGGGAAGAATACATCATTTTCTAAACAATTAAAACAAGAAAATTACATCACTAAAAATCACAGACTACATTAAATAAAGGAAACTAAACAAAATACAACACGAGAACCCCTTGGTCACAATTTCCTCCTAATAATAATTCAAACAAACACACACAAACACAAGTTGTCATGGTGACCCTTCATCGAATTCACCTAGAATTTCAATATGGTTGGTCTCCAATCCCCCGTTGTTTTTGTAAATAATTTTACCCGCAAAACACATAAATACCTCCTTCACCTCATTTGGACGCATTAAAACATCCAAGATAAAATATGTAATATAAATCCACAATCATCTATGTATGCATCAAACCATCATCTAGGCAATTACGATATCATTTACAATTTCTAACAACATCTCGATTCTACATTTCATCAATATCAATAGGATCACAAACTTAGTTCAATTATCAAGGTCTACTCTAGTGTGACGAAATATCGCATGTCAAAGTGTATATATATATATATATATATATATATATATATATATATATATATATAACCAAGTCAACAACATATCAACATCAATATTAAAATGTCTCTAATAATCCAACGCATCATATATGAATCAAAATCAACAACAATCCAAAGTATCTCTAACATCTAACATCATGCTAAATAAAAAAAGTACAATAATATCCATAAGTATAGTCAACAATATCGAAATCAATAACAAAAGGTGTTGAAGGGAAGTGGGCACTACACCACACATATGCCTCTACAGAATTTGTTCTTTCACTTTTCCTCCGCATGAAATCCTTTGATTGTCTATGTGTTTCAAATGGAGCGCGTGAGATTTGGAAAGGCATGCATAAAAATGTGAGACCTTGGAATAGGGCATGGATATCTGTCCCATCATAATAATGACAAGAACCATATCCATATGTAATGAAAATCCATATCTAGAAATAATGGAAAGAACTAGAAAAATCCCTAACAATAGTGGATTAATGGATTTGAAGCACAAGACACAGAAAATAAATCTTCGTGCTCCATTCATGGAGGAAAAAGCATCGAAAGAAGAAGAGAAAATAACGGTGCCATCTAAACAAAATTTTGATAGAGTCCCCCTGAAGCCTCTCGAATCTTGCATCAATTCTAATGAAAAATTAGGAAAGAGAAGTCAAGTTAGCGTTTGAACCCTAATCTTACAAAGGACGTTGAATTCCTAACCATTCTCAACTCATGGAAAAGTTAGGGTATGATTAATTTCCATATGCCACGGATGTCTTCTTTTGTTAGACCATTATTGTGCTAAAGTTAGATTATGCTTAAAGCCAAAGAATGAAGTGAGAAGGCTAAAATTATACATGTACAAGAGATATTGTTGGAGGCATGGGGTGGGTGAATTGTCATATTTGTGCCTTGTTTGTTGTAAGAGTAGGGGCTTAATTTTTTGTGAGACTTATGTTTGTAGAATTTTTGCATTGTTACACCTTTGGGATAATATAGACTGAATTATTCCTCCATTTTCAATATTTGTGCAAAGTGAGTAAAATTAGGTTGTGAGTGTGTTTTAATTGATTATATTTATTCCTTTGCATGCTAATAGCCTCATAGCTCCTTCGTTATGTAGATTTCACTATTTTTCAATAATCTATTAAGAATTGCTTGGAGTGAAGCCATCAAATCTTCATTTTTCGTGAAGTGTGTTTCGTGCAAGCTTAAGTCCTAGAAAAATTTGGTGTATCACCATTTCAATATTTCAATTTTTATATTTTATTCCAAAACCTCAACCAAGTCAAATTTAGTAATTAGAGGTGATTCATCAAGGAGCCAACCCTCTCTAAAGGTTCTCCTTAGTATGAGGCAACCATAACTTACAAGAGATCCTATTTTATGGCTAAAGTTAGAGTTAGATAGACCATCCAACAAAAAGGTGTACTTTGGGTGATAACATTTACTAAATGGGCCTCCATGGTGATGCGGGGCGGGTTGGAGGCTTTGATAAAGGTTGTGGACTATAGTTTTATCACTGCTAAAAGCATTTGCTTGAAGTTTTTAAAGCATTTTAAACATATAAAATCAGTGGATAACTTGTAATAGTTTTATACAAAACCACAATCCACAATATATTTATATTTAGGTTGTTCGAAGATAACCTATACACCGAGAGGGTCAATCCATGCACATCAAACATGTGCAAATGGTTAAGAAATCGAGTTGCCCACCCGCCAGTCACATTTCCTAAATGTTTCAAAATTATTTTAAACAAATATAATTTGTGCAGACATTTTTGGAAGGGCACTTGCATCTTATACATATACCGTAAATCCCTTCTTTTTAATGCTTTAAAAGATGTCCACACCTAGTTTAGAATCTATGTTTTTGGCATAAGTGGTAGTATGCTAGTAGAGGTGAAACTGGTTAGATGAGAGACATGTTTGTTGCATATGGAGAAATGGTCCAACTATCCCGTGAAGAGACCCATGCTTTGTAAGTTTTCGTAATCGACACACTCCACCACCTTTTCTTCATGACGAGGATCCCGATTTATTTTTGTTTTATTTTATTTTTATTTTTATTTTTATAATAACAATGCGTTAAAATGATCCATCGTGAATGGAGGGGAGAAGCTAGGCATTACATTATACGTCACAATCATTATTGGCTAATGAGGATATAACATTAGCTTCTTGTCAAGTTAAAAACCATCCGAGAAAAATGACTATAGATGTCCGACATTCCAGTAAATATGGCATATGAACAAATTGAGTAAATGAACACCACTATAAATGGAAATTTTTCTTAACATAAATCAATAATCAATAAAAACATAAATATAATAATATTGTATCAATTATTTTGTACCATCCAAAAATTAAATAACCATAACTTGTGAGAAAGTGTGAAAATAACTATAAAACATGGGAAATATTATTATCAAAATTTATATATATTATATATATATATATATATATATATATATATATATTCTAAAAATCAAAATATCCTTTGAATATTTGAAGATGATATAAAAATCCAACATCTGTAAGGCTCTTAAAATTTGTAACGTGATTGAAAATGACTTCTAATTTGTCCTATAAAAATCAGAGGGTCTTGTAGACTTGGAGCTTTATGCCCTCTTAGGGGACAAAAATAAAATAAAATAAGTGAATACTGTGGGTGTGGGACTGAAAACGGTTAAAAGAAATCCAACATCTGTAAGGCTCTTAAAATTTGTAACATGATTGAAAATGACTTCTAATTTGTCCTATACAAATAAGAGGGTCTTGTACACCCTAGAGTTTGGAGCTTTATGCCCTTTTAGGGGACAAAAATAAAATAAAATAAGTGAATACCGTGGGTGTGGGACTGAAAACGATTAAAAAGAAATCTGATTTCTTCCCTTTGCAGGGGACAAAAATAAAATATAAATGTGAATACAATCCACGTTTTTGAAATGGCTGAAAAGAAATTAAGGCACGATTTTGAAATGGTCAGCACTATATGGCAAAAACAATCCAAATTGGAAGGATATTATAATTAAGTAGGACTCCTTACTCCGAGCTGCGGAAACCATTCTTATCTTATATGCCAAAAACAATGACGGAATCTGCCGCCTGTGTGGCTTGTAGAATGCAACGTAAGAAATGTTCAGAAGAATGTATCTTGGCATCTCATTTTCCTTCAGATGATCCAGAAAAGTTTGCAATGGTGTACAGAGTATTTGGAACCGGCAATGTTATCAAAATGCTTCAAGTATGCATCTTCTATTTTACTTGTTTCATAAGAAATGATTAATTTTGTGTTATTGAATTACAAATTTGTAAAACGGCATCGTGTAGTAGAGTACTCAAAGTTATCCAATTCCACACTAGTTCAAAAATTGCAATTTAATTTTGACTCTTTTTCACCACATAATTTTGTAGTTTTTAATGTAGATAGACTCACTTTACAGGTTCAATGTGCAATTTTTACTCTTTTTCACCACAATTAATTTTGTAGATTTTAATGTGAATAGACTCATTTTACAGGTTCAATGTGTTGTTGACTTTTAATGGCGTATTTGTAGTTTTTTATTGTGGATTTTTAAGGTGTTTTTTTGGGTAGATTTTAATGTGGATTTCTAGGGTGTTTTGTCGATTTTAATGTGGATAGACTAATTATACAGGTTCAATTTGTGATGTTGTTTTTTTAGGGTGTTAAGGATAGCGAAAGAGCGGCAGCAGTAAATAGTATGGTGTATGAAGCAAGAGCGAGATTGATGGACCCTGTACATGGAACTGGAACTGCAATCCATCAACTGACGCAAAAGATTATCGAGCTGCAAAACCAGTTGGCAGCCACACAAAAAGATCTTATGAAAATGCGCTGTGAGAATGATAAACTTGCATTCCTCCTCGGCATTGGACCAACTCATATAATGGACAATGTCATATACGAAGAAGTTGATCTATTGCAGTGTTGGGGTCCTCTATGGGATGTATAAATTTATAAAATTCAGCTTATTGAATTGTTTTTAATACGTTACACAAACTGCCCTTGCTTACCTGCCCCATTTCAAGATCATTTTATTGTATGCTATGACTTATGGAAGCTAAATATCCATAACTTGTATTCATGGTAGACAGAATTTTAATTACACAAATAGCTATTTCCACGAGACGAAGCAGGCTGACAGTGACAATGTTAGAACTTTTCCGCCATTTATATTTATTTCAAACGATCAATAGGCATTTCTTTACAATGAAAATGAAACAGCACGGCTGCCTGATAATGTTCAGAACACGTCAATGATTTAAAACTTTTCTTGTATTTAGTTGTACATACATTTTTATTTTGGACCACCATAAACTGAATTCATGTGGTTTTTAATGCACCATTTCCATCCTCTAACGTGGTTTGTGCTATTTGTGTCTGTACTATTATATTTATTTCTAACTTTCCTACAAGGGTCCACATAAGTGGATGCACAACATAGGGTCCACATTTAAAGGAACTATTGATGGGTGAGCTAATGAAGGAACGTAATTGTTGTTCTAAAAGGGCTAACAAGTTTTGCATACTAGATGTGTACGAGCCCACTCATGGGAACCATCCAAGATACCAGAAATAACACACAAGAAGAGAGTGAAATTTTCTAGGTTTACATGTGTTTTCACTTCCTAGCTCACCATTATTCTAAGAATGAAAAAAAAACGGTTCATGAGCCTATCCAATATGGTTCTAACATCCGCATTACTCACTAAGGTCAAGAATGAAGATTCACATAATACCAAGCATAATTAAGGGTGATGACTTGATTTGACCATTATTTTTATGTTCACATAATAATAGTGCCAATAATTTGTGGGTGAAATATCTAGGCAACCATCATGTTAGGATTAGATTTGTAGTTTGGTTCCAACGTTTTCATCGCATGAACCATATTCTAGGACATCTCCTTTCTAATTCAAAATTTTCTTTAGAAAAACTCATAAGGGATAGTTTAATTTATTATTGTTTAACATTTACCTAAGTTTCCACCATGATAGAACAATTTCTGTATTTTCAATATCATTATGAAGCCACATTTACTTAATGAAAACAAAAAAAAATTGAATTTTAAATTCAATAAGACCTGAAAATTTCACTTAAATTTAATCGTTTTCCTGATTACTATAATCAAGAGAAAACATGAATGAATGAGGAGAAACAAAATACATTTACAAAATCTTTAAAGATACTATGAAAATTACAAAATTGCAATGTGGATGGGTTACCACAACTTTTCTCATTTCATACCTTCATCGGGAGTTTAAGAGATCAATACACATTTTCCTTTGAGGGAAGATATATCCTAACGCTCCTTTAATATGGATTTTATGTTAACTTTTAATCAATAATTATTTGGTCCTAAATGACCCATGATGTCACAAGAGATAGATATAAATACTCCTTAACTAGAGGTTGAATCATTTTTCTTAAATTTTTCCACCCTATGAATGTTAAAATAATGTGGCCATGATATGAAGCATACCCCAAAACAACATAGCTTCAAAAAAACTCTAAATTTACGCTACTTAATTAGTGTTTATATCGATAACAAAAGTCGTCCTTACCCAAGGTAGGTTGAATGAATAGATAATCATAATTATTAGTCCCTACAATATGCAGTTACACCATTTATCTTATAATAAGTTACTAAGATTTTTCAATGAGTAGGAAATATTACACAAGAGTCTCCTAAGAGTCCAAAGAACCAAAGGTATATTTAATTTGTGAGACCATTGCAACCTTTGATTATTCACATTAATTTCTCACCTAGAACTTAGGAATGACAACACAATGCCTAAGTTACGTATACAATACCAACTATTTAGAGTGTGTAATGCCCTGTTCTACGTTTCACCTGTTCATCCTGCGGCGATCGAGTGCTAAACATGGAGTGTCATTGTGCCTTCGTCGACCTCGATTGCTGACCATTATGACTATAATTGATAATTATTTTACAAGCTGTAAAATGATAATAATGATAATAATAATAATAATAATGACATTATGATTGTATTATCGATCAACGATTGTATTTTATTATTACTTTTTTTATATCGATTGTTATCGATATCATCCTCTGTTATCGTTAAACTATCCTTTTGATTTGTTTGTCGCTCCCGTTGATCGAGCCTTGTTGCGTGAACGAGGAAGAGCATGTTTTGTGGTGGCGCCACGTTTTGGGAGTGGCGTTCGCGTAAATATTTCATTTAAATACTCAACCCCATTCTCCTCCTGGGTCGACCAATCCCGCAATCTTAGAATTGTTTTAAATTACTAATTTTAAATATGGATTTTTTTTTTTGTCCCCAACCGACCTTGTCTCTCCCTTTTGATCTCCTTGTGTACCACGTTTGGCATGGGGAAGGGAATGTTAATGTCTTTTGATTTTCTTCCTTGGTTGGCTGGAAGTTGGTGGCTTTAATAGCCACCTGCCATTGCATTAAAAACCCCCATCCTTCTTGGCGTGTTCAACCTTCCCTGTTGGTGGCCGCACATGCCCCATTTATTAAAATGTTGACTTGCAATCTGCTGTCTCTCGTGGTCTACCTGTTGTTTTCTGCCCTGGCCGCGTGGTTTTGGATGGGAAGGAAGTAAATTGTATTGACATACAGAGTAGAAGGCAATAGTCTGCTCAGCAATGGCGATGGCAAGGGGACACCTCCACCCTTTTCATAGCAATTCTAAGCTCTTCGACCAGAATCCCTCGGCATTCCAACAGAAATCACTCTCCTATTTGCCTAGATTGCCACTGCAATCGACTCATCCTATACTCTGATACTCATCAAAGTCTCGTATATGAAAAAGAAGAGTAACGTCAGATTCACTGTAGAAGTCTGATACTCATCACATTGCCTAATAATATTGTAGACAAAATCAGAGATCCCTTCGTTCTTGGTAGAATTGCCTAAAGCTAACTCTATACCTGGACCATCAAAAAAAAAATCCCTCATATCATTGAAAAGCTCCCCAGCAGGTTGGTTTTCCTCCACATAACTGAAGTTGTTGATTGCGGCCTCTCCTTGTACCTGTGTTCCTGTTGTTTGGCTTGAAACCCAATGATCTCCATCCTCTTTGTAAGAAGGAAAAGGTGATTTCTGTTCATGTTCATGGACATCAGTGAGGCCAGCAGAGTAGAGATTGGAATTCGACATTCACCTTCATTCGGCTGATACCCATAGATATAATCACAGAGAGACCAAACATTTCCTGCAAAGGGTCCCCTTAGTGCCATTTTCTCATTATTGCTCATCTTCCGCTCTACTAAGCCTTCGAAAATGTCAATCTCAGCAAAGAATGTTTACCCTGCGTTGTCAAATGCTCGCTTATTACATGCCTTTTCAGGTGGAAATGGCCTTGGCAAGGCGTGTAAAAATTCAAGCGAGGAGCAAGGATGAAGGAATTCCCATTGCAGAGGAAGGCAATGGCGGCGAAGAGTCGCAGCAAAATGGAGCTTTGTTTGAATGGCCTCCTGACGAGAGAATCGTGGCAGTTGAGCTTCACAAGGAGGCAACAGACTCTTATTTGGCGTATGCTATGTCTGTTTTGCTTGGACGTGCTCAACTCGGCGAAGCCAATAAAATGGTGCATGCTTTTTGTGTAGGTGACAGATCACACCCACAAGCACAGGAGATCTATGCAATGTTGGAGAAAATGTCTTGGGAGATGAAGGTAGCAGGATATTTTTCAGATCCAGAACATGTACTGAGTTTGTATCTTCAAAATCGATTATGTGACAGTGAGGGTGTTACCAGCAGACCTGATGAAATTTATTTACAAAGATTCTCTATTGAGATCTTACTTGTTGTACGATGTAACTCATGGAAGAGAACCTCATAGAGGCCGATCTGTTTCATATCAGAATATTCATGAAACACAATTTGCTTTGCTATTATATGAGCTTCTTCAACGAGTCACCAAGTTGGCAGGCATAAAGTTTTCTATTGGAATTATCACACCTTACAAGCTACAGCTGAAACGTTTGCACCGAGAGTTTGATGTTGTCCTCAAATCGATGAAGGAAAAGGTTTATTTATCATTATGGTAGATGCCTTTCAGAGCCTGGAGTGATGTAATCATTATGTCTTGTGTCCACAACTTCAAATCCTCAGCAGGCCGAGCTTCTTGAATCTTTCAAGGCCTCAGGTGCTAATATAGTCCATGGATCTCTAGAAGATCATGCAAGTCTTGTGGAGACAATCAAAAAGTGGATGTGGTCATCTCCACAGTGGGAGGGACGCAGATAATGGATCAGCTTAACATTATCAAGGCAATCAAAGAGGTTGGAACCATCAAGAGATTTCTGCCATCTGAATTTGGAAATGATTTTGATAGAGTCCATGCAGTCGAGCCTGCAAATACTGCATGGGGTTACAAGGTCAAAGTCCGTAGGGCCATTGAGGCAGAAGGAATTCCCTACACATATGTTTGCAGCAACTGTTTTGCCACGTATTTTGTGCCAAATTTGGGGCAACCAGGCCTTACTGCCCTACCAAGGGATACAATTTCGATTTTAGGGGATGGAAATGCCAAAGTTGTGTTTGTGAAAGAGGAAGATATTGGCACTTTTACCATCAAGGTAGTGGGTGACCCAAGGACTCTGAACAAGAAATTGTATTTGAGGCTTCCTGCCAATCCATATTCTTTCAATGACCTGGTAGCTTTGTGGGAGAAGAAGATAGGCAAGACTCTGGAGAAAAAGGCAAGATATTTCTACACCTTTCTACTGCTATTATATTTACTATTATTGCGAAATCGAACCACTTTTTCCTTGCTTTGATTTGTCAGTTGGATGTCATGATGGGAGAGTTTCCTTTCTGCTTGTCTCTTCTTATTTTTGCTTTTATCGTTGTCAGTATGTTGGTTGAAAGGATGCGTGTGCCCTCTCCTCTAGGTGTTATGTTTCTCTTGCTCGAGTGGTAGATCTTCGTCTGTTTGTTTATGTATTTATTCTTCTTTGCAATTGAGTTACAAGTTATCATGTTGATCAACTAGTACTTTCGATATTATGGAAGTAAGTTACAATAACTATGAAATCCCCTCCCTAGCACCCAAAGTTGTCTTTGACGTTTTTTGTTAGCTCCTTCGCAAGGCCCTTTGATAACCTTTTGGCATCGAGAAAGGAAGGTCGTAGGATTAGTGTGATCCATGCTTGGGCTAGTGCCAGCTTAGAGTTTGGTATTAAAACTTGTAGAATGAAAAGGTTTGTGTGCAATGTGTTTTCCGTCTCACGGGTGTAGACTCTTATATTATCTTTCATCTTGTTTCTAGGCTTTTAAGGCCATCCTCAGGAAGTACCTTGACCATCCCTGGCAACTTGAACCATAACTAGCCTTTCGGATCAACTAAGCTCGAGGTTTCTTTGTGCGAATCCAGTACCTCGTTGACACTGGAATAGTTTTGGTCTAATTCCCCTCTCGGAATTGTTGTTGATGACATTATTGTGTACTCTTGTGTGACGGAACTCCCTTCTTCTCTCGCGTGCTTGCTATTAGCCTGTAAGACTTGGACCCTTCTTGGATGATTGGAAAATCTTTGTAGTTAATGGTCAAAACTAGTATTCTTGCCTTCGCTTCGAAACTTATGTTGTGTGTATACTCTAATTGGTTTCCGGTTTGAAACTCAATTATGCATGGCTTTTTGTGTTAATTTCTGAAACCCGTGTTTCCCCCTTCTTGGGCCGATCAACTCTTGTTCTTTTGGAAAAATATTATTTTAGCCTATGCGTTTGGTACCTTTGATAAATTTCTAGATGACTGGTATATATATCAAATCTCAATCTTGTAATTATTGTTTAATTACTTACTTGATGGGGATTCTGTTTTTGCTAGATTGTTTGTTTTCTCCTTATAGGGCCAAGGGCCATTCTCATATGATTGTTACTTTCGTTGCATTTGCTCCTAACTGAAGTACAAGGTCTTCTCCTTCTTTGATTGACATGTTATAGACTTTATTATAACTTGATGTGTTCATAGTGTTTAGAGGTTTGACCCAAATTCTTGTAATAAAGTGCTTCTTTTCATGATATTGTTAGATAATAGTTATGGTGGTTTTGTGTAGCCTTATCTTGCTCAGTTCTCGTGAACTGACTCTTGTAGAAAATTTTTTGCGCAGATGGATTTTGCGTGTAGATGAGGGATAGAATTGTAGACTTTTTCATCAACCTCAGTTGAGAAGTTCCTTTGCTCGAAACCTTTGTATGTTGTTCAACTGTTGTTAACGTCCAGTGGAAAGTTTAAAAGAGGATTAATGTCTTAGTATAAAGTATTGTGGACTTGGTCATCTGAACTTTGGAAACCTTGTATTGTTTGACCATCTTTGAAATTATAAGAAAATTTGGTTATTGTTGTTGAGTGACTTTGTTGGAGTATCAGTATTTTAAGAATTGATGTAATCTTGTTTGGTTCTTGTAAATGAGTGTTGCTACAACCTTGCCTTGAGAATAAATTTTGAGTTAAACCTTGATATGACTTAGTAATAAAGTGTCATAAGTAAACTAACATGGGATTGTTTAATACTTCTGGAAGTTAAATTAAAAGTTGTATTCAAATAAAGTAACGTAGGGGTCACCAACTTGAGAGCAAGAAATTCTTTAAGTAATCAAGGGCAAGACTATCATTGCAGGTAAACTTTATAACATGATAACCCTAGCTCCTCTAGTGAACATTATCCCTTTTACGGTGAAATTTGTAAAATGACCCTAAGGTGAAATGAACTGTTAGTTGTTTGAAGATGATAAGATTTAATAAGCCAGAGAAAACAAATTGGAGACCTCACCATCTTTCTCACCGCCATTTGGAAAGTAAATTTTTACTCCTTGTTATACTTTTAGTGAAGCCTAAGTAAAGTTGTTGATAATTCTGGTTAAGAGCCCTAGCTTCAATTAAATACTGGCAATAACTAATGAGGTCCTAAAGATGTTTCATCTCAACCTTCTCCCTCTAACCCTTTTTCAAGGCACCTTGTATCTCTTCTCTTAAGTGTGTTGAACTTAAAACCATGTTGTCTTGTGGGCAAGAACGAATCTTAGTAGCGTTAGTGGTGAGCAGATGGCCTTGTGGAATTAAATTACCCCTTTCTCCAAATAAATGAATTAAGCAAATAAATGTCAAAATAGAGAAGATTTAAAGATGATTACTCAGTGTAAAAAGAATAAAATTAGCTTGGTAAAGATGAATTGTATGAATCATATCTTGAGTCTCCTTGAAAACGTAAGCTAAGAATTGCAAGATGTCTTATTAAAATAAATGACCCTCAAGAATATCTCATTGTGGTTGGCCCTAACTGTAAGTGTGTTTTGTGGTTGGATTTCTATGTTGTCGTGTCTAAAAGAAAAGTAAATTGTCCTTGATAGGTGTGAACGTTTCCATGCTGCCTTTATGGCCATCCTTGTATCAAGTTGTTCACAGTGTTAGTTGTATCTCTTGGCGACGACATGTTGCGACATGTTATGTGTCAAGCAAGTCAAAAAAAAAAGTTATCCTGTATTTCTTTGTGTTGTTCGTGTGTGGATTTTGGGTCGCACAGAGTGTAATACATATTATCTGAATATCAAATAATTAAGATTAATAAACATTACTCATTCCATTTGAAACAATAGTTTATGATCACCTCAATTTTAAATTTATGAGGGGTAACAAATGTTATCATTGTTGGTAAACTGAAGTTGTTTCAGAGACACCTTTGACTAGTTTTCCCATTTTTATTTAATTTCATTATTTTATTATTGTTTAAAAGTTATAAGTACATAGTTGTAGTTATAGGTATATATGTATTATTTGTGTGGGTTACGTGTTAATGTATTCTTCAATATTGCACCATAATACTTGTAATTCCATGGTAAACACTAACTTTTGTATACCATATCGCCCAACTAAGGGAGAAATTGACACTATTTTTTTAATTTTACAGAGAGAGAGAGAGAGAGAGAGAGATCAATGTTCTTCTAGATCCATGAGTTAAGGTTAGAAAGAGAGGGTGATTCCATGTTTTCTACACATGAATCTTAGCATTATAAACATGATTATTTAGGAACATTTTAATCAATTCAAGGAGGTTTATAATCACAAGTGTATCTCTAAGGTGAAATGATTTAATCAAGTTACATTATGACAAAACTTAGTGAATGGGCCCATCGAGCTCAAGAATAATTTAATCATTACCGAAGCTAATCCAAAAGTTATGTTGAGGGATTTGATAAGAATTTTAAGTTGTGTAAACTAGAGTCGGTTTCCAATAGCTCAAGGTTACTTAGTTTACTTAGAAGAAGATAAAATAACTATGAAATATCACTTCGTATAAGGCCATCGTATGAAAAGAGACACTAAGAATCCTTTCCCTTTACCATATATTGTTTAGAGACAAGTTAGAGGAGCTTACATTAACAAAAATTTTCATCCAAGTATGTTAAATTTAGAATTACACTTTAAAAAGGTAAACAAGTTTATAAGGTTGTTTGGTAGATTTCCTTATAAAGAGGGTTATAAAATTAAGATTAGTAACATAAACAAGAGGAGTATAAATTATTCCAATTTCATAATAATGAAATTTCAAGATGTGGAAGACCATTTTATCTTATTAGGTTGTTCTACACAAGGTATAATTATTTATTTCACACCCAAAACAAAAAAGGGTTGTGTTAGGTTTAAATGTGATGCCCTTAACATTGCGAGTGAGTGTCCCAAGAAAATAAAAATCACTTAAAGAGGAAAAAGGAAACTAACAAGACACCCTAAACATACTCCTTAGACCAAGGAAACAATTTCGCACTCCTATATCCAAGCACAATTTATTTGTGAAAAACCAACCGCTATGGTGTTGAAAGTGACCAAACTATACCCATGTAGTTAGAACCCAAATTGGCTCATATCACATAATTTATTTTGGTGATAATATTCAACCTAAAGAACTCATAAGATACCGTGATAATAATATTATAAAAGCTTATACTATCCAAGGGTGTCATAAGAATTCGAATGGTTAATTTAAACCTAGTTATCTTGTTCTACGATCCGCCAAAATGGCTATGAAAAAGGCCTACCGAACAAGTACCCAATACCCAAATGGTGAAACCAATATTTACATCCTATTATTTTTGTAGAGAGAGTAAGAAAACACATACAACATTCAAAACCAGAAAATTAATCTTGAATTGGAAGCACTTTTCGGAGCCAACTATTAAAATTTTGCTATTGCATTTCAATAGATTTTTAGTGAAATTGGCTACAAAATGGGTTTAGAAAATGGTCATTCACAACTAAGAACAATGTTCCATCTAGTTGCATCTATTATCCTATATATAGAGAATTTGATGCAACTTACAGAATGAAATTATGATAACCAGAACTCTAGTTATGACCTCATTTCCGGAGCTAATTTATGTTATTGACAAATTTGTGTTTTGTGCCAGAACGACTAGAGGCCTCCTAAACACGCTTGAAAAAATCACTCCCCATTCGATTTTCTCAAAACTAATTGCTGAAATAAATTTATATGTAGAAATACTAAAGGTTAGAAGTGGCAGATTTCAATTTTATACTAAATCTCCCTAAACTACGTGTCCCAATTGAAACGAATTTTCAGTAGAATTTAGTTGTTTTCCATGCAGCAATGCGATCAACAAGTTTCAAAATGCCTTCATTTAAATGAGCATATGATCTTACGGGTTGGGTTTGAATGTTGTCATGACTTTCTAGGTCACTAGAGACTATGATCAACCTAACCAACCTATGCCATGTGAAGTCTAGGGGCCATGTTGCATGTGAATTTTGAATGAATTTTTTTATAATATTTACAAAGTGTTTTCGCATAGATAATTTGAATAAATATTGCATTCCAATCACCCCCAAATGTTCCATTTCTAAAAATTTCCCACCTAAGCTGGTATTCGATAGAACCTCACATCGTAAGAGTGGTAACAATGCTCCTGTGTGAGTGTTTTAGATGTACGATGTCCAACTCCTTATTATGACATTCAAAACAATAAAGGAAGGAAGAAAATAAGTGTAAGCGGAAACGTTTTGACCAAATTGTCAAACAAAATAAAATAGTCTTATTAACCTATTACCGAACATAACCAAGATGCCCAATGTTGGAATCCGAGCTCACATACCAAATTTAATATCCCATAATTATGACATTAAAATACCCTTTTTAAACTCGCTAAAAATTGTGTTAATTTTTGTGTTGAAATGTAATTTAAGTTTACATATTATATTTTTATTTAATTTCATCCTAGAGATTAACGTCACCTATTCAACCCATGCTTACTTTATTAAATTAATGTATTAATTAGTCCATTGAATATTTAATCATCCCCAATTTAAATCAATCATTCAAAGAATAATCCCTATTTATACCTAAAAGGGTCATGTTAATTAAACTTCTCTAAGGACACCCACCTATAAAATTGACCTTCATTTAAATAAATTGTCCCACACCCTTTTTAATTATTTATTTCATCACTTCCCACGTAATTCCCTAAACTTAAAAGTCAGAGGGTTGAATGTTGGTCATTGGATAAATCAAACCCTAGCAATAGATTTTAGGGATTTTCAACTTTCCCTAATCCTCATCTACAAGATTCTCTTTTTTTCTATTGTTTTCTTTATTTCTCTCTCTCTCTCTCTCTCTCTCTCTCTCTATTTTGTAGGAAGGGTTTGGGAGGATGATGAAGAAACCATACAAAGCTCAAGGAAGATCTATTCCATTCAGCTTTTTTACAGCTTTAAAGAGAATAATGCTTTCTTTTTTTTAACAATTTTACGATGAATTTTGTTTATATATCAATGGTTTTTAGATTAGTTATTATTATATATTGTTTTTTTGTTCTCTTATTTTACTAGCAAAAATTCTTATTGTTTGGGGTCTCCTTTTGTTTTAGATCCACCCATTCATATATATATATATATATATATATATATATATATATATATATATATATATATATATATATATATATATATATATATATATATTTGTTTGTTTATTTAGGTAATAAGGCGGTTGATATATATATATAATGTTATTAATCATTTTTAAAAAATCTAAAATTATTGAGTAGAGGTATGCAAAATACCGCTGCGACCACTTTGGGTATTCCAGAGGTGGTAGGGTTATTGTGGGAAGCCTAGTCGCTAATTTTTAGTTAGGGAGGTGTTGGGAGTTTCGGTGAGGTGTGGGAGGCATAAGGGGTTGAGAAGGGGAGGGGACGGGCAGGCAAAGGCCTTTCCTAAACCTCCCATTATATACATTTTTTATCATTTAAAAAAAAAAACACATCATCATTGCGACCCATAAATGGAGCAACCAAAGTCTAATTATTTTCATAGAGGAGCTTAAATCGATCACGCATACACACGAGATATATATATGTATGTATTTATGTATGTATGTATGTATGTATGTAGATATGTATGTATATATGTACATGTGTGTGTGTGTGTGTGTGTGTGTGTGTGTGTGTGTGTGTGTGTGTGTGTGTGTGTGTGTGTGTGTGTGTTTATTGGTTATCAAATATGATAAGGAAGGTTGTAAACAAACTAGGTCTTTATTTTTGCGATTTAATATGGTAAAAAAATATATGAAGGAATATATTTAGGTAAATTCATATGTATGAATATATATATATATATATATGCTGAAATAGTGAGTTTATATATCTCTACCCATTAACCTAGTTCATAACGTTGAACATAATATTAAGAAAGAACTTCACTATAACACTTCAGAATTAAATTTAAATTTATATCCGTCTCTAGAGACAATATATATAGGTCTTCTCCTTAAAACAAAACCGATGAAGTGCATTAGTTTCAAGTTTGGGAAGGGTCTTCATTTTTTTCATTTCCTAGTTTAAAAGAGAAATTTTAAACCCAATGAAATATATATACTTTAGAAAAGAAATAGAAAATTATCCTTTGCATTAAACATTCAAAAGAGAGAAGTATAGTTATAGTAATTTAAAAAAAAAAAATCAATTTCATGGAAATCCTTTCCAAACACCGATACATTTCCTTCGAAATTCCTTTGATTAAAGTAGAACCAAACCACTCCTAAAATGAAATTCTATCTCTTACAATGCTAAAAAGGAATAAAGAGTATCTTCACTAAAGTTCACATTTAACTCCCCAAAATGAATAATTGGAGATATTTTCATTTCTTTTAATATAACAACAAGACGAGGAGGATCATAGTAACAAATTCAGATGAATATCAACTACCCATATTAGTTTCCCAATCATTATTTTCAACATGAAAAGTAATACAAGAATTTTTTAAATACAAGGTAGTTTAACATAATCTTCCAAACTAAGGTTTTCAATCCTTGCAAACACAAGGAATATAAATTTCATTTTGACATAAAGCAAAAAAACTTATTACTACAAGTCTACAACCATCCTCTAAGTTACAATGAATTTCAACTTATTTCCTTTGTAATAAAAAATAAATGTAAAAGCTTCATATTATAACTTTCTAACTCTTACAGTACCCTTTTGGGTAGAGGAAGACATTTGTACGACTTTCATTGAAATAAGGTTTACAAGACATGTACACAAAAATTGTATGAATTCACTACAAGTAAGAGAGTAACAAGGTTCCAACACAACAATATTCCTCCTTATGAAGAGGATCAAAACTCATTCTTCTAATGCTACCATTCATCCAATAAAAGCTAGGGAAAAATTACAAAGATACATCCTTTTGAGAGTAAGTTATAAACACATCCCAATATGGGAGACTTACAAAGAGAATTTACAACATAATTTTACAATAACCAAATGTACACCAAGAAGGAAAGCATTCACCAAAAGAGGAAAGAAACATAACATGAAAAAGTCTCCAATTTCTCAAACAATCTCCATGCTATAACCACATAATTTTCAATTTATAAAATATTCAAATCACAAGCAGGTTTCTACCAACCTATTGTTATCTTTTCATGCTATCTTGAAAGTTTTTAAGACATGATAGCATCCGTCTAAGCACATGGGGAGAGAGAAAGTAATCCTCAAGTATGAACAAGTGGGTAGGGAAATGAACAAGAAACAACAACACAATGCAACAACATTCAACACACAAAACACCAAAAATAAACCACCAAACACAAGGGGAGAAAACTCCATGTTTTCCCACCAATGGGGAAGAGTGGATGAGAAATACAAGTATGCAAAAAGTGTGATCCAACCATAGGAAACACACAAAAATAACTCCATAAACCCTCCTTATCCCTCCATGCAAACACACCCTCCTTATTTCTCCTCCCAAGCACCAAAATTCCTCCTTGGGAGGATTTTCAAACCTCATTGGGTTTCCTTTCCAAGGATGCGAAAGGAGGTTCAAACCATATGAACAACCTTCCCCACCTCAAACCATATGAGGGGAAAAAGATGAAGAATTCCAACATGGATTGTCCATCAAGCCATGTGGTAAGAGGGAAATTCCCTCCCTCTTCCCCCACACTACTCCAAAATCCATCACTACACATGATGGATGGAGAAAATAAATTAAACACATAAAATCATAACCATACAACAACATTCAAAACACATAGCCACACACAAAATCCATTTTATTTCTCAAATTCATGCAATAAAAGAAAAGAAAACATAATAATCCTACCTCAAAATCTTTAATAGTCTATAAGCTGTCAAATCCACCGCAAGCCCAAGCTCCAAGCCTAACTCGGAAATCCAAAATGTAAAAATGAGAAGCTAAAAGATATTTCCTCCTCCATGAGGAGGTATATGAAGAGAAACAAGAAAAATATCCTCCCAAATGAGAGGGTGACATGTGTCACCCCTCTCTTTTCCCAACACAAGATTCTAAAAATTCAAAAGAGAAAAACAAAAATCATTTTAGGAATTAATCCCCGAATTCCCTAAATTTTAATAAGTCAAACACCATCCAAAATTTTTGAAACACACCACCCAACCATTATTACAATCTGGTTACTTGTGAGATCTCAAATTGGAGGAAAACTCCCATTTGACCATGAAATGTAGCCCCGCACCCATAGGTAGGGTCCAAGGGCCATTTTTCATGTAAAAAGAACCCCCATATATTAGGGGTTGGAAAAAATTTCCCTTTAAGCGTAATTTTGGGTTTGGTAAAATGGCACAAGAATGGAGGTTGTGGGGCCCACCCAAGGGGTGTTTACGTTACCCCAACATCCCAAATAAAAAAATAATTATTCTATTACACCTAAGTGGAGACCATTAGGTTCCCAAACTAGTTTACAAAATACTTGAATAAAATGTAATTACGTTAATTACAACTTTTGGAGTCATCCATGGTTCCCCTTAAACTTTATCTCACAAAACATGCACATAAGGATACAATTAATCATGCAAGGCTTAAAGGGTTGGCCCAATCTTCCGCTTGAGCATCTTTAGTTGCCACCCTAAAACCCACATTCTCATGTGCCCTATAATCTACACACTCATTGAAAAAGTTTAACATACCTTCTCAATACATACATACACACACACACACACACATTCATACACACACACACACACACACACACACACACACACACACACACACACACACACACACACACACACACACATATACATATATATATATATATATATATAAATATGTATATATATATACATATATACATATATGTATATATCGGTTGATGTTTATTATTGCATTGTTAGCATGTTAACCACGATTATCTATCGTTATTATTTATCGGATTAATATACATACATACATACATACATACATACATACATACATATACATACATATATATATATTATATGTATGTATGTATGTATATTAATCCGATAAATAATAACGATAGATAATCATGGTTAGCATGCTAACAATGCAATAATAAATATCAATCCATGATGGTCATATAATATCAATGTGCATCCATAATTAAGCAAGATATGAGCTCCAACTACAATAATCATGATAATATGTTGTATCCAAAATACACCAATGGTATCGAAGGATGAAATGATTACATAAATTCATCATAGGTCAAATAGGATGAAGCGTATCATGTACAGCTGGAAATCAAAAATTTGCTGAAATGAAACTATGATAATAATAACTACTAGATTAACACTTTGTGCCTTAACCATCACTTGATCCATCAAAATATCTAATGAAATTATTTTGGAGTAATAACAACACCCCTAATTTCTCACAAGTGAATGGTTGAGGCAGTTAGTGTGATTTTTCAAATGTGAAGTTATTGCAAAGTGTGGGACTTTGCAATCGGGATAGCTCTCTGGACAAAGGTCAGTTTCTTGTCCTATCCTAGTACCAACTACTCTAAAGTGTATAGATTTGTAAACTTAACCCTAATCTAATGTATCCAATGTGACAAGGAAAAAGAAAATGTATGAAAATTAAAACCTACTCTAAGACAAGGTGATGCACCAAGGAATGTTGAACAACCTACACAATAATCACAACACTACTAGAACCTTGTAATGAAAATAATAATAATACAAAATAACATTTTATGTAATGAAAGATTAGAAATTTTGTAAGAATGTAGAATATGGTTTGAAACATCCACATATATGATTTTAGTGCTCTCAAAGTTGATACAATACATCACATTGAGGGCCAAAGGCATAGATTTTGCATTAAAATGTTTAAGAGGGAGGATTTGATTCGAAAAATGTCTTACAGACAAGAAATAAGGATGGGGAAAATACAAGGTGTCTACCTTTTGAAATGAGTCCCTCTTTATAATATATAAGAAGAATGAGAGAAAGGGAGAGAGAAGGAATTCACAATATTGCAAAGCTCTTCCAGTGGAATTTTGGGAGGACGAAGTCCTACTTGGCATAGCCGCATCAATGGGAGAGTTAATCTCCATGGAACCTGCAACAAAGGCTAGAAGCAGGCTTATAAGAGCACGGTTATGTGTTAGCATGGAGGTGGGGGCTGTTCTCCCTAAGAACATCATACTTGTCTTCCCCCACTGGCCGATTTGTGCAAAGCATAATTCCTGATGACCACGGTTTGGTCTGTCCCAAATGCTGGAAGGTTAACTTTCACGCCAAACTGTGCACATGTTCAACAGGGGTAGTGGAAGGAATAGGCAGGAGAAACAAAAGCGAGGAGGAGCGGAAGCTACAAGTCATCAAGCGAAGAGATCCCTTGCCCACTATACAAAGGCGACTGCAACAATGGTGATCTTGACCCGTCCTAGCTGGGTCCAGGTGGAAGCATTGTGAGGTGATGCACCCCCTACCCACGTAGGACAGACTGAAATGGCAGAGAAGGAGCGGGAAAATCCAAAAAAAACTGTTCACACGTCAAACAAGGATGATAGTGAATCCTCTGAATGGGAAACTGGCTCCGAGGAAGAGGAAAGTGCGGCAGATTTTGCACCTGAAATGATGGATGAGAAGCGAGAGTATCATTAACAAAGATCCTAAACAACTACTTTTAAATGCTAACGTGAATAGTGGCGAAAGGATGAAGGTCAGTTTAGGTGAAAAGATGGCATTGTTTACTTTGGAGGCGAGGGATCCAAATTTTGATTCACCCAAGTTAAAAGGTAATTTAGAAGTGGTTTTAGATGTGGAAGATGGAAACAATGTGGAGTGGTGCACTGTTAGTAGAAAATCATATCGTGGTTTCCGTGGGGGGAGTGCGCGCCGGTGCACTTAAGATGGATGCAACAGTTTTCATCTGCGTTGTTTTTGCTTTGTTGTTGTTTACTCGCTGAGTATTGCGGGTTTTGGTGTTGGTATTGGTAGGATATCTTCCTGCTTGCGTCCTCATTGATTTTGATCTTATGTTCTTTTACTCACTTTGGCACATCCGGCTTCTGAGCCTCTATTGTACAAGGGTATAGTCCCTTTCATAAAAACTATTTGCCAATAATAAAAAAATTCTTCAACAACCAAAAAAGCATTAAAATCACCTGCAAATATAATTTGTACCACTTCAAAATGCATACCTCCATGTACCTTCCTTTTTGGGGAAGAGAAGAGGGCCATAATTTGTCATTTTGGGTGGTTGAACCACCTACAACCTGCTCATATAAATGGAAGATTGTATTTCCAAAAGGTCCTATTTCATGCAAATCGAGCTCCCAGTAAAACATTATGGTCATTTGAAGATGAGGATTCCATACTGCAATAAATGTGAGAAATTGACCTACCTTTTCAAGACCTCGACCCTACATCATGCCCTTTGAAATATGAAATTTTAGAATTCAAGAATTTGGAACTTCGGGTTTTGGAATTCGATTTATGATTTGTGTGCATTGGAGTTATAATGTTCTACAACTCCAAAATTATGAAATCTAAAAACATTATAGACTCGTGAGATTTTCAGACTTTAGTTTTCGTGTTTTCGGGGTTCGAGAGTTTTGGGATTCGGGTATTGTTCATCCATCCTGGGTGACGCATTTTCTCGAAATACTGAAATCCCAAAGTTTTAATTTTGGACTTTAGGTTTCGGGATTTTATCCTTCCCTTATGGCACTATTCATTACTCAACTCGGTGACAACCCCAAACTTCTGATTGTCTAAAGTCTAAATTTTAGACTTCAAAATTTGATGTCCTTTAGACCTCTTGAGTTCACCGATTTGAAATTTTAACCCACCGAGAGAATTCTTCCACGTCGAAGTCCAAACTATTTGGATTTGGAAGTGTATCATTAAACGTGCATCCCACCGACTCCCAATGCCTTACCACCTCAAATCGCTCGGCTCGATCCCAAAATGTGAGATCCCATGGCCTAATCAATCCCTCTATATTCTTTGTGCAAGGTCATGTTTTTCCAATTTCTCTTAAGGGGAAAAATCATATAATAGAAATGACATAATATCCAGATAGATCTATAAACCATGTCTAAAATCTACTCGAAGTAAAGAGTCGACTAAACTAAAAAAAAAGAAAAATGTGGGCACTACATCCCCCTCTTGTAAAATTAGACTACCTCCTAGAATTCACTAGAAGAGATAGGGATATGACCCCATGAGGAATCATGTCATATTATGCGATTGATTGTTACAAAAATTATGTCCTACGTATTTAATCTTGGTTCCGCACCTAGTGTTTTTTTAATTTGGAGTAATTGAATTAACGAAAGTTCTAGCTTATAAGGAAATAATTATTAAAACCATTGTCTAAAACCTCTACATTATCACATGTAAGTGTAGTTATATCATCGGGGTCACTTTAAGGGAACTATATTATTATTATTTGTCTCAAAAACATGTCTCATCTAATATAACATGGTTCAAATTCAAGTACATCTCAAATAGGAAAACATTAATCAAGGGAAATTGTTTCTTCCAAAGGATTCATTTGCATCATGTCTAACTTTCCTACAAGGGTCCACATAAGTGAATTCACAACATAAGGTCCACATTTAAATGAACTATTGATGGATGAGCTAAAGAAACATAATTGTTGTTCTAAAAGGGATAAAACGTTTTTCATACTAGATGTGCATGAACCCACTCATGGGAACCATCCAAGATACCAAAAATAACACACAAGAAGAGAGTGAAAGTTTCTAGGTTTACATGTGTTTTAACCTCCTAGCTCACAATTATTCTAAGATTGGTAAAGAAACGGTTTATGAGCCTATCCAATATGGTTCTAACATCTGCATTACTCAATAAGGTCAAGAGTGAACATTCACATAATTCCAAGTATAATTAAGGATTTTAACTTGATTTGACCATTTATTTTTACGTTCACATAGTAATAGTGCCAATAATTTGTTGGTGAAATATGTAGCCAACCATCAAGTTAGGATTGGATTTCTAGTTTGGTTGTAATGATTCATTGCATGGACCATCTTCTAGGACATATCCTTTCCAATTCAAAATTTTCTGTAGAAAACTCATGTGGGATGGTTTATTTAGTATTTTTTAACATTTCCCTAAGTTTACACTATGAGAGAACAATTTCTCGCATTTTATGTATCCTTACGAAGCCACCTTTACTTAATGAAAAAATAATAATTAATTTTCAATTCAATAAGACATGAAAAGTTTTACATAAATTTTATCATTTTACTGATTACTATAATCCAGGGAAAACATGAAAGAGTTAGGAGAAACAAAATACATTTCGAAAACCTATCAAGATATCGCACAAATTACAAAATTGTAATGTAGATGGGTTACCAATTTTTTTTTATGCATACCTTACTCAAGAGTTTAAGAGATCAATACACATTTTCCTTTAAGGGAAGGTATATCCTAACACTCCTCAAATATGTAATTTATGTTAACTTTTACTCAATAATTATTTGGTCCTAAATGAACCATTAGGTCGCATGAGGATGGATTTAAATACACTCCTAACTAGAGGTTAAATTCTATTTCTTAAATCTCACCAATCTATTGAAAGGTGAAATAATGGGGAAGTGATTTCAAGAGTACCCCAAAACAACATAGCTCTCGAAACAACTCAAAATTTAGATTGATTAATTAGTGTATATATTAATAACAAAATTCGTCCTTACCTAAGGTAGTTGGAATGAATAGATAATCATTATTCTTGGTCCTTACAATGTGGGGTTACACCATTTATTTTATAATACCTTACTAACGATTTTGAATGTGTAGGAAATATTACTCATGAGTCTCCTAAGAGTCAAGTAGCCAAAGGCATATTTAATTTGTGAGACCATTGCAACCTTCGATTATTCACATTACTTTCTCACCTAGAACTTAGGAATGACAATACAATGCCTAAGTTACATATACAAGACCAAATATTTAGTGTGTAATCCATATTATCCGAATATCACATAATTAAGATTAATTAATATTACTCATTCGATTTGAAACAATATTTTATGGTCACCTCAATTCTAGATTTATGAGGGGTGATAAATGATAACATTATTGGTCAGCCAAAGTTGTTTCGAATACGCCTTTGATGAGTTTTTCCATTTTTTTAGTTTCACAATTTTCATTGTTGTTTTTAAAGTATAAGTACATATATATAGTTATAGGTATATATGTATTATTTTGGTCGGTTACGGTTTATTATAACTTTAACTATTTCACCATATTACTTATGATTACATGGTCAACACTAACGTTGGTTTACCATATCACCAAACCAAGGGAGAAATCGACACTAATTTTTATTTTTATTTTATAGAGAGAGAGAGAGAGAATGAGAGATTGTTGATGTTCTCACATAATTTAAGATTAGAAACAGAGGGTGATTCCATGTTTTATACACATAAGTCTTAGCATTATAACATGATTATTTAGGAACATTTTACTCAATTCGAGGAGGTTTATAATCACAAGTGTATGCATTTTACTCAATTCGAGGAGGTTTAGATTGATTTGTATTGTATGCATGCATATAAAACATACCTCGAAATGCTATTACCTTGGCCTATTCTTTTCCACAATCATTAAATCCATGATTTAATGAAATCATGAAAGGATATCAATTCCATGAGTTATTTGTGTGTTAGGCAATAAATCTAGTTTATAAAATTCTATGTCGATTTTATCATAGTAAAATCTTTTAGCTATTTGAGAAAATGTTAAAGGTTTTAGTTTGTATCCTAGTTATAATTTTGTTGTTAACCATATTTGGTCAAAGCACAGGGAAGGGGGATTTTAAAAAGTTTAGGTCACTAGGTTTAGTGGTAAATTGAGGATGTATACATGTAAACTGAGAGCTTGAAGTGTTGTTTTAGGATGTGATTCCTTGGATATGATGACATTCTAGGATGTCATCTTCACCAATAATATGCATCAGCCATGGAAGACTATTGCAGGGCATAGGTAGAGATGGGAATGACACAACACATGAGAAATTGTAGGATGAAACAACAATTCAAGTTGCATATTTAAAGTATTAAAGAATGTTTCAAGTTACAAGGCCTAATCAATTCATCCTTTTAGTTTAGTCTCAAATCATCAAAAAGCTATAAGAAAGTTTTTCTTAATATTTTTTGATTATATACAGTTGTTTGTATGTATTGAGTTTTAAATGTTCATTTTAAGTTATTCAACTAAAAATTAATGGAAAGAAAGCACCATTATAAATTATTATATGCAAACAACTGTATATATTCATAACCAATTGTACAAATTCGTCACACAATCCATGAGAAATAAATTAAACTAAGGATTCATATAAATGAAAAAAATAAAATGAAAAGGAGAGAAGAACACCATCATTACCTCATGACTAAATCCTCTCCCATTCATCTATTGCTCCATCTAAATTCATTGTTTCCTTTACCGAAAAAGAAGACAACAATAAGATATTAGAGCTTTAGGTTCCTTCACTCTTTTTTATTTCCATTCTTATGTGTATGCACTCAAAAATTGACAAAGAAAGAGAAGTAATTGCCATTTTATCAAAAGATGTAATTCAAAGCCTGTTATGAAAGTAAAAATTCAGATTTCAAGTGAACCATGAAATATATGAACGTAAAGAAGGTTAAAAATTACATTTTCGAAAAAATGCACATTTCAAGAATTGTTACAGGTCTTCAAAAGTTCGTATATTTTAGGTTTTATAAGTTTCTAGAATAGTCAGGTTATAATCAGTTCCAAGCAAAACAGATTTCATTTCTTCAAGTAAGGAACTAATACAAAACTTCATCAAATATTTCATTTAAATGAGATTAAAAATAAGCATTCTAAAGTTTACAAAAAAGAAAGCAATAAGTACAGATTTCTCCAATGTAAAAGTTTCCAATTTTTCATCAAGACCTCAAGGAAAATTTGTTCCAAACTTATGCAGTTTTAGAATACAAATCCGAAGAAGTAAACTTGCATCTTGAAAGAATTTATAGTTGAGAGTAATAAATTTGAAAAATTATTCAAGTTTTCAAATTTCAAAAGATTGAAATCAATATGACAGAATGAAAAAAATAACAGGCTATAGACAAGAATTATATCATTTTTTTAAGCAACTGAAGCTATCAATTAAGCTAGAAAAGGAACAAAATTAGAGATATCCATCAAAAGAAGTGCATTTGATTCTTTTATTTCATTTAACACATAATATTATTAAAATTTAAGGCTCGTATAAAATTTGAAATGAAAGCAGAAAACGTAGACATATCATCCTGGAATAATGTTTTAAGATTATGATATTCAAGGAAAATCTTGAAAATTCTTCTCGAGAGAAATAAGATTTCATCTCGCAAGTATTATCTACGAAAATATACAAAATCTCAATATTTTATTATGATTTCATAGATTTTTCAATAAATATGAGAGCATAAACGATCAAATAGTATTACACAATGCCAAAGTGTGAATAAGTACGAGGAGAGAAAGTGGTTAGGGAGTAACCACATGACAAAAAGGAATAACTAAATTTTAATATAATGTAATAACAATTACTTTGTGCTAACATTCTCCCCTAATTACATTATTTGTAAACATCATGTTTCCAGATGGACCCCCTATTTCAAATATGGTAAAACATTTTTACACTCTTTGTGTAGCATGCTCACCTTTGAGGTGACATGTCATCTTTGTGGCTTCATGGTCTTTGTGACACCTTTATTTTTCCTTAAAGGATTACCCCAAACGTGGAAGTGAAAAAATTATCTCTCGATAACACCTTTGGTGCATTCTTGGAATACCTTGTACCCTCTATGATTTTCTATCTCGTAGGTTGACCACAAACCTTGAGGTGATAGGAGATCTCCACTAGACAATATAATGGTTTCTCTAATTTCCACAAACCATTTTCCAAGAACCAAACACTACTTTAGTGCATTTTCACCTCAAAATGTTCTGTATTAGAAGGTACCAAGATAGAAAATAATTATCATCACTTTTTTTTTTAATATTAAGTAAAAGAGGGTTAAGGAGACCCTACCCCATAAAAAAGTTGAGAAAGGATAAGACATTGAGGAACAAAAGAAGATGCCTCTTCGATCATCACAAAACATCAATATAAATAGCTACATAAAACACACATCAATCAACGTAAAAAAACTATCTCAAATGAAAATCCTATTATCCAATTTCCCCCTCAATAAAAATTGATCAAACACAACCTTGCACGTTGTAAAAATGTGGATGATTTGGTTCTAGGAGCTTGTATTTTGAGCTTGGTCAAATATGGTTGAAGCATATTGAGCATTGCGGAAAATTTCAGGAAAAGAAGAAGCTCTAAAGTCTAAATTTTTTGGACTTTAGAGGTGGAGTGTTTCGGCATTTCGGAGAAGAGTGGGGCGAAAACGGATCAACAAAGTACAAAACCCAAATTTAGAAATCCCAAAATTTCAGAATTTTGGACTTCGGAGTTTCGAAGATAGGACATGACAGGTTGGAAAAAGGTGAACAAAAGGTCTGAAATATTGAATTCC
The DNA here is from genome assembly GCA_018340775.1 of Taxus wallichiana var. yunnanensis. NCBI lineage: Eukaryota > Viridiplantae > Streptophyta > Pinopsida > Cupressales > Taxaceae > Taxus > Taxus wallichiana. The sequence continues at coordinate 975,547,909 of CM031239.1, forward strand.
AAAAGTTTGAAAGGTTTCAGATTTCTGAGTTCAACACGAGTTTAGGGATGAATGTAGAGATAGTTTTAGACATCTGTAGGTCTCGATTTCAGATTTTCTGAGACGTGAAATTCAGAGTTTCTGAGTGTTCGGTAGAAAAACACGAAAAGTGATAAAAAATGTCTGAAACCTTGAAAACCTAAAGTACGAAAGGGTTCAGATTTCAGAAGTTAAACTTGGTTTTGGGGTGAATGCAGTGGAGATTTAAGAGTTTCAGAACTCTCGAGGGGATTTGAAGGATTAACAATCTCACGGGTCTAAGAGGTCAAAAGTTCTAAAATTCTGAAAGTTTGAAATTTCAGAATTTTTGGGTTCAAAGTTTTGGAGCTTCGGGGTTCGGGCAAATAACAACTACACTTGCTGTTCTAGAATTATTACACCTCACATATGAAGCCATTCGATTTGGCACCTTCTCTAAGACTGTGCATCAGTCTCTCATGAATGTTGCAGGATCCTGACAAAGGTGGAAATTGTTGGTATCCAAATTGATTCTCCCTTGTAAGCTAAATAGCATCACAAAATTAACAAGAAGCCTAGAGATAGATAAATCATCTATGTCATTTTTTAGTGAGGAGGTGATTCAGCTGGCTCTTTGTCACTCAGATGTTGGAGAAAGGGATAACACCATATGAAAGGATTTGATCTATCCTCGCTACTTTTATTCGTGCCTTTCGACAAGTGTGAGAGGACCTGTTTTGTAACCTCTGTTGGTGAAGGAGAATGAAGATATCCTTCTTTACATAAATTTGAAATGAAACCTTGAGAAAATATGATCAATGCACCAGAGTTTAACTCTCACGAGTTGACACTTCTAAAGAATGGTGATATTTTCTAAACAAGGTTAAGGTTACTAAAGACATTATGGAATCTTGATTGCTTCTACATATTTTATTAGTAGAATTTTTTTCTCATTTGTGGACATACACGGAAAACGGGGGTAGTTCGGGTAGGATTCATTGTTTTTGAATAATTTTTGGTGGGAGATTAAGTAGGATAAACTTTATTTTGCCGATCTTTGAGAACCTTCACAACAATTGGAAAACTAAATGAAAAAATGCAAATAGCTAAAATATTTATTCAACCGAAGGTGTGCATCGATGGGGGCCTAGATTTTCAAGGTTTTTTCAATTGAACATTAAAGACCCCTAGTTCCTCACGTCTAAGATACGCTCAAAGGCTTACAAATAATTGTTATAAACAAAATCACAGTAAAGTGATTTTAAATTGTTTAAATCATTACAGAGGAAGGCTCTTCTTTTAATGAAATTACAAATGCCACTAAACTATCATAAGGATGAGATCCTATATGATTAAGAGGGATTTTAACATAAGATTGCAATAAGTACAAGAAATTTTATTTTGCAGACATTCTAAAAATAAATAAGACTGAAAATTTCCCAAGATTAACAAAAATTACTTCAAAGTTGATTAGATTCATCAGAAAGGGAAAGTTTCTTGAAAAATCTTAGAGCTTGTCAATGGTTGTACACTTGCAACCAACTTGACATGATCAAATCTAAAACATAAGAGATTAATAGGTTTCTCAGATGGTCTCTCAGAAGATGGGATTTCTCATATTTTCGCACAAATTAACCCCCAACCATTTGCATGACTAAAGCATGCTTTTTACAACACTCAATTTACATCCAAGATTTCCCCCCAAGAAAATAATATTCGAGGAACCTTTGTTTGTTACATGTTTGATCATGATTTCAGAAAATGACATTTAACAAGTGTGCAAAACAAAGTTTCCACTTGTTCAAAAAGGTGAATCATTACAAATATCTCCATCATTGTTTTAATTGGGAGCACATTTTCATCCTTTATGCATGTAACCTCCATCATTTCATCTTTTTCCCATTCTTTCCTCTAGAACTTTGTTCTACATCTAGCTTCTCTGTTAATTCACGTTTTTACAAGTGCCCGAGAAATTCCAACTTCAAAATATCAAACTTTACATTCCTTGGACTCATAAATTAAGCTCTAAATCCATTCAATTACACTTTGCAGAAAAAAATGACAAGGAATCTAATCAGAAAATGATGAAAAAATACATATTCGCATCTCTAGGAGTCTTAGAGAAAAAATGGTGGCAAAATCAGATGCAATGCACAACAACCATTGATTCTTCCCTTTCTCAACTTTAGATTAGAGTTGTCCACATGGAAAAATCTTATTCGAAGTAGGCCTGGGGTTGCCTTTTGCATTTTATGACTTTTGGAGAAAATGTGCAATTTTCACATTTTTCCCCACCCCTCCTCCTTTGAAATTGGCTTGACATGTTGCTTAATCTGGGCCTTTCATGGAGTTACGAGGCATGTCTGTAATTTTATAATTTTTAACAAAAAGGAAAATTTTCCAATTTTCCTCTGCCATCCTACCTTCCCCTCATAACTTTTGATGTGGGCCCCAATAGATTTTTGATTCATTTTTAGACTTTTCTTCTTTTCACAAAAGGAAAAAATATTCAAAACCTCCGTGCGAACTACCTCCCCACTTTGAATTTTCAGTGTTGAGCTAGAAAACTTCAAAGTGCTCCGGCGACCCGCCTCCCCGCTTGTAAGTTGGAAATATGGCCACATGTCCTTCTTCGGGGTCAAAGTAAGAATTTTTCCCTACTGCTTCATATTTGTTGAATAGCAAATAAGAGACTATTGAAATGTGGGGTTGATTTTATATTTTTTACAAATGTGACCAAAGTGGAAAATTTCACCAAAAAAACCACCAAGCCGCAACCAATTAAAAATGAACACATATACACCTTCGGGAAAAAAGATAAATTCACTCCGCCTTTATAAATTTGACCGGCCAATTAGAACTCAATGGGGCCGTGGGGCCAAATTGATCTTTTTGCAAACATAGAAAAAGTTACAAGTTATAAAATAGACCCGATGTGCCTCATCCAATCAAAAGAGACCACATAGCTGAAGATGCTGAGATATAATTTGACAAGGAAAACATGCCCGTCAAACTAAAAATGCAGGGAAATCACCATTTGCACCAAAATTGAATTTTTCTTGAAGGAAAAAGAATTTGCAAATAATTCATGACTTGATAGCAATCCATGACCATAGATAAGGATTGACAATAACACCCTGGTAAAGATAAAACATGTACACATCCATTTGGGAGATAGAAAATATGACGAACCAAGCAGATTGGGATATTTTTAGAACAAACAGGCTGAGATCAAATCGAGCACCAAAATCGGCTCCGACTCGGGGATGGGCAGTCCCTGTGAGTGCCACAAGAAAAAAATAGGAAACCAAGTGCCAAAAATACATTAGGAAAAGGAGTCAAGAACAATCTTGCAGAGAAGAATAACCAATTCCCTCGGATGAACTAATAAACCAACAAAAACTGGTCAAAGGGGACAAGAATGAACCAAAACAGAAAAACATAAATAAGAATGAAAACAATAGACTATACATTGTACAATGGTGTGCACCTTTATTTAGAGAAAATAATCAAGGAAAAATTACAAGTGCCTTTAATTCTGGATATGACCATGCTAAGTAGTTATGATATGTCTTTAACAACTGGTCATATGATTGTTTCTCTTTTCCATCCAAGTTGCTATCTGACCACATTTTTTAAGGCTTATCCTTTGTGCCTATGTCAGGTTTTTCAACATCTCTCGAGGCTGCATAAAACATCAAAGTCCCGGAAAATCAATCTGCTTGAGGATATTTGCATTGATCAATTTCGTACTCCTTGAAAACAACATAGCTCATTGAGTTATCAACATCAATGTCCTGCTTGCAATACTTCATAAGAAGCATCATTGGGGTCGTCAATGAGAAATAACATTTTATTCTCACCATATAACTTCACAAGGCTTCCCTCAATTAGTATGGTGGCATAAGACATATCCATTTGCACACTCCAACCCACACTAGTAGCCCATTTTCTTGATAACAACATTCTCCAGTTTGCAGGGCAATCAATAATAACAACATCTAGTTTTAAGTTTTTACCTGGGTAGGTTACAAGTTGCACTATCAAACCCTTGAAAAATTCAACCACTGACACCTCTCTGGAATCCATGGTAGTGCACTTCCCATAAGTTGTTGTTAGTTTGAGATCCAACTCATTCATGACCTCAAGAGGCATCACAATACATGAGGCTCCTGAATCAAACATACAATTATGTAACAACTTGTCCTTTATAATTAGAGTAATGAAAAATGGATCCACCTTCAGTTGAGACTCAACAAATGATGTTCACAAAAATAATTCAGGTGGATCACCTAGTTCTTCTAGTACTTGGGGTTTTTCCAACTCTGCAATGGCAGGAGAAACCTCAACACTGTTTACATTTTTACCGTGGATGACCTTTTCTTCTTTAAATCCCAAATATTTGAATGCTCTATTCCTATGCTAAGGGATTCTAAGCAATTCAACAATAGGAATAGAAATCTTGATCTGACTCAAGATTTGGGCTATGTCATAAGGAACATATTTGGGTAATGCAAAGTGTTAGGAGGAAGGTTTACAAATTCATCTGATGGCACATGATTTCTCATAGTCTGAGCATGGGGAGGAACACAAGTTTTATTTGGGGTGAAAAATCCTTTGTTAGATACATCTTTATTAGGGGTTTCCTTAGGGATATTGGTAAGCACTGGAATTTTTGGTTTGGCCTGAAGCCCTACCCCTTTGACAACTTTGCTTATGGTATTGTATTCCTTTTCATGGCCAACTACTATATTCATTAAGAACTACCTATCCTCCTTAGAAGGGATTCCTTCATCATACTTTTTAATCATTAATGCCCTTAAGTATTCAAAATCATTATTAGGCAACTCAAAATCTTGTACCATATCAATTTCAGAAGTATGAGTGGGAGGAAGAGGTAATACTCAGTGAATGCAATCCTAGAAATCTTTAATAATTATGGCACTCATCGGCTCGCTTGATTTTGCTCCCTATTGTGATCTTACATAGCAATCCATCATGCTTGCATCATCATCTCTCATCATCATCATCATCTTCTTCCTCAACTCCCGTTTCAACAACACATGGATAATGTGGCAAGAAACAACTATTACACCACTCAATTTCATTGAATTTTTCGACAAAACTCTGGTAGCTAAAGGATCGGGCACCAACTGCTTTCTCGGGGTTGGGGCTGTTTATTTCCTAATCCCACGAGCCCTTTACCCCCTGTCATCTGATCTATGATCACCTCCGAGATGATTTGTAAATATTTTTACCTTGTGATTTATGCTGACCTTGGTAACCTTGTCTAGTCCCCTTCTCTACTCTTTCCAGTTTGTAAGATATTTCTTTAACAACTCTAGCAAAAGTTTTTACAACCTCTTCTAGATCCATAGACTTACTTGATTGTGGCTTCTCTGGATTCATCAGCTTGATACCTTCCCTCTTAGGAGGCTTACCAACTGATTTGATATTATTTTCAATTTGCAAAGCCATGGTGAAGGCCTACCTAAATCTTCTTTGGGCTATTATCCCTTAAACAATAGGCAACCTTCTTATCAAAAGCATCAAATTATTTTATTAAATAAAAAACATCACTTGGCCTCAAGATTATGAGTAGCCTTTTTAAGGTCTTATTAAACCAAGTATTGAATTCATGAACATATTCATTAGGATTCTTCTTAATATTGTCAAATTCTTAGAAAATAAACCTAGGATCTATTTTATCCCCATACTACAATCTAAAAGAAATTTCCATTTCTGTCCAAGAATCAATGGATTTATCTAGAAAAGACTTATACAGTCCTGTGCATCCTCCTCTAGAGTATGAATAAACAATTTTATATACACATCCTCAAATTCAATCTCAAAGTCTTCCATCATATTGACAAAAGCTTTAAGTGTTGATCACCAGTAATAGCATTATTTCATTAAAATTTAGGAAGTCTATTTCTAACATCTTGGGGCACAACATTTGGATACCCATCCATATCTCGAAATATATAGGAACAAAATTATTCACAACAAACGGAGGTCCTGGTGGGGGCTAGGCCATATTGTTTTGGGGAGGTGATCTTATAGGAGAAACATAATGATGAGGAGTGAGGGGTCTTTGGGGCACAAGAATGTAATTCTCAGAATGAATGTTCTCTAAAAAATTTGTTTCTTGGAAGATCCTATCAGCTTTGGAAAACATAGGGAACAAAATGAGATGTAAACTTTTCAAATACAAATGAAGGACCCTCTCCAGTTGGAGAATTCAGATCTACAAAAAGACAACTCGATTCAGAAGCACTTGAGGAAGTATGGCAATATTTAATGATAGGATGATCAATTTCCACAATTGATAACTCTTTTCTTGATTTCTAATCTCCAATAACTTTCTAGATTCTTCTTCCTTCAGAATTTGTCTTTCCCAATTCTGGAAATAACCTTCTAGTAGGGTATTTAACAAATAAATATCTTCTTCCTTCCATCTTTGCAAAGATTAGTGATAATTTTCAATTGGTAGAGGTTAAGACACTCGCATTTATAAAAATTAATTCAACACAAAGTGTCCACTAAGAATTTTCACCTTAGTTGTGAAAATGCACTAAAATTGATCTCTGTCAAATGTCCTGTCACAACACTAAATTCATGCAAAGCTTAACAAATTTTACCTTCCTTTACCCGTATTCAACATTAATGATGTAAAATTAGTACAAAAACCAACAAAAACTAGAAATATTGCATGAATAACTTGTAAATTGCACTAATCTTACAAATCTCAACAAAGGATGATGTGTAAACAATGTATTTAAACTTAGATCATGTAAGAAACATTACCAAGGTTAGTATGTGTACACCTTTGTTCAAATAGTCCCCTGAACGGCACCAAAAGTTTTGTTACCAAAAAAATAGGTCCCGGTGTTCAAATAGTCCCTACCAACGGGCCATAAGTGTTATTTCCACAAAAATACATCTTGGCGTTCAAATAGTCGCCAAAGAACGGTCTAGAAGTGGTTTTTCTACACAAATAGGTCCTAGTGTTCAAATAGTTCATGGAAACGGTGATATAAGTGTTTTTGTAGCACAAATGGGTCCCGGAGTTCAAATAATCCCGAAAATGCTAATAAGTCCCGAAATGGTGTCAAAAGTGTTGTTGTCACACAATTGGGTCTTGGAGTTCAAATAATGCCGGATAACGGCACCGAAGTGTTGGTATCCAAACTAATTCTCCCTTACAAGTTGAGTAGCATCATAGATTTAACAAGAAGCCTAGAGACAAATACATAATCATCTATGTCGTTTTGTAGCCGGGGAGGTGATTCAGCCGGGTCTTTGTCATTCAGATGTTGGAGAAATGGATAGCACCATATGAAAGGATTTGATCTATCCTCACTACTTTTGGTCAAGCCTTTCGACGAGGGTGAGAGGACCCATTTTATAACCTTTATTGGTGAAGGAGAATTAATATATCATTCTTTGCACAAATTTTAAAGGAAACCTTGAGAAACTATGATCAATGCACCACAATTTAGCCGTCATGAGTTGTCACTTCTAAAGAATGGTGATATTTTCTAAACAGGGTTAAGGTTATTGAAGACATTATGGAATATTGATTTCTTCTGCATATTTTGGTAGTAGAATTTATTCATTTGTGAACATATAGGGAAAGTAGGGGTAGCTTAGGTAGGATTCATTGTTTTTAAATATTTTTTTGTGGGAGGTTAAGTAGGATAAACTTGATTTTACCCGATCTTTGAGAACCTTCAAAACAATCTGGAAAACTAAATGACAAAATGCTTCAGAATAGATAAAATATTTCTTTGACCGAGAAGGTGTGCATCAATGGAGGCCCAAATTTGCACAGGTTTCACAAAATCTCCAAGAATTTAACATGAAGGCTCGACCTAAAAACTTAATTGAAAATTAAAGACCCTCGGTTCCTCACGCCTAAGATACACTCAAAGGCTTATATACAATGTCTATCAACAAAATGACAGTAAAGTGATTTTAAATTATTTATCTCATTACAAGATGAAGGCTCTTCTCATAATGAAATTGCAAATGCCACTAAACTATCACAAGGATGAGATCCTATGTGATTTGGAGGGATTTTAACATAAGATTGCAATAGGAACAAGAAATACTATTTGCAGACATTCTCAAAATAAAGTAGACAAAATTTTTCCCAAGATTAACACAGATTAATTCAAAGTTGATTAGATTCATCAAGTAAGGGAAAGTTTCTTGAACAATCTCAGAGCTTGTCAATGGTTGTACACTTGCAACCAAGTTGACATGATCAAATCTAAAACATAAGAGAGTAAGAGGATTCTCAGATGGTCTCTCAGGAAGATGGGCTTTCTCAAAATTTCTCATACAAATTAACCCCCGACCTTTTGCATGACTAAAGCATGCTTTTTATAACACTCAATTTACATCCAAGCTTTTCCCCTAGAAAAGAATATTTTAGTAACCTTTGTTTGTTACATGTTTGATCATGATTTCCAGAAAATGACGTTTAACAGGTGTGCAACAAAAAGTTTCTAGTTACTCAAAATGGTGAATCATTGCAAATATCTCCATCATTGGTTTAACTGGGAGCACATTTTCATCCTTCGTGCATGAAACCTCCATTATTTCATATTTTTCCCATTCTTTCCTCTATAACTTTGTTCTACATCCAGCCTCTCTGTTAATTCACGTTTTGGCAAGTACCCGAGTAATTACAACTTCAAAATATCAACCTTTACATTCCTTGGACTCACAAATTAAGCTCTAAATCCATTCAATCACACTTTTCGGACAAAAATGACATAATTTCATCAAAAAGATGAAAAACAATGCGTATTCACATCTCCAGAGTCATGGAGCAAAAATGGTGGCAAAATAAGATGCAATGCTCAACAACCATTTTTTTCTTCCCTTTCTCAACTTTAGATTAGAGTCGTCCACGTGGAAAATTTTGATTTGAAACGGGCTTGGTATTGCCTTTTACATTTTATAACTTTTGGAGAAAATTCATGATTATCACATTTTCCCCGCCCCTCCGCCTTTGAAATAAGGATTGACATGTGGCTTAATCTGGGCCTTTGATGGAGTTGGGATTCATTTTTGCAATTTTGCCCTTTTTAGAAAATAGGTAAAATTTCCAATTTTCCTCCAGCTACCGCCTTCCCTTCAGAATCTTGTTGATGTGGGCCCCAGTGGATTCGTGCTTCATTTTCAAACTTTGCTACTTTTCACAAAGGGCAAAATTCTTCAGAAACCTCTGTTGACCCACCTCTTAGCTTTGACTTTTCAATGTTGAGCCAAAAAACTTCAAAGTGCTCCGGTGACCCACCTCCCGCTTGTAACATGGAAATATGGTCACATGTTCTTCATCGTGGTCAAAGTAAGACTTTTCTCCTTGTCCCTTCATATTTTTCTGAAGTAGATTGGGAAATTTTTAGAACAAATGGGGTGAGATCAAATCGAGCACCAAGAGAAAGGATGTTAAAAATTAGAAATTAATAGGTGAGATAACAAGGATCATGTTACATATTTAAAGTATCGAAGGAACGTATAGTTAGAGGAGTCCTCACTTGCTTTTTTATAGGTTTTGATTAGATGAAGGTTCAAATTATTCATTTTATTTATTATGATTAATTGAAATTGCATTAATAGGTTGAATTTCATGGGTTATTTCCATATTATGTTATTGAAGGAAAATGAAAAAAGACGTAAACAACTCATCACAAAAATCCATTTTTCATTTATTGATAAAAGAAAAAGTACATGTTCTCACATAAATTGTGGCAAATATCTAAAGAGGAAGAATGCATAATAATATGGAACTTAAAATGTAAAGACATAAAGAGAACCCATTATTACCTTTTCGAGGAGCCTATTCTTCACATGTTTTTTCTCTAGTTTTCCTTGTAAAAATTCTTCACTTGTACCTAAGAAAAGAGGAGTAAGTGTTAGAGCTCAAAGCGTCTTCACCTTGTTATATTTTTAATTTTAGAAATTCATGCAATCTAATCATAAAAGAAACAAGGAAAGTATAAATCAGCACAACCATATTTATGTAACAAGAAAGTTATTCATCAAATAATGGTTAGAGTGATGCTGCCAAAAGCAAAATATTTAAGTGGAGATAAGAAAGAAAAACATCTCTCTGTTAGACATACTTTTTTAAGTTTCAAATTTTCATCATCTTAACAAAGATACATTTTGCAATCCATGGAAGGAAAATTACATATGGAATGGTAAAACATTCAGAAGCAAGATGATAAATATAGTTTCTCCTTACTTTTACTTATATTAAAAATACGTGTCAAAGGAAATATCTCTTGAAAGTGCATATTTCAAAAGGGAGAATGCAAAAAAATTCATAAGCCACCATTAACTTCAACATAAACAAAGTTCATTTATTTTGAAGACATAAATTAGAACTAAATTTGGATTTCTAGAATTAAATATCATATTTCAGTTTGTGGAAAAGGGACAACTATACCTTTATGGTAAAATACAAATACTCAGGGAAGAAAGAGCCTACAAATCAACCTTAATAATACTTTTCAAAAGAAAAAGAATGGGCATCAAGATCATGTGAAGATATCATGAAACATTAAAAACAAGGTTCCACACTTGATATGTTTTAGCACAAGTGTTCTACATGTAAAAATTTTAAAGTTGTTTTTTATCAACGTAAAGTAAAGCAGTTGTTTATGGATCTTACAAACTACAAGATTTTTACCATGATCAGAAATGTGAGATAAAATGAGAGTAATAATTGTTCATAGGTACAAATGAAATCATGGTGAGGTTTAGATATCCATTTCTTCATAGGTGCATTGAAAATAGTTTCATAAAAATAAATACATATTTATAGTGTTTCTCACAATGAGGATTACAAAATAGGTTGATATACCTTCTTTTATCCAAGACCAAAAGAAAGAGTCGGAAAGCAAATAAATGGTAGGTTCAAATTATAAATGGTAAATTTTTTTGAAGGATTAAAGGAGAAAGTAGAGTTGTAAAGGATGTTAACACTTTTCTTTGTGACAAAGTATGCTTTGCAATGTGAAAAATTATGCTTGAATAGGATTATAAAGGTAGGAATTTGCAAGAACAAAATCAAACTCATACATTACCTTCAGGAAGAGTAAAATTGCAGTTTTCAAAAATATTTCAAGTACTTATTTTCCATAAATGTAGGTTTACATGTTTAGAAGCAGCGTGCCCAAGTGTCAAGTTGCGCTATAAAATGGAAAGGAGAAGAATTATTTATAAGACCCATTTATACTTTTAAAGATGAAGTAATAATGGATGTAATTTATCCATCAGTTTATGGAAATACTACAAATCTTGTATAAAACTAATTAAAGTAGGGCAGAATAGAAAAATGAAGAATGAGATAGATTTTCAATCAATTTCTATTATCCTTAAGAACCTTTTCCGCACGGTTTTAGAAAGACAACATACGATAATATTTTCATCAAGTTTACTTCTATAGAATAATGAGTTACAAACAACTAAGAATGAAAATAAAATACCCAACAAAATGCATATATTTAGGATTGTAATGGCGACCAGTGGTTACACAATACATAAAACATATGATAAAGTTACTAGCCAACCCTCTATTTGGAGATCAATAATGATCTAGGCTTGTACCAAACTACATAGCCTTTAAAAATATAAAACTAGATGTGCATTATGGCTGGTCAAATGTAAAAAATATAGTTTATTCAAGCCAAATTGATTAGCATCAAGCTCGAATAATGTTTGCATCAGATCACAAATCAAACCAACGGCCGAGAAGGAAGAGTAAAAGAAACGAGCGACCCAATATTCATCAATGCAAGCCCGATTGTGTGTGCAAAGGAAATAACGAGAACTTCGAGTGATACATTCGATGGGCTTGATGCTGAGATTTGGGCAAATAGTGAAAGATAGATTGTTAAAACCCTCCTTTCATGTTGAAATTATAAACAAAATAAGTACACTTCACAAATCACAAATGAAATCTTGACAAGGGAGAAGAAAAATTTCCAAAATCCATGGCCAAACCAAGACATGTAAATGGAAAAGAACATTATATTAAAAAAATGAGTTACCTCTGAGATACAATCCAGAGGAAGATCGAGATCTCCATCGAGAAGATAAAATGCGTAACCTAAAGACCGATATTGCATGCACAAAACAAGAACTCCTTTCCAAGGCCATGTCTAACCATATAGGTCAAAATTGAACACATATATGCTAATGAAGCTGGGGTATTAGCTCTAATGTAAACCCCTAATCTTTAGTTGCAGTAGGCATGATAGCAAAGTGTGAGGCATAACTAAAACCCCTAGGTACAGGGTCAAAAAGAAGAGCTAGAGCTATAAAACATAGTGGACATGGCAGGATTTTAACAAATGACCAACACAACACTCCCAAATGGTGATAGGAGCTCCATATTCAAAATAAAATAGGCATATGCTACTAAATGAAAACTTGAAATTGATCCACATGCCTAGAACCATAAATTGAATGTAGAATTTGAGTTCAAGAAGAAATATTTCCAAGAAAACAATGCTCGAGAAAATGCATTACGTAAATCGAGAGACCCAACTCCAAATGAAACTTTTATGACGGCTATGAATTGTCATCGATTAATCCCCTTGTCCGGAGCTTCCCGCTTTGAAATAAAATATGTAAAATAATGGTCTTTAGGTTTTTGCCCTAATTAGAGTGGTTACCTTAAGGGATTTTTCAAACTAGGGTTAGTTTAGATTGTTGTCAAACATCTTAAAGTTTACCATTATGACATGCCCATGGTTTGGGCCCTCCCATTTTGGTTTAAATGTTTTACATGAGAGGGGTAATGTTACGTGGAATATCTTAGGAAAATATATAATTACTTCTATGGCATGGGTCAAAAATATGCAGCAAAAGAACCACATAATTATCCAACAAAGTCCAAGTTGCTATCATGCATGTGCCCGAGAATAAAAAAGTAAGAATTTGTATCCATGCAATCCATGTGAGGAAAAACTAACCTTTTGACATAAAGACAAAGTGGTTTCTTCTTTATAAACTCAAAATCACCATAATTCAAGAAAACGAAGGCTCGTGCAGCGCCCTAGTTTTGGCTAAGAATGAGTTAAAAGGCAATCAACTACTATTTGACTAATGTGGGAAGTGAAATGGAGGATTATTTTTAGACTTTTGCTTATTTTAAAAATTGTATTTTTGTGAAAATATAAGCAAGCATGCGAGAGAGCTGTTATGGTTAGCATTGGCCATCTTTATAGTGCTTTGGAAGGATTTTTGTATTTATACCTTGTGTTATCTAATATTTCCCCTCAGGTAAAATTGAACAAACACGGCCTTACACGGGAAAATGGAGAGGTTGGTTCAGTCATGTGAGCTCACATTCGATTCCAAAAAATCAAGTTGTAGGCAAGCTCGACAATGACAATGTAAGGTCAAAAAATCAAGGTGTGGCCAAGGGAATGTCGAAGGAGATCATAGCTCAAGTGGAAGGATGGAGTTTTAGGCTCGAAAATTCATAGTTTTGGCATTTGGTATTTTGGAGCAAAGGCAAATGAGCAAAGTGCATAAAATCCTGAAAATCAAAATGTCCGAAAGTCTAAAATTTTAGAATTTCAGGTTTCCATGTTTCGAAGTCTTGGTGAGCGCAAATGGAAAAGGGAGTGGAAAAGTCCGAAATCTCAAACTCCAAAAGTCTAAAATTTCATACTTTCAAGTTTCGGGGTTTTGGAGATCTCGAGAAGAAAGTCGAGAAAGGGTTCAAATTCCAGAAGTCAAAGACAGGTTTTAGGGTCAACCTGGTGGCATTTTAAGACTTTGGAGGTTTGGGGTTTGGAGACTTGAGTCTTTGGCGAAAAAAATGGAAAAGTGAGCAACATTTCTTGAAAACCCAAAGTCTGAAAGTCTAAAATTTCATCTTTTTCAAATTCAGACTTTTGGGATGTCGGGGTTCTAGGTTTTTGAAGTTGGGAGCCCCAAAACATAAAAATCAGAATTCAAAATCAGAAACTCGAAACTCAAAATTCCAAAATTTGGGACTTTCACAATTTCATGTTTTAGTTTCGAAACTCTCGGTTGTAATTTTTACCAAATGGTAGCTCGACCTTCAGATGGCCATAACTTTTGACTGGGAGATCGGATTTGCACAAGATAGGACTTTTTGAAAAGCTCCCAATCCACCATTTTTAGGGTGTCAAAATTATCACCTACCAAAATAATTAAGAATGGGCTTCCTTTATTTTCCAACAAGGAACAACATATGGAGGCATGGGTTTTGAAGTAGAACCTATCATTGTTGCGGTAGTGAATTCAATACATTTCTTGGGTGGTTTGAGTAGGATTTCAAAATTCTTCTATCTCCTTCTCTCATTCTTCCTATATATTGTAAGTATGGGAAGGTTTCTAAAGGTTAGAAAATTTTCTCTACACCCTCCCTTCTTCTCGTGGTCTGTAAGTGGATTTGTTGAGTTCAAACCTCCCATTCAAGTTGCAATGTAATTTTATGGCTCTTGGCCTTTGTAATATATTGTATCAAATTTTTGGAGAAATAATAAAAGTTTGTGGGTGATTTTCAGCACTCTCTTATGTTCATTGCAACCTCCTGATCTTTCATTGCAATCCTAGTTATCTATACATGGTAGTTGTATTACTTTTAAATGGTTTGTGTTTAATGGCAAAGCGGGTGTTCAATATTCTTTTGGTGGATCACCTTTATTAGAATAGGTTTAATTTCTTACATCTTCTTAACCCTGTCTCCTTGGAAAGTTAGAGTAGGTTTTAGAGTAAATCTTTTATAATTTGAATGTGTGCATCTGAATAGATGAATAGGAGCTAGCTTTCATCTGGAGAGTTTTCCGATTGTAAAGTCCCACACTTCGGGAAAATATCCATGTTATGAAATCACACTGAGAGTTTCAACCCATTGCGTTGCAAATATTCAGGGGTGTTGTGAATACGCATCAACACCTTTCTTGTGTGAACATATAGGGGTGCTTATTTTTCACGGTAGACTTATGTTGCAAAAATATTGTATCTCTACGGTTTATGAATGAATTAAATATTGTTTCCTCCGATTGAAATCTTATTGATAGTGTGTTACAATAGATTATTGAAGTATTTTTGTGAGTTCTATTATTCCTTTGCATGTTAATCATTTTATGACACCTCCATTATGTAGTTTTGAATGTATTTCAAGTCACATAAGTGCATTTTAATTCTTTGTGAGTGAAATAAGTAAAAAAACAATTGTAGTTAAATTCAAAGTAGTTCTTTTACTTGTCAATAAGTGTGTTTTCATATAGGTTAAGTCCCAAAAATATGGTGCATCACATTTTATGAGATTTTAATTTTCAAAGTTTTCCTAACCCTTAACCCTGTCAAATTTAGTAATTTTAGATGATCCATCAAGGGAGCTAGCCCTCTTTGGAGGTGATCCTCAATCCAAGGAACCTGACTCGGAGGATATCCCATTGTACCTTCCGAAGTCAAATTCAGATAGCCCATCCAACACTTAGGTGTACTTCATTTGTATAAAAAGTTTATCAATGCATATGAAGCATCCAAGAGAGGAAGAGCTACGAGTCTAAATATGTTCTCTCTATGTGGTCAAGGTATGTTAGTTCTTGTTTTTGTTCATGGTCTTGATAGTTAATAGTGATGGTTCTTGTGTTTGAAGTCATATTATTTCATCTTTGGTCACTTGTAGTGTAAGTTGATGTTCTTAAGGTCTGTGATCTGCATCATTTTACTATGAGGTCTATCTAACATGTTGTACATATTTATAAGCTCCTCTTATTTGTCATAAAAGGTGCATAAATGGTCTAAGACTCATGAAGTCTGTGTACTCACTACTCTTGTATCAAAATTTCACAGTGATGAGTGTTTATGTGGTCTTTGAAGAACATGGTGTTATGTTTGTGCTTTGTGGTGTCATGAAGGTTAGTCATGAATTATTACTTCATATTTATTGTGTATCTAGTAGTCCTTATTGTGTAAGGATCCTTGAAATTATCTGTGGAGTTGTAAGAATTCATCTTAAGTCCATGTAAGGTTTTGAAATTTATCTCGACATATGTCTTAGTTTGTGAAGGTCCTTAGTGAATGTGTCACAAGTCCTACAAGTATCAACATCTATCTTAACATGTTGGATAATATCTAAGAATGTTGATGGTGTGATCAAGTGATAACTTGATCGACAAAAGCTCAAGAAGTTTCTTGTGACCAAAGCATGAAAAATTTAGTTGTGCCTAGAAAAAGATGGAATGTTTCAAGTATGCCTTTGGTCTTATATGCTTCTTATTCTTGGTACAGATTCTCAGATTATTGAAAGATAATTCTCAACATGAAAAGTCATCCTAATGGTCATGAAATCTCAATTTGGTATATTTATAAGGATCTATTCCTTAGACAATGTTTTCTCACAGTTATTGTGTATGTATTAATGGAAACTTGCTTTTGGTGGCTCTATTGATGGAATTGTTGTCTAAAAATGTGTACATGTATTATACACAATGAGGACTAAAGGATGGAGGTGATTTTGAGGCATAATAACATGTAAAATTATTTTAATTCATGACAGTATTGAAGATTGGTAGTGTGGTGCCGAGAAGACCTAATTTGTGTTAGGTTGTTCTTGAAATCTGGACATGATATATTTTAGTTGAGTACTCAAGGTTTGAGAAAATGAACACTTGAATGGATGTTCAAAATAGGTGTGATATTATTGTGAGAATGCATACTCAAAATGATAGGAGTGATTTCTATTTATATAAGGGCTAGTAGGCTAATGTCGTGACATGATGATGTAAAGAAGGAACTTTGAGTTGTTGATGGACTTTTTGAGCATATGTGGTATGAATAACAGTTTGATTTATATAGATAAGATTATGATGATGACATACCATGTAAGAAAGCAATAATTTGTACCTATGGTATCTTGGTGCATCTAAACTACATTTGGGTGTACTTTTTCCATATATAAGCTTTTAACTATTCATTTTAGATCTTTGAATCCAAAAATATGATTGATCATGAGTGAAATGTATTTGGAATGGATTCTCAAAAAAAAGGTTTAAGTGGTTTAACATGATTTCTGTAATATAAATTACAAGTTACAATGATGCGTCATCATATATTGCATAATAATGATATCTATGTTGCAAGTTAGGATTATGCATCCATAAGTGTGTATGGGAATGGGAAGTAGAGTATGAAAGAATTCAAGCATGATAAGGTTCTATGCATCCTTCTATGGTGTTACAATCCTTTGGAGGATGACTCTAACATATAACAATGCTCTTGGTCCTTGATGAATGATAAAAGTATGATCTCAATTTTGTGAACACCTACAGCTACGGGAGGAAGAGCAGGCCTATGTATAGGTATAGGTATTGTTGGATATCACCTTTGTTGTGAATATAACATAAGGAACAATGTATCAACTTTGTTTAAGACTTCGTTATGCCTAAAAATATGGATTTAAGGATATTTCAAGTAGGAGAATGAAGAGTGTGCTAGCATGACTAACTACATGTATGAAGTTGTTCTAAGTAGGTAGACTATGCTACGAGTGTTGAAACATGTTCCTAAAGGTATGTACATGTTGTTCAAAGTGTGTTTAAGCTCTAAATAATAGGGGAGCCCATGAATATCTCTCTTGAAGGTTATGTGAATGTATTAAGACATTTAAGGTATGATCCTTTCAGTTTTTTATCTTGTCAATGCTAAATGTTGTCCCATATCAGTCAAATATAACTATACATGACTGAAAAAATGGTTTACGACTAGAAAATTTTGTTCAAAGTGATTTCAAGACCAGTAATCAAGGTAAGTAGCTTGTATTTGTACATGTAGGCTTGAGATAGTTACCTAAAGTCTAGAAGAGTGATGGAATATTGTTCCATACCTTGAATCATGTTATTTTTATCACCAAAGTTGTTCCTAAATGTGTTGAGGAGTTTGATTATGGAAATGAGTCTTTGGATCAGTTTGGTAGCAATAAAGTGCATTGATAAGCCTATGTTGTGTCTAGGCAAGATGGTGTATGCTCAAAATGAAGGTATGATGGATTTTTGTGCTAATTGATTACATTTTTGGCATGTTAATGGGAGTATGTTACAATTATTAACCTGTTTCCATGAAGGAAAAAAAGGATAAGGTCGAAATGCTTGATTTTACATGTCTAGGAGATTAAATATGATGTATTAACTTCAAATAAGGTAAATGGATGATGTATTCATGCTTTATTAAAGATTTTAGATGATTTATATTATTTTTCCAAGAGAGGCATGGTGCTTGCACACCTACAAAGAAGGAAAAACTTAATTTTTGTGCAAAAATCAAGGTTTTGATCTATTAAGAGACCTTTGGTTGATGTTTCGAACCAAAACATGATTCTTTGAAGCTAGGTAAGATGAATCATATGTTGTTACATGTATGCATTTATCATTAATGTAAAAAGTGGGAGTATTTCAAGGTGTATTCCATTAATAAAAAAGGCGGATATTGTTCGCATGTGGTCCTTTATGTTTTTCATTAACACAAAAACACATTAATGACAAAGTGGATGATGTGTTAGAGTCATATGATGATTTACATTATGTTGACATATTAGTTCAGATGTGATTATACTAGTTTAATGAGTTTTAGTGAGGATTACTTTCTCTTGTAAGCCTATTCAGGTGCCTAGGTGATGTTGCATGATAGTATGTGATTCTTGGGTCATTAGGAAGCATGTTGAAATGATGGATATTAGGTTTGAAGAGTGATTCAGAACTCAAAATAGTGACATGGTGCATGTTATATCTCACAAGTGCAACTTTTGTTGAGGGATAACAGGTGTTCAAATTTTGTCACTCACTAACTTCAATAGATATAATTGAGACACCTCATGGGCTATTGGTCTCCCTATTGTGAGGTGAATATCTAGGATTACAAGGTCGGTTCCTTCTTTAGATGTATCCTAAACTAAAACTGTGGGGTTTAAGGGTAAAAAGATGGTTAAAAATGAATTGTAAATGGGGTGATATACAATAATTATTGGGAAAATTTACATAAATACATGCACAATAAGTTGTGAATAAGTTACACAATCACAAACCAATGGGTTTCATCTAATTGCAAGGCAAACACTTTACTATTGAGGGACTTCTCACAACAACAATGTAGATCATTGCACACTAAAACTAGCAGAAAACACCAATTTGTAGCAAGGTAAAATAGTCTAAGCAAGCTTAGTAAAATTCAGGGACTAAGATTCAAAAAAATAATTACATACATACACACTACTACAAAAATTAGAAAGGAAACAACTCATTCTCATATAAGGGAAAATATGGCACAATGGCTTCAACTCTCCAAAAATTCCCCTGTAAAAATAACTATGTGCTTTGAAAATAAACATAATAAGTAGATAAATTATTCACCTATAGTCCCCAAAAATAAAATTATATAATTCTAGCTAACTTGGAGATCACTCCAAAGCTAATTTTACATGCATTCAACACACTTACATAATTCAATTACGATAAAAGATACAAATAAATTTATGATCTTAAAAATATCATCAATCAACTATAGGTGACTCATTTAATCCACCTTGGCATGTTTACGATGATCCTTAGCAATATTAAGGTATCCTTGGCAATTTTGAAGTAACTACAACCTACCTTTCCATACAAAAGTCTATTCATCGACTCTAGTCACTTTGGACCACATACACACTCTTTGTCTTATATAGAGGAGTCTATTTTTTTCCTTTTGCTTTATTTTCCACCTATTTGAAATGCTAACCTTATTATCTCCAAAGGTATGACACCTGTCAGTTGTGCATGAAGGTAATTTCTCTTATTGGAAAAGTCATTTTGGCTACTGGTCCATCATTGACCACATGCATTATAAGGTTTATCCTTGGATTATTTGATTACATGTAATCCTATAGTTTTGACCATTGAGTCCCTTGGTTTGGCATACCATACTTAATTGCTTTTGACTCAATGGAAACATGAATATCATAAGGGGAAATTATTTCAAAATGAAATTATTTCACAACTTAATATGTGGAAACAAAGGATAAGAAGTCACCCCAATAATGATTACGACACCACCATGGTTCAAACCACATTAAAATTGAAGTGATTAGGGTTTGTGACTTAAATAAAACTCATTTTTACTTCAAGTATCTCTTGAAAGTCCGAATATTCTCAGTAAAATTTTCAACATGTGGTTGTCATTCCTTTTCCCTCGAAGCTTTGAACTCATGGTTTGTTGTTCTTTGTGATGGTTTTTATATTTATTTGGTTCAATTGGCCTCTATTTGGAGCTTGGGATCTATTTTTGTTGGTTTTTTTGCTTTTTTAAACATGGATGTCATTAGGTTTGGTACTAAGGTTAATGCACTCTTGAGTGATGGATTTCCAATATTTGGGTTTCTCTTTGTTTAGTTGTGTTTTACCTTTCTGGTGAATGGCCATTTCAATACATTTAGAGCTCTAGTACACTTGGCCTCCATTCGAAGGATATAATATTTGGATTTTACATTTGATGTAAGTTACATTAGAGATTTGATAAGTTACACCCTAACATCTTTGCATCTTGTGAGTTATTGATTTGGCTAGCCATTTTTGAAAAGATTCGAGCTCTATTAGGTGGGTTAAGTTTCCAAGATTTATTGTTTTCCGCCTAAATGCATCCGCCATGGTTGATCTCTAGAAACTCTTATTTCCACATATTTCTAAAAATGCCCACCATTATAATGTAAGGTTTTGGTTGGTTCTTGCATTTGATTTATAATTTCAACTCACCACTCTTGATGTTTGGGTACTTGATTGTTATTTTAAGGGCTTTAGTTCCTGTGTTAGGTGACTCCAAATGTGTTAATGTGTCATTGTTTTTCCTGTTTACGAAATTGGACTATGTGATCTCTAAAATTAACTCTTCGTTTTCCCTTAGTTTTAATTCTGCAATTTACCTTTCATTCCATCTCATCCATTATTGGGCCCTTTGCTTGATTCTTTCTACATAAATCAGATTTAGGTATCTATGGCACACTTTGCAATTTTTTTATTCTTGGCCATGTAGCATCATTAGAGATCTTTCGTATGTTGATAGAACAATTTGGAGGTTCGAATCAAGTGCAAATTAATTTTCTTACTATTCTAAAATGACATTAGAAAGGGTTTGAAAGCTCTTGATTTTCCTTTAACCGAGTTGCTCAAGTATGTTTTAGGTAGAAAATATGTATGTTATTTGTTTATCTTTTCTAAATTTACATTCCATACATCCGGGTATTCGAGCCTTCAGGTATATTCATTTTTATGTAAATTATGCGCTTTTATAATTTCTCACAATAGCCATATTGAGATTATTCTACTTGTTTTCAAAAATTTGCTTGGATGGGAGCTCCATTTTCCCTTTGTTTTTGATCCGTGAATATATATCTTTCCTCAATATTATTGTCCGATCCTATATGTTGAAAAATGAGATATGGAAACATGTATATAATACTTAGAAAACAATGAACTAGAGTTGTGCCTTGAGAGGAATAACTCCTTATTTAGTGGCTGAAATGCATCCTTTGCTCTCATTATTTTACGATTAGATATTATTTATACTGGGTTTTTTTTTTTCATTTTCCTCTAACTTGGATGCTTAGTTAATGCTTCGTGCTTCCATTCGAATGTATATGACATGCACTATGAGGTTGAATCTTTAAGACAACTCTTTTCTTTATAATCATAAATCTATCTTCATTTGCAACACTTCCATTGAAGCTAAATGATCATCTTGAGACTTTGGCAAGATGTTCTATTAGATTATTGATCCTTTCATACAATTTGAGTGAATTTACAATCTCCAATCCAGACAAGGTGCATTAACAGGTTTGTTATTGAAATCTTTCATAAATTCTCGTGCATAAGTGTAGTAACTTTGAATTTGTGGGAGTTTATTTTAAAATTCATAATAAAACTGAACCTATATTTTCTATTTGGGAAGGTAAAATATTTTATTTTTCTATTGTGGTTTTGCATTCTTCTTAGCTTAATCTCCTTGCTTAAAAATATCTTCATCCCTTGTAAAATTTAATATTGTTACTCTTGTTCTTGATGATTTTGGGTGTAATATGATCCTCCTATTGGAAAATATCACTTGAGATGTAGATACTTAATTCCATTTGGAAGCATAATGAACTCTTTAAATGAGGTTGAAAACTCGTACTTATTGTATCTAAAATTTGGATCCTTATCTTTTGTGCTATAAAATTGTTCTTTACATAGAATCCACAATCATTTTAGTTGATGCATAATGTATTTCATGTTCCAAAATTTATCTCCTTCAATGATGAACAATTTTATACTTGTTGAAGGTGTCTTAAAATATGAATATGAAACTGTACTTTTCCTCTTTACTTTGACTGTCTATAGAAATATGTACCTTGAAAAAACTTCAACAATATAAATTTATCCTCCGAATGTAACTATTCATTTGGTTTCTTGATCATTCTGATTGTACTTTGATTTTTTCTTTCTTTCTTACATCATGTAATGAATCTTGCTTCTATGTGATGATTATGAAAATAGTATGGTGAGATGAACTTTCTAGCTCTATCTCTGTAATCTTTTATGTATCTTATCTCGTGCTTTCTCTAAAAGATTCATCTACTTGAAATTGTAAACACATTAATATAAATCAAACCCGGCGCTCTAATAATATATTGTATGTCCAAAGGTTCCTGTAACTTGGAGTTGGAGATGAGTATGAAGCAAGCTGAAGATGAAGCAACATAAATAGCATGAGAGAAAAAACCCAATTGGGTTTCTTCTCTCTGTAGATTTTTTCATAGCTTTATTTATATGCATATTTTACTTCAAGTACATATGATTTACATCACACAACTTGTGTGGGAAAAATAAATTTCTTTATGAATAAATGACATTAACTTTTGTAATTGAGTTGTGTTTTTCTTTCGCATTTTTCTTTATGGTAAATAATAATGATTGTATAATGAACTAAACAACTCAATACATAGTTAATGGCACTTAGACACAAAGAAATAATAAGATTTCATGTCCCCGTAAATCAATAATGTATTCTTCTCGCATGTAAACAACAAATAATTTTGTTATTATGCAATGAAATATCCCACATCTCTTGTGATCCCCTCCTTCATCAATGCTATGCAATATTCCTTCAGGATTTTATATTTCCTTGCTGAAGATAAATGTGAATGACAACACATCGAGGTGTTGCATTCTCGCAACAACACACATAGTTATAGATATGCATTGATGTTTCATTTGCTATAACTCAAAACAGTAAGAAATTATCTTTATTTCCCTAGTTAGGTCCATCACATCAATCCCTTCCATCTGAAATGAAGTTTTTAGTTGAATTTTTTTCATGGGTGCAAAAATATCCACAAAGTCTTGAGATATATGTGTTCCACTTTATGTTACTAGTATTGATTTTGAGTAGGTATGGTTGTTAGGAGGTGCAATATTATGTTTTGGAAATATATAAGATCATGGAAGCATGTATTCATGTATATCATGGTATATCAGGTATGTTTTGGTCATTTTTAGTGGTTTCATGATGATTTATTGCATTCTTTAAGTTGACCCTAGCTTCTATATTGATAATCATGAAGGTGAGGCTATGTAAATGAGATATGATCAAGAGTTTGAGCTACTGTATTGACATTATGAATATTATATATGTTTTTATTATGTTTCATGGTGCTTTGAGAAAAAATTCACGTTTCTGGGATGTGAATTTTGTAATATATTAAAGTTTATGTGAGACAGGGTACAAAACCAAGTCAAAATCCAACTTGAATTTGAAATTTTGATGGTTTTTGTGAATTGTGTGATTTTAATGGGAAATTTTGGATTTTAGGGATGTTTATATGGTGATTATATAATGTTTCAAAAAAATAATCAGGTAATTTTATTGTTATGTTTTTATGAATGAATGTTAAGAAGATAAAGTTGTCTAAAACCCTAGTTAAACCCTAGCTAGGAGCAATCCCATGAAGAAGAGTTACAATGAGACAATTTTGACTGATTAATTAAAATTGACGATTTTATAATCTAGAGTAATCTATTATATTTCTATAAATGTATGGTTTTGGTCATGGTGATGAGTGGGCCCCACTCAAATAGGTTAGTTTCTAAAGAAGAAGGTTTTGGGACAAGGTTGTCCAAAAGAGGTATGTGATAAATTTATGGTATGGAATGTATGTGAGATGATATTGATTTACATGGAGGTTTTAGGACATTTTCATGTAGGTACATGGTCATTTGAGGTCCATTCAGGTTGATTGGTCAAAGGGTAATTTTGAGACCTTAAAAATCAAGGTTCAGTGAAATGGCTATATCTTGAGATAGAGGTGGAATATTGAGATGATTCAAGATTTTTTCGAAAGAGGAATCAGATATATTTCTATTGATATGATTTTTTTCTCATGATGATGTTATTTTATATTATTTCTAGGTCATTATTTTGATATAAATATTTTTTCCAGTGTAGAACATGATGTGTTTTGCTACAAGTTTGGAGTTGTTTTAATTATGCAATGTATTAAGTGATGCTTTCTATCACTTATAAAGTTAAGAGGGATTAATTAGGAATATAATGAATTCATTTTAGGTATTTATTGTTCATGTAAATATTTTTATGAGATAACCTTTGGAAATGTCTTTTTTGGCAAGTTGATTTGGTGAAGATAAAAGTGGTCGTGGTTTGAGAAGGTTGTTTTTTCAAGGATTCTAACTTTCTTATAAGTGATCTACATGTTCTTCCATTTCCATTTCAAGGTCACATGGAATGATTTAGTTGAGTAGAATCAAATTGGTGGCATAATGGATTTTCCAGAGGTCTTAAAGGGTTTATGAAACATTTTTGTAGAAATACCAAGTGCACCAGGCCCATTAAATGAAATAATTTAATTGCTTGAGAAAATTTAAGACCATGTATGAATTTTAAATAATATTTTAATCAGGTGTAATGTTTTATGGGTTATGAATCTATATTTTTTTGATGTAAGGGAATTTTTATCTTTGTACCCATGGGGTTTTGAACCATTTTTTAGTTTGAGTAATATGTAAATTTTTTAATTCAATTGTTGGATGTGTCCTTTATGTATGGGTCAAGAAAAATTAGGGTAAGAGTTTATTTTGAATTTGAAATCATGAGGAGACTATAAAATCATATTTTTGGTGCTTTTCCAAGCTAGTTGTGTGTTTGTAAGGTGAAAGACCTAGGTGTGAGTTATTTTCAGGTGTTGGAAAATGATTTGAGGTTTAATAAAATGTTTTTCAGGTTTAGGAAGATCAACGACCATGTGTGTAAGGGTTTGAATATTTGAGAAGTGATTTATGTTTGTGTAGATTTGTCACTTAGGGTTCGATTGAAGAACTACAAGATGAATTAGAGATATCCATCGGTTGTGGCAGAGAAAAATCACATATCTAAACATCATAGGGTGGTTTATTGGGTTTTGATCATCTTGTGGGTTTTTAGTCTCCTTTTAGAGTTGTTTTTTAACAAAATTAGGGGATCGTGTTTCTTGTAGGGTTAGTTCTCTACTAAACTAGAGGTTGGTGTGCCTTGTGGGGTTGGTGCCTCACTAAATTCATAATCGTATCAATATAATATTGTGCTTAGGTAGTTTTTATTTCCATTGAGGGTTTCCCACTTATATATTGTGTCTTGTGTTGATCATCTTGTTTGTGGTTCTTACACATGTGATTATTTGTTGAATGCACATATAAATGAATGGTTGAATGTTGATGAGTAGTTATATATGAAAATATGAAATATGAATTGAAAGTTTTGTAATGAATGATTCAGCCCCACCTCTCTTTAAATTTTTATTCTAACTATAGTCAATTCATTCATATAAATGATGATAAATTTCCCAGAATACATTTGAAAGCTTCGTATATTTCCCGGTGGAAGGTGGCACTAACAGATTATTAAACAATATTGAATTATTTTGTAAGAAAAGGATTCCAATTTAGTTGGGAAGGTAGTTTAAAATATGTCCCTCCATCCATAAGGGCTTGGTTATAGCTTTAAAATATTTCCACGAAGAATGTCATTTAAGCACCATTAACTATCCGGAGGATTTCAATTACGGGTGGAAGGTGTTAGTAATCTTATATGAAGGTTGATTTATATTCCTAAAGTCCTCACACAATCTCATCTCCCCATTTTTCTATCTGAAAGGGACTGTTAGTACCGAATCATAGCACCCCTAAATGGCCGGGTTTTGATTGGGGAATTTGGTGTGATTGTACAACATTAGACCATATCTTATGTTGTGGGACTTGCAAACCTTGAGATGGACCTCCAGAGAAATATGGTTCTTGCTTCCTAATCTACCTTTCACAAACTACTCTAGTGCACGAAGAATATAAATAATCCTAATCTAACCATCAAAGGAGACAGGGAGAGGGATAGAGGGTAAAATACCCTACACTAAGTGGTGATACACCAGAAATGGAAGTGGTGAGATACTCTGCTGAGGGATAATGAAACAAGGAGAAGGGGACTGAGGGAGGTCAAACTGAAGTGACATAGAACCAAATCAAAATCCACCATCGAAACTCCATGAAGCATGACATCTTACACCTGAAAATGTGAAATACATACACAACGAGAAAACATGAGATAGAGAGGCACAGAGAAACAAAAAAATGATACCAAGGGTTGAAAGATGCCACAAAACAAGATTTTATTGCTTGAAGGTGCAAAGACTATTACATGTGTGCTAAGAGTCACAAATATTCTCTCTAGGCATAGGATAAGGGTTACAACTCAAATGGAATTAGGAAAAAACATTGACAGAGTTTCTCCACATCCCGAATGTTTCTCCCTTCTCAAATGTGAAGTGTCTACAATATATAGGTGATGAAAACCAGAAAGAGAGAGGAGAAACTCGACTCTATTCTTAAAATAAAAACACCAACCATCAATTCCTACCATGAATCTTCCCAAAATCTATCAATTATGGCTCCCTATGTCTATTCGGCATGTTGAAGAAGGAAGAATGACAGATTGAATCAAATAAGATCCAAGTAGTTGAAGTAATTAGATTCGCATTAATGATATAAAATGCTTTTTTCATTTTTCACTCACCTAACCTCGTCAAAATTAAAATTTCAGACTACCATGGTGAAGATGAGGTCGAGACCTTTCCAACGGTGCCAAATTTGTTGAATTTTGGGAACTAGATCAAAAGATATGTCCATTTGAATATTTGAGTCAGGTACTTACAAAAATGGCAAAAACTAGTTTAACAGAATGGGTCCGTGAGCCCAAAATTCACTTTGCACCTTAACACCATCTTTAGGCTCAACGTTCTACATTTTCCATTTGGGTGAAAATTCTCTACCAGGCCCACTAGCCCACATGTAATTTAGGCATGAAGCGTGTCTCCTTTGGATCAATGGAGGTGCGGTTCATTTTTATACTTTACGCCTTTCGAGCCAAAAATTTTGAATTGCCTCTGACAACCCTCCTTCCCACCTTGAATTTTCAACATGGCCACATGGTGAGTTGGCACTAGTTTGGGGACCACTTCTAGATTTACCTTTTGAAGGTGCATCGAAGAGACACGTGGCACCTTCTGTCGCTTGCTTTGTTCCTTTTTATTTTGGCTAAGTCCATTTTTCTTGGTATGGCCAAAAGTCTGACTATGGACACATGGATGCTTGGTGCTTGTTTCAAAACCCGCTCCAAATTTTACTTTTGAAGTAGCGTTGTTGAGACACATGGCGTCTTCTACTGGCTCTCTATACTTAGCCGATTTGGGCCTGCTCTGTCTCACTTTTTAACTTGGACTACATGGTGAGACCATACTCATTTGGGTCTCCTCTTTGAGATTTATCTTTGAATTTACACCAAGTCGACACTTGGCACCTTTTGTCAAGTCAAAGAATTTTCTATGGACGATGAAAATTTTGGGGGACTCTAGACACATGGAGGTTCCACGCTCACTTAGGGACTACTTTTTGGGATTGATCCTTGGAGATGCATCATTGAGAAACTTGGAAATTTGAGGATTTATTTTCCATACGTAGCCAATTTAGGATTGCTTTGAATCATTTGTGAAGCCTGAAGCCTTTGAGCCTTTTCCCCATTTCTCTCCTAAGACCCTCTGGTTTCTTTAACATTATTTTCCTCTTTATCCGACCTGCTCCTCCATTTCGAGTTCGTATGTAATCTGATCGATAGATTTGAAACGTGAGCTCTTGTGATGGAAGTGACCCTTAGATTTCTTCTATCCAGGGTCTTGTTTGATTAATTTTCTAGGGGAAAAATTGGGATAATAATTTGGTGACTCACGGGGACATCTACCTACTAGATGAAGAGACCAGTAGCCTTGAAGCATCCATTGGGAATGGAGTTAAGAATGATAACTGACATCTTGATCCTTTTTTCTTTGAAACTTCTCCTTGATTTTCGTATCCTATTTACCCCAAACTCACCCCCCACTGCTAGGGCTTTACCTATTCCTGAGAATGGATTGTCTCGAATCTGATTTTAGTTGCTCTATATTTGTGTTTTATTTGAAACTAGAAACTATTACAAGAAACTATGGGTCTCTCTGTCATGAATACTGAAGGGCCTAGCCTCTCCACCTCTAGAGAAATACACTAAAAAAATATGTAGAAAGACAAAATCATACATGCCTCAAATGAGACATGTAGAGTGTGCACAAGCACTTCTTTTCTGAAAACAAAATATACTCCTAACATAAACCACCCAGAGAGAAAGGGGACTCAAACAAATCCTGAAACTGGTAGGAAGAAGTAGCTTCCCTTCCTAAAAAGGGGAATCCATGCAAATTATTTGACACCTTTGTATATGGCTACTTGCATGAGTGAAAAAATTACAATAAGTTAGTCCTCTCACCGAAATCATCAAGGTATCAACATCAACTAAAAATACCTCCTCAAGCTGAATTGCATTGGACTCATGGAGGTGTTGATGGTGACCCTTGGTACTTTGATATCCATCCTCATGCCCTAAAGTGGGCATGAATTATTTTGGCTTCTCCTTAGCTCCAATGAAGCCAAGTATATGATTGGGAAAGGTATGATCCTTTAGATTTACCCCTTGCTCTAATATTTAACTCCAAAATTGAGTCTTCTTGATGACCTTCCTGGATGGGTGGTGTGAGAGGTATGAGGACATCAACTTGCCTTTTCTCTTCCTCCTCCTTTGAAGAACATGGAAGATTCATATCTTCTAACCTTTGTTCTAGAGGGCTGTTATGAAGTGTAGGTTGTTGTTCTTGAATGCTCTCCTTTATGGCAGTAGGCTCATGTGCTTGGAAGGTGGGTGATAGAGGAGTAAATGATCGATATCCATGGGATCCTCTCCATCAAATAAATCCTCTAAGATAGACAAATAATCTACCTCCTTGTTGTCCTGCTGCATGTTCTCAACCTCCTTCATGGTGTCCTCCTAATCACAAACTTTCTCACCATGGTTCCCCTCTTCTTGAAACATGAATTTTGAAAGTGGAACTCTTCTTCATAATTATAGCATGGAGGGTTGAAGTGGGAGGAAGAACTAAATGTTATTTTGTATCTTGCTCTACACTTGGAGCCTCTAAAACCGTATGGTCCTCCTAAGCTGGAATGTACTCCACTTCTTTTGGATTTGGAGTAGATCCATGTTGTTCCTCCTCTTTCACCTTTGGTTGTGCAACTTGGGTTAGATTAGCATCCTCTTTAGAAAAAGTTCCACAAACAAACTACTGATTTTCTCCTTCTTTTTCTTGTTCTTCTTCCGCTGCAAACTTATCCTCGCCACTAGTGGCTCTTCAACCTTAACCTCCTCTATTGTCTTAACCATCAAAGGGATCTTTGTAAACCCAAATTTAGCAGCCCAACTCTTTAGATTGTCAGTTATTTCTTTTCTATTGGGTTCCTCTTCTTATTGTTCTCCTTGACTATATTCTTGAGTCTCTTCCCAACATGACCTTAGGAAAGGAAGAGGAGTGGTAGGTTGGGGTTCAACCAATTTTTCTATTGTTTTTGGTGGAGAGGGGATTAGACCTTCATATTTATTTTGAGGGAATGAATGCTTGGGAAGGAAAAAGGGAGAAGAATTGAAATAAGATGGGAGGCTAGGAGATGGAGAAGGGAAAACAACACTTGGGGGAATAAGTGAGGGCTTGACTCTTGACTCTATTGAAATGCTAAAGATTTAAGAAGAGGAAAAAAAAGCTAGGAGGTGGTGGACTTATCCATTGAAAAGGTTGTCTTATTTCCAACTCATAAGCCTCAACCTCCTCAATCCACTGTGTAAGTTGAGGAAGTACTTCAACCATGAAGTCAAGATTCTCTTGAGGGATGTAATGTCTTGGAAAAGGGCCTCCCTATAGACAAGGTGACCGGAAACCAATCCTGAATGCCTTCATCTATTCTATAGCCCTAGACTACACCATGTTAGCCTCCATTCCTTGGATCATCTCCAAAGAAACTAGCATTCTTTTCATAATTGTTACCATTATATGCATCCCCTTGTTCTTGATAAGCTTCATGGCAAAACTGATTTGTACCCTACTCATATGGGTAGGCATAATGTTCCTAGATATGGTCATAATGCTGATCGGGAGGAGTTGGGAAATGCTTTTGCTTTGCAAGTGTGAGTTCCATGAAGGGAACGAAGTCATGATTTAACAACTTCATAAATAGTAGAAAATGAAATATATGGAAAGAGAATGGATGAAAATGTATGGAAAAGGTCTAAAATTCAGGGATGGGTTGATGACCAGGTAGAGTATCTCGATGTGCTTTGTATGTGCCTTAAAAAGGTTGAATCCTAACCGGAACACATCAACCTGCTAAGATGAAGTTGTAAGTTGCTTGAACTTTCCCACTAGGTGTGCCAAAGCTGTAGTAGTGTCGAATCAAAGTACCCATGAATGGCCTAGTTGTGAGTGGGGCATTCGGTGTGATTGCACAACATTGGACCATATCTCAAGTCTGTGGGACTTGAAAACCTTGAGATGGGACTCCAAAGAAAGTGAATTCTTTCTTCCTAATCTTCCTACCACAAGCTATTCTAGTGCACAAATAATCTAACTAATCCTAATATAACTATCCAAGAAGATAGGGAGAGGGAGAGAGTGTGAAAGAGCCTACACTAAGTGGTGATACACCAGGAAAGGAAGTGGCAAGATCGTGTCTTTGAGGGAGAATGAAATAGGAAAAAGGGGATGAAGGGAAGTTAGACAGAATTGACATAGACCCAAATCCAAATCCGACATCAAAACTTCACAAAGCATGACATCTTACACCTATAAACATGAAATAAATACAAATGGAGAAAACACAAGATAGAGAGGCACAAATAAACAAAAAAATGATGATAAGGGTTGAAAAACGCCACAAAACAATATTTAATTCCTCTATAAGGTACATAGACTATTACATGGGTGCTCAGAGGCATAAATACGCTCTCCAGGCATAGGAGAAGGCTTACAACTTAAATGGAGTTGAGAAATAACTTTGATAAAGTTTCCCCACATCCTAGAATGTCTCTTCCTTCTCAAATGAGAAGTGTTTACAATATATAGCCAATGAAAACTAGAAAGAGAGAGAAGAAACTCGACTCTACTCTTAAAATCCAAGCACCAACCATCAATTCCTACTATGAATCCACACAAAATCTGTCAAGTCTGGTTCCCTATGTCTGTTTGGCATGTTGAAGAAGGAAGAACAATAGATCGAATCAAATCAGATCTGGTAGTTGAAGAAATAAGATTCTGTAATAATGGCATGAAATATGTTTTCCCATTTTTCACCTACCTAACCTACTCAAAATTAAAATTTCAGGCTCTTGTGGCGTAGAAGAGATCAAGCCATTTCTAACGGTGCCAAATTTGTTGAATTTCAGGCACTGGATCGAAAGATATGTCCATTTGAATGTTTGAGTCAGTCCATACAAAAATGGTGAAAACCAGTTTTAGAGAATGGGTCCATGGGCCCAAAATTCACTTTGTGCCTTAAAACCATCTTCGGTCTCGACGATCCACATTTTCCATTTGGGCAAAAGTCTCTTCTAGGCCCATCGACGTATGTAATTTAGGCTTGACACGTGGCTCCTTGGACATCAATGGAGTTGCAGTTAATTTTAAAATTTACGTCTTTCGAGCCAAAAGTTTGAATTACCTTTGACGACCCACCTTCCTACCTTGAATTTTCAACATGGCCACATGGCGAGCTGCTTTGTTAGTTTGGGGACCACTTCTAGATTTACCTTTTGAAGGTGCACCGAAGAGACACGTGGTGCCTTCGCTACTGCTCTACTCCTTTGTATTTTTCTAAGTCCCTTTTACTTGGTGGGGCAAAAGTCTAACCCTAGACACATCAAGGCTTGGCACTTGTTTGAAACCTACTCCGAATTTTACTTTTGAAGTAGCATCGATGAGACACGTGGTACCATCTGCTAGCTCTCTATACTTAGATGATTTCGGCCCGCTCTGTCTCACTTTTTAACTTGGACCGCATGGCAAGACTACACTCATTTGGGTCTTTACTTTGAGATTTATATTTGAAGTTGTGCTGAGTCGACACTTGGCACCTTCCGCCGAGTAGAAGACTTTTCAATGGTTGGTGTGACTTTTGGAGTACTCTGGACGCATGGAGGCTCCGCGCTCGCTTGGGGACTATCTCTTGGGCTTGATCCTTAGAGATGCGCCATTGAGACACTTGGTAGTATAAGTCATCTCTTCCATACTTAGCCAATTTAGGCTCGCTCTGAATCATTTGTTAATCATGAAGCCTTTGAAACTTTTCCCCATTTCTCTCTTGAGACCCTCTGGTTTCTTTGACATTGGTTGGCTCTTTAGCTGACCCTGCTCCTCCATTTTTGAGCCCATATGCAACTAGATCATTATATTTGAAATGTGGGCTTGTGCAACAGAAGTGACCCTTAGATTTCTTCAATGCATGGTTGTGTTTGATCAATTTTTTGGGGGAATCGGGATAACAGGGACCAAGAGGGCTACACACATGTTGTGCATTATTAGAAAAATAATGTGGGAAGAGAGTTTTTTTGAATTTATTTCAAAATGGTTTACTCAAGGATGAACTTTAAATCCTAATAAGACAAAGATATACCATCCATGTATTCATTTAGTAGAGATATTAGTTATTCCTTTTCTTTAAGGGTTCCATTTTTGAATGATAAGATTTTGGATTATAATTGCGGTTTCTAGATTGAGATTAATGGTTTATGCACCTAATAAGTTTATAAAATATGTTTTTAGAGGGATGTCTAGATCAAAAAGTACCTCTAATGACACTATTTCCTTTGCGATCTTATTATTTTTCAAATTTATTACTCCAACTTCTCCCCATGTTTTATGAATTTTTTTATTTCTCTATGTTTACCATTGTGGTTACTGATCATACAAGATATGAGAGGAGTATATGCAAACATTGGTTAAGAATTTTAAAATATGTTGGCAATCTATAAATACATGGAAATTATTGATGTTTTTGGCATAAAGGGACAAGGGAATTTTTTTATGGATAGTGCATCCCATTGAGAACCAAAGCACTATGCTACAACATGGATCCAGTGGCTATGAGATATACTTCTTTACTTTGATATTAAGAACAATAGAAATTCTAAAGGATTCAAAATATTCAATTGGATACCAAATTCCATTTCTATATTTTCTAATGTAGGGTAAGTTATAGTAGAAATTATCTTTGAACTATTTTACCACTAATTCAAATTCTCCCAAAAAAAATAGTTTTATAATACCATGTATGAGAGGAAATAGTAATCCTAAAACTAATGACTCATATCCTACAACATTATTTTTTTAAGTCAACTCTAAATGATGTGCAATGTTATGATTTTTACCTTATTGATCATGTAATTATAAAAATTGCCATTTACTTTACTTAACTTTTTTACATTAAATTACATTTTCCATACAAGATATCATTGCTAGTTTTGAGTCATCAACTTGTTTCTCTCGTAACGTTTAATACAAACTAACTAACGTCAATAGAATTCATATTTCAGTTTGGGAATTATACTTGGTAATCATATGTTTCTTACTTAGGATGTTTTTCCACTCTAATTTGATTATCCAAACCTCTATAAGGAATCCAAATATGTGATAAATTAGTGGATATATACCCATTCAAATACTTCCAAAAATATTTTCTCATCAACATCGCATCAGCCTCAAATATGTCTACCACTTGGATATCCATAAAGTTCTAGAATATTGACAGAGAATATAATTGAACATGGGAATTAACTCTTCAAATACCACTACTACTAATTTTTTTAGATAATTGATCTTCAATCTAATTTAATCGGTGTTAGCTTAACTTTCTTTAAAATTCTAGATGACATAAAATTTGTACGGGAACATGAATCCTCCATAAATTTGTGAAATTATTTCCATAAATCCTAACTATAAGTACAATGGGAGGAACCTCGCTTTTTTCTTTGTAGAGAGTTACATTTATGTGGGTAGGCACTTTTCATTTACTAGGTTTATAAATCAAATATTTATGTAAAAGGTATGTTTTCAAAGATTTTTGTGCTAAATCATGGAGAGTTCTATGTGATTTCATTTTATTCATGTCTTTAAGTATCGTGCATCCTCTTCCTTGGGTGGATGTGGAATTTTATTATCTCTAGGGTAAGGAGGTGTGTGTATTTTTAGTTTAGGAATGGAAGTAGTCAAAGGTTACATTCATACGTTTATTAATACATAATCAATATTTTGAAAATTTTGTAAATAACAAAATTTCTTGAGTGTTCTCTGTAGGTTCATTATCTTCTTGAGATGAAAACTTTACCATTTCAAAGAACATATCAGTTCTTGTATTGGAAGATATTTTCATATTTAGATCTCTAACACTGGGATCATAGAATTGAAATTCATGGATGTATTAAAAAGCATTTTAAAAATCCACATAGTCATATTCTCTGTGTTAAGTTGTGTCATGTATGCTATAATAATTTGTAATATTAAATTTGTAATTATTAATGTCAAGATTCTTACAATTACCTATAAGATGATTTTTTATTAATGTTGTAAGAATGGTTATGTCTTTGGTAAGCATAGCCTATATATATGTTTTAATTACATCTTTTATATTAATAAAGTCATTCCTAAGTTTACACATCATCATTTTCATTGCTTCTAATTCATTATGGTATTATCATATAGGAGAATTTGAGTATGGTTTACTACCTAGATTAAGGTTGTATTATTACTTGGAACTGTTGATGCATAATCACAACACCCCTAACTATTTGCAACTCAAAGAATTGAGACCGTCAGTTTGATTGCATAACATGGAGATTTTCCCAAAGTGTGGGACTTTGCAATTGGGAAAGCTCTCCAGATTAAGGTCGGTTCCTATTCCTCTATTCTGATGCACATATCCAAATTGTAGAGGATCTACTCTAAAATCTACTATAACTTTCCAAGGAGATAGGGTTAAGAAGATTACATGAAATTAAACCTAAACTAATAGAGGTGATGCACCAAAAGGAATGTTGAACACTTGATTTACATGGATATAGAAACAAAAATAAGATTAAGAAGGGTGAAAATACACCATAGATCAATCCACTAATGAGAATCCACTAACCATTAAAAATTAATTAAAAATGTAATACAACCACCATGCACACGAGAGAACCAAGATTACAATGAGAGATCGGAAGATGTAATGAAAAAAGAGAGGGCTGAAATTGATGTAAAAACTTATGTTATTAATCCACACATTTGATATAGTGCATTACAATGGACAAAAGGAAATATTGCATTAATAGTTTAGATGGGAGATTTGAGCTCCACAAATTCAATTCTGAGACAAGAGAAGAACGAAGCGTGTAAAGAAAAATTATCCAACATTAGAAAAATGACCCTCCTTACAATACATAGGGAGAGTGAGATAAAGGGGAGAGAAGAATCAAATCTTTCTTCAACCACCCCAAAATGCATTTAATTATCCTTAAAAATGATGGGTGCCACTACAACACACATGCCTCCATGTAATTTTCCTTTTGGGCAAGAAAATAAGCCCATACCTTCATCATTATGGAAGGTGGGAAGTCTAAAAACCCCTCTAAAAATGGAAGACTGTATTTCTTCATTTTGAGGAGATTTCCAAAATTACTTTATTGTGTAAATCCGAGCTCCCAGTCAAAATTAATGGCCATCTGAAGGTCGGGGTGTCATTCTAAAAAAATTGAGAACTGTTAATCTTCCTTTTTTGGAGTCCAAAATACATGCAACCTATGAAATACAAAAATTCATAACTTCATACATTTTGACTTCAAAAGATGGGTTCCTGTTCATCTATTTGAGTGCTTAAGAGTTCAAAACTCTAAAACCCCGCAGAGCCTGAAATTTCGACTTGTGTTTCGGGACCTTTACCTTTTCGGGATTTTAGTTATTGTTCATTGGAAAATTGGCTTGAGAGTTATAAAACGCCAATCTCTGAAATTCAAACTTCAGGTTTTTAAACTTTCACTCTTTCACACCTTTGAAATTGTTCATCACTCAAATCAGATCAAGAGTTCCAAACCTATGAAACCCAAAACACTAAAACCATGAACTTAGAAAGTACAAAATTGGGACCTCCAAAAGTCTAAAATTCCCGCTACATTAACCATGAGATCAAGTTTGACCTCTAAAATCTGAACCCTTTCCGACTTCGACTTTCAAAGCATTTTTAGAATTTTCCTCGGTTTTCCAACCGGGTCATCTCCTATCTCGAAAGTCCAAAACGTGAAAGTACAAAATTTGGACTTTCGAGGTTTTTTACCTTTTCCTTTCCCGGCCTAAGGCACTATTTACCTTCCCATGCTCATCGAGATCTCTCGAAAATCCAAAATCCCGAAGTCTAAAATTTGGACTTTCGGTATTGGACTTTACTATTTCCTTTTTCCCACTTTGTCTCTAAAATACCAAATGCCCGAAGTTCAAGAACTTTGGGCCTCGGCTCCATTATTTTCTCTCAATATCTAATCTCCTTCAACGTTACTTTAGCCATTCCTTTTCCAATCCCAGCTACAACTTGACTGCTCAATCGAAAGAAAACTCCAATGGCCAAATGAATCTCTCCATCATCTTAGTGTGCAAGGTCATGTTGTTCAATTTTACCTAAGTAACAAAATTGGATAACATGAACTTCAATCCATATAAGAAAAAGACTTAGAGTAGGTATTTGGTTTAAATATGGGGTGTTATGGAAAACAATTTGAATGATAACAAATATTTCCTCTTTAGGGTGTAATTTTCTATTAATGATGAGGGATTTGAAATAGGATTCAGTTTGGTTAGTGATAGTATCTCTTCTAACAAACATGGAAGTGATTGGGTACAAGGTGTTTTCATACATTTCTAGAGCTAGATTCTTGGTATGCTTTATAATGGGGTTACACTACCTATTATGTATTTAAGTATAGAATTGAAATCTCTAATAAGATCAATATTTTCCTTTTACTCTAGGAAATTAATAATATAAGACACTTTTTCAATAACATGTCTAAATTGAGCTAAAAATATTTCCTCAAAACCTTTCAAACTACTAATTGAACCATGGGCTATAATAAACAACCGACCATATGTAGTATATTTAAAATTTAGTGAAAATAACATACATGCCACATACAAATATCTTACATGTACAATAGTTAAACATGATTTAAAAGATCTAACATGGTCTTTTGTGGTTATTCTATTGGTCATGTCTCCAAGTGGAAAAAATATCTATGGATTTCTAGAAATATAACGAGTTCCTCAAGGGATAGTAAGTGGATTTCCCCATCCAAGTTGGTTGAGCCATTTGAGGTTGTGTATAAGGAGGTAAGAAAGTGAACTAGGGAAAAAATGTGGGAGAACTAGGGATTGACTTGGATCATTTTAGTTTTCCTTTATCTAACTAGACCTTGCTATTAAGTGATACAGTTGCCCTAGCCTTGTAGAGTAAGATCTAGACCTTATATTCTGATGTTACAATCCATCTTTAAGATGTTCAATGATAATTAAATTTAATGATTAGATAAAAATGTATTATACAACTCACCTAAGACAAAATAACATCCCTCTACTTAAATTCATGTCAAGAAACCACTGTAAATTATAGATCAAAACAAGTTAATCAATACTTTTAATGAAACACAATCTAAGCATATTAATAAACACACAAGACATAAATTTAAGCCCTTATTATATCATCACAAAAGTGTTGGATTATTTGTGTACACCTTAAAAAATCACAAAAGAGGGATCAACCTAAGTCATTTAAATTTTTTTCTAGAATGTTGGTTATATGAATTAAATATGCAAGACTTATAACTTCAATTGGAGTCTATTTGTCTTGATTTTAACTTGTAGAAGGTTGGTGTGTTTGGGTAAAACATCATTTAATTATTACAAATATGAATGATTTAATTAATTCTAAGACTAACCAAAAGATATTTACAATGGCTCATGAATGGGTTTTTATAAAAATAAAATTGGAAAAGAGAAGCCATAAAAGAGAACATGGCTATCACCTTTTACTACTAAGTGTATTAAGTACCTTACACAATTTAAATATCATAAAACTAGAATTAATAAGAAATAGTTGAATTCATTCATATATCAAATCCAAGTAATTAGTTTAAAGGAATTGAAAACTAAGAATACATAATAATTATAAATGATGTTATTATTCCATGTGGATTTATAACTTTCCTCTCTTAACTTGTTTCTTACATAATTTTCAACCTTACGAGTTCTTAGGTCTTGGGAACATTGTCTCTCTCTCTCTCTTGATTCCCCTTTGTGAAATTGCATGACTATTTGGCTCTAAGGTGGTAAGTCTTGGAACTATTTGGTATACTCCAAGATTTGAAATATTACATTCTATTGATCCTCGTTGAGGAAAAATATCAGAATGTATGGCCTTGCAATGAAATTTGATTCAATCCTTAAATCTCAAAATCTAGGGATCTCAAATCTCTTGGTGATTCATGCCACATGATCATTTCAAACACGGTAAATTTAAAGAAACCCTAAAAAACCATAGATATTACTTGGAATTTTTTTTTAAAATGACTTTTGAAATCTTGGCGCATGCTACAAATTGAAAAGAAATGATATCCCTAAGAAACAACTATCATCTAGTAGTATAATACTACCATATGGTAGAAAAATTCTCTTTTGTGCGAGTGGTAAAGGTGATTTGAATATAAAAAGTTGGGTATTACTGTAAATGGTAGGTGAATACAACCAAAAAAATTAAATTGTACCCAAAAATTTTAGGGAAATAACAAGAAACGTAATACCTTAAAATTAGCCAAATCCACATTTTAAAATCCAAATATTCATGAATTAACAAAGATTAGCCACTAAAATTTACATTAATTTTGAGATTAATAATTAGTAATTTTTCTCAAAAATTCTCTAAGTGTTGATAAGATGAGCAACATAGTTAAAGTTTATTGTTTGGAAACAATGGAAAACATGAAGGAAACCATCATTTGCACATCTAAAGCCCATTTGACTCCCAAAAGTTTCTAGAATTTCATTTTTATTGATTTTTAGAATTAAAAATCAATATAAATTAAATCAAACTAGTGAAAGAACATATGATGATAAAAAGTTAATTAAAAATCTAGACTTTAAATATATATATATATATATATGTGTGTGTGTGTGTGTGTGTGTATGTG
This sequence comes from Taxus wallichiana var. yunnanensis, assembly GCA_018340775.1. Classification (NCBI taxonomy): domain Eukaryota; kingdom Viridiplantae; phylum Streptophyta; class Pinopsida; order Cupressales; family Taxaceae; genus Taxus; species Taxus wallichiana. The sequence continues at coordinate 975,587,626 of CM031239.1, forward strand.
TGTGTGTGTGTGTGTGTGTGTGTGTGTGTGTGTGTGTTAAACTATACCATTTAAACATGTTTGATCAAAATGCAAAAGAAAATAATTTAAAACATGTTAAACTAAGTTTTAATACCTAATGAATAAATAAGGACTCCATTTTCTTGTAAAATGGAGGTTTATTTGTGACAACTATACTAGAAGTGGTTTATCCATAATAAATAACTCATAATCTCGCTAATTGGAAAAATAAAATTTAATTTATTTAATGGCTTAGAAAAAGTTCCAAATAATCTTTGGAATTTTCCTCATAATATGTAATAAGATTCTTCCTCCTTTTTGAATGAAGATTAGCCATAAATGTTGAAAACATTTTTTTCTACACCATAGTGAAAAAAATTTCATTCTATTCCTCTTGAACGTATTTTCACAAATTGGCCTTTGTCAAATCTATACATTCTTTGTAACTAGTTTTACGCTCCACACTATCTATGTATGAGTAAGTAGACAATTATAGTCATGCTTAAGAGAAAATTGAAGTTTCACAAGCCTACATATCTATAACATAGTGGTAATTTATGTCTTTTGTAAATGTAAACTAAAATCAAATAATAATAATAAAATTACACCAATATAATTATTTCACAAAAACTTGCCAACATATTATGGTTTACATATTTATATAATTTTCCATTATTTTTCTAATTTCTCTTATCTATATTTAATGTTTTATATTTCCTAATTCTTATGTAAATTTTAAAAATTTATCACTTTCCATCAAATTTGGTATTCAGTCAAGTCATGGATATCATGAAAAAGGCACTATTAACATATTTTGTAATTATAATTTCCATAGTAGATATGTATGTGACATGTTGTATCATTGCATTGAAATGTGTATTCTTCAAAAATGATTGAAATAATTCAGTGAAATGAATTGAAAATATTGAGGGATATGCGAAAAATAGGTTTGTTTAAAAGGCCTTGGAATTTTCTAAAAAAATAAAATTACAACATATTATTGAACCCTTAAATTTTTTTGCATGCATTCTAACATGTGTCATACTGGGAGCTTTGGAACATGAAATATATTTTAAAAACAATGTAATTTAAGAATATAATTTTTGTTTGTTGTAGTTACGGGATCCTTTATACAAATGTATGTAAAATGTGGAAGTATAGAAAAGTCATGTGAACTACTTTATGAAAATATTGGAGTAGATGCAATCTTATAGAATACATTTATTATAGGATGTGAAAAAAATGAGTTTGTTGAAATACCTTATGCACTCTTAGCATGCAAATAATATTTGAGAGATTTAAAACCAGACTCTAAAAACTTTTACAAAATAATCCTAGCATTTGCAAAAGCAAAATGTTTCGAACATGGTATGGAAATTGATCAATGCCTATGGGAAAGTGATTTTTATGAAATGTTTCTATTTCCAGTTGAGTAATAGATAAAAATGGTATAATACTAGATTATTAATATGTCTAAGATATGTATAACTAGATGTCACCGTAGGGAAGATGTGACGTAATCGATCAGAAGATGATTTTCAAATTCTTGAAGGGAGGGATGTGTGTCCTATTCCTATGTATGGAGAATCTTTTCGGAATCAAGTTGGAGACAGGGGTCGACATGGGCAGTGTGTCCGGTACTAAATGGATCTTAGGCATGGGTTGGTAATATTGATTCAAATGGGATCTCTCTATCCCCTTCTTTGGTTGATAGAATTTCCTCCCTGAATGTGGATGATCAGTACTATATTTTACCTCCAAGAATATAAGACTAGGATTGTTGGGTTGTTTTCTACTTTTAGACCAAAAATAGACCAGGTTAAGGAATGGGATAAGCGAAATGGAGGATCAAGGGTTATTTGGAAGTTATTTCCTTGACCAATGAATCTTTTATATCTTTTTTGGTTGAATAATGATATTCTTGATGTGGTATAGGGGGACCTTGTTTTATGGCAAAACCATTATTAATATTTGTGATGGAATCTAGGGGCCTCTACGGAATCTATAGTTCCTTGTTGGACTGTTTGGGTGCGCTTTCTTGGCATTCCCATTGAATTTTGGGACTAAGAGGTTTTTTTGGGATTAAAACATCTTTTGGACAACTACCATCGTGTTATCCTACCACTCTAGCTAGGACCGAGAATGGTGTGCGCGGATTATTTATTAGTGTGAATAAGGGAAAACGTCTCCCTTAATCCATCTACATAATATCCTCACTTGGATCTAGAGTCCATGTAATCATTTATGAATACTCCCCTTTATATTTCTCCAAATGTCACTCGATTGGTCATGGGATAGATAAATGCATTTTCTGTTAGAGTAGGTATTTACCTCACCTCATGTTCACCTAGGTACTTTATTTACCTTTATTGTATTTATCCTCACCCAGTTATGTGTGTGGATATTTATTTTATCTTATTTATCTATTAGAAGATATTATCTAGTTGTTAGGTATAGTTCTTTCCTTGATCTATGGTATTGACTAGATCCTTGATGTCTAGTTCTCTCCAAAATCTATGGTCTTGACTAGTTCTTTGATGACTAGCTCTTAGATTATTATTCCTTGCCTATTTAAGCAAGGCCCATTCTCAATGTATTTAATTGAGTTCCATAATAATATATGATATTGCTTCTCATTTATTTGCAAAGGTTTTATGTAAAGTTATTATGGTGAATTGCTTTCATCTTATAGATCGTGGTGTTTGATTAGCACCTATGTTATTGTCTTGGTACGATCTGGTTATCATTCCTTTCATTTTCCCTCTAATGGTTTGGTAGGATAAAGACATTGGGGATGAACCCATTTCTAGACATGTGGTGTCGTGGTTTGGGGATTACACCCGTGGGATGGAAGTTTCAAAGCTAACTTATCAATCTAGGTAGGCCCTTATTGTTTCCACATTGGGTCCTATCATTGATGGATAAGCTAACCTAGTTGGGGAAGGGTGTGTCGTGACCAAGTTTTAAATGACTTTAATAATGAAAATGTTGTTGACTTAGATGAGGAAGATGACACCTCGACGAATATGATGGTTACTCAAATGATACGACGAAGAGGTCTGTAGATGATGGCACCAAGAATGAGGTGTCGGATTTAGCGAGGTGAAGGGGTTCTTGAATATTTAAGGGAGCCAAAGGAATTAGCACTGATTGGGATGGATACTGAACTAGAGAATAAGATAAAATTAATGGATATATTAGCGACACTAGGAACTTTGGTTGACATGCACACTGAAATTTTTCTTTGGCTCTAGCTAGAAATCCCTAGGAGGGAAGGAAACATTTCGGGGAAGGAAGATATTGAGAAATATTTTGTGTAAAGGAGATGGAATTATACAATTGACCAGTTCCTGAAAGGAATATTAGAAGCTTTTTTACCCATAAAAAGTTAGCTCACTCCTAGATTAATCTCGATACCACGAAGATCCTTTATTTCGGGAGGACGAGTGCTATCATGTATATATAAACTTGACATATAATATTGTAGTATTTTATGATTTATATGATGGGTGAAATATGGTGTATTATAAAAAATATAAATGCAAGAATATCGTTCCACTCTCGGGAAAATCATTAGGAGAAGATACAAAAACTATATAGATCTTGTACTCACATGATTATATTTTTTTGTGGATTCTAGGATTGCTTTTCTTTCTTAGTTTTTTCTATTCTTTGTGATCTTGTTGTGTTCAATTTCCATTTATTTTTGTGCTTCACTACTTTTATCTTGCTATGTCCTTTTTGTTCATGAGTAAGATCCCAGTCAAAAAACCTTTTACCACTAATAAAAATTATGCCAAGGATAGAAAGACACATTTTCATTTAGAGATAATCATTTGGAGAAGTAATTTGATTATCAAAATAACTACAAGTAGGCCTCTCGGGGTTTAATTGTGTATTAAAGTTTTGTGTGGATGTTGTTGAAAAATTTGTCAATTTACATTCGAATGAGCATCTATATAATGCAGTAGTTAATTATTGATTCAAGTCTTATAATATGTTGTGGAGAAACATGGGTAGGAGAAAATTATATAATAACATAGGAAAATTTTCCCATTTGTGGATATATTTCCATTATATTTCATAGATTTATATGAGTTGTACGTTGTTCATCAATGTTAATGCAGAAGTTAATTTAATATCAATTTTTAATTTATTTGCATTGATAGTTAATTAACATTTCTAATAACATTATGGAATACACACACACACACATATATATATATATATATATATATATATCATAATAAATTTAATTTTTGTACAATTCCATCACACGCTAGGCATTGCAAAAACAATCACAATGAGCCCGAGATACACAAAAAATTATATAATGTCCTGAAAAATGGAAACTAAGCGATAAAATCCCAAATGGCCTATCAATCCCTGTGGGATCCCTAGGATGGTGCACAACTGCATCCAATATTTCTAATAAAACTATGACATCAAGAATGCACTTAATCGTGGAAGTGGGAGTGATGAAAGCCATTGGCTATGGTCTCACTATGAGAGTGGATATACCTCATAAATCACTCAAATTTCTCATATGTGGCAACCAAAGTACGGAGAGAAGTCATAATCTCTGCTACCCTCTAGATGGGTGCAAACACATTAGTGTTTCTTTCGCTTCTAGTGGCTGTCCCGTATCTTCGTCAGCTCATCTCAGGTCTTCCTTGAGGGAATCACCAAGGTGTTCATGCACACTAGGCGAATAAAATCTTGCCACTCTTGCTCAATCACTGCAAGAAAAGAGATGAGCAAAAAATGGTGAGTCAAAAGATAAATAATAATAATAAAAAAATACCAACTAACATTTCAAGACAACAAGGTCAAAAGAAAGGATTTAACATACTTAGATCTCCGTGAATCCATGTAGGGTCGTAAATGTTGCTACTCGGCCGATGATTCATGAGCCTCCCAAGACCAGAAGTGAGATGTTGTCCCATCACAGACTCATCATCTCCCTATTAATCACGAGGAAGTGTTCCCTTAGAGACAAGTTTCTCCTCCTCTACAGCCACCTCCTCCTGCTCCACTCTTAGAACATCCATGTGAGTTGTGTTGTCGGGTCTCACCACCCAATCCCTCATCATTAGAACCATCGTCATTCTCCTCTCCACATAACTCCTCACCAAGTATCATCTCATGTATAAACCTTAGATTTGGAGTCCATGTCTATGGGCTCATCCTCTTCCCCACTATGAGAAGTGTAATTCCCGCTAAAACAACCCACTTGAGACTTAAGAACAACCTAGGATTAGAAAAAAAAATATGGGATAATTTTTTTGATTAAAAGTGTCTACTACTGTGTTATAAAACAATAGTTTCCAGAAGCAAGGTTTAGAGGCCTAATAAAAATATTAGCTCGTAATTTTCCCATTACAACAATTATTAAATATACAGGGTCAAAACTAAGGGTTAGAATAATCATTAAGATTAAGAGGCCAATTTCTCACTCTCCTACCCCCTGATAGGATTAAGATATTCAACCTAGTTTTTATCAAAATCACCACACTTGAAACCTTCTAAAAACATTCCCATTAGATAGGAAAATTTATCACCTTTCCAGTGATATAAATAATTCCTCCTAACTCCTGTATTTCCAAACTTATGGGTTGGCGGACCTTGTGAGGAAAATTTTACCAAGGCGGGCCGGTGGGCCTAGGGGAGGAAATTTTCCCTGTGGGTAAGGTGTCGCAAGCCACAGGGAGAAATTTTTCCCATAGGAGGAGGAGGAGTCGGGTCATGGGTGCTTGGGAGGAAATATCTTCCCGCACATGGGTGCAGAGTAGGGAAGAAGATTTGGAAATTTTCCTGATGGGGCAAAAAGCCACCTTTGCACCCGCACACCTGCAAGTCCACAAGACCACAAGGGACACATGGAGCCTCCTAAGCCAATGAGGAGAAAGTGGGGTGGTAGGGATAAAATAAATCTATCACCAAGCGAAAAGGGTAAAATTCACCTGTGCCTCCGCTAACGCGAGAAGATGCCACATGTTAGCCAACCATTGGTTGCGGGTTGGTCGGTGGTGGGGATTATTTTGAAATTTTTCCCAAAATATTTATGAAGCGTTAAGGCTAAAAATATCCACTCCTCGGCCTGATGCCTCATGAAGCCATGCGGCAACACGTGATTCGGGTCGTGGGTTGGCGGAGGCTACAGGAAAACTTACAAATATTTTATTGTTGAAAGTGTGAAAGGTTGAAATTGATCCGAGCATCCACCGATGCCCAATGAAGTCACATGACGATAAAGGATTGGCAGCAGAGCAAGTGGAGGAAAAATTGCCAAATAATTTTTTTGGACTTAGATCATTTTTAGACAAAATGAAGGCTTGCGGGTCAGCGGAGCAGCGAGAAACTTCATGACTTTGCACTTTTTGGCAAAAATCAAAAAAATAAATTTTTAGCCTGTGGGTCCACCCAAGAATATTTTATTCATTTAAATTTGATAGTTAGATTATTTTTGAAGCCAAACGAAGTAAAAACTTCAGAAGGCCATAAATTTTGATAGGAAACTCGAGTTTTTGGCAAACGAGGACTTTCTAGAAAGCTCTCGATGTCCTCCTTGCACATAAACCTTAAGAATTTTATTTTGATAAATTTTAAAGGGTAAATTTTTAGAAAATGGATTTCTTTCACTCGAAGTGAACTGGTATTTTAAAATTATCAATTTTGTTCAAATTTTCATTAATTCTTTTCATCTTGCCAAATAGGCATGAAGAATTTTACTTGGAAAATTTTAGGATAGATTGCAAGGTTAAAATTTTCTTGATTGGTTTGCATTCGAAAATTTTCTAATGTTTTCACAGTAGAAACCCAAATTTTGCCTTTACTTGATTTGAAAGGTTCTTTAAAAATTTCTTCAGTGTTTTAGTTTAGTTTGGGGATCATTCTGATCTCATTAAGTCCAAATGAATATTTCATTTGTCTCTTATAAATTTGCAGGGTTGTTTTGGACATTTGATAAAAAGAAATTTGCGAAGTATACAGTGAAGTAGAAATGAGGTTTGTACACTTCAAGAACAGAGATTAACTATCTCTTTTTTCATGCATTAAAAAAAATTGAATTTTTTCCAATGCTATTTTTAAATAGTTTTCTTTGCTTCAATCAACTTGTTGGTACCCAAATTTAATCTCCTTAAAATGCTGAGAAACATCATAGACCTCGCAAGACGCTTAGAGGAAGATAGATGATCATGTATGTAATTTTGTATTTGGGGAAGCAATTTATTTGACTTTAGGAACCTGGGTTTGAACAAAAGTGGGTAGCACCTTAAGAGGATTCGACCCATCCTCACTACTTTATGGTTATGCCTTTCAACCAAGGTGAGATAACCTTTTTGTAACCTTTTATTTATGGAGGAGATGGAGATATCCTTCCTAATGAAGTTGTTAAGGAGACCTTGAAGAAAATATTAACAATGTAACAAAATCTAACTCTCATGAGTTGTCACTCTAGATAGTGGAGATATTCTCTAGGCAAGGTTCAGGCTACTAAAGACATTTGGAATCCTGATTTTTTGGCATGTTTTGGTAGTAAAATTTATGCATTTGTATACACACATGCAAAACATGGGTAGTATGGGTAGGGTTAGTTGTTTTTAAAGAACCTTTGGTGGGAGGTGAGGAAGAATGAACTTGATTTTCCAAATCTCTGAGAACTCTTACAAAATGGAAAGTCTAGACAACATAATACTTCATAATAGCTAAAATGTTCCTTTAACAAGAATATGTGCTTCAATGGAGGCCCATATTAGCACTTTTTCACACAATCTATGAGATTCTAACACAAAGTTTTGAGTTAAAAGACCCAATAAAACATCAAAATCTAATATCAATCATGCCTGAGGTACACCCAGAGGCTTACAAACAATCTTTGTCAACAAATGAAAGAAAAGTGATTTTAAATCATTTATTTCACCCCCAGATGAAAGCTCTTCTAAGAAATGAGATTGTAAATGCCACTAAACTATCACAAGGATTGAGACCTATGTGATTAAGACAAATTTTGATACAAGATTGCAACAAGAATAAGAAAAACTATTTGCAGACATTCAGAAATGAAACAAACACATTTTGCTCAAGATCAACACAGAATAACTCAAATTTGATTAAATTTATCAGGGAAAGTTTCTAGAACAATCTCAGAGCTTGTCAATGGTTGTACACTTACAACCACCTTGACACGATCAAACTTAATACAAAAAGAGATATACAAGCTTCTTAGACGACTTCTCAAAAGACAGGATTTGTCAAATTTTCCTCTTGGGAATTTTCTTTGACCTCTAACACTCCAACCATTTGCATGAAAATTTGTGCCATTTATAACATTTACAACAGAGCCCCTTCTTCCCCAAAAGACAAAAACATTTAATGTACCAGTGCTCACCATGATCTCGATCACGATTCCCAAAATCAGATCTGTAAAAGTTGTCAGGTGCTCATGGGGCAGATCTCTTCAAAAATCTTAGCATTCAACTCCTTCATTTGGTAGAACACTCCTCCTTCAACTTGCCAACCACTTCCACCCCTAATCTATCAAATCTGGTTCCTTGCATGCTCGAGAGAAGAAAAATGGAAAATCAGATTGAGCCCAATAGTTAGACCATTTTAATGGTGAAATATATCTCCAGATCTCTCCCACCAAACTTAGATATCAAAATTAACTCCCCTCTCTATTTATCATATAGGAAATACCAAGAAATCATGAAGACATGCACTTCCATGCATGTTTCAGTAAAAATTGGGGAAAAAATAGATTTAGACTCATAGTTTTTGGTTATCTTTACTTTGAATTTGGGTCATCCTTGTGGAAGATTAAACTTTAAAATAGGCTCGGGTGTTTCCTTTGAATTTTTACAACCTTTGGAAAAATGGAAAAAAATTCCATTTTGCTCCGCACCTTTGCCCTTGGGAAATGATCCTGAGACGTGTCCTAAGGTGGGTCCTCAGTGGAACCATGGCTAAATTCTGCCATTTCACCCCCTTTTTGGAAAGAAAAAATTTTCCATGTTTTCCCCCCACACCTCTGCCCTTAGCTTTCCCACGTGTCCTCTCAACCTTGGGTCAAAGTGAAACTTTTTCCCTGCCTCTTAAATTTTCTCCAATCAAGAGCCTAGCGGGACCATAGGGTGGGTTCAATTTTTTTCCAAAGTAGCCAAAAATAAAAAGTTCAAAAATAGACCTTCCCACACCCCATCTAATTAGAAGAATCCACGTAAGCACCAAAAGAACCAATCAGATTTGAGTGGGGCCACGGGACCAAATTTTCCTTTTTCTACCAAAAAACCAAAAAGTGATAAGTTAAAGCATTTTCCTGTCATCCCCTGACCAACCAAAAGAAGCCATGTGACCACCATTGAACATTGAGGAATAAATTTGATAGGAAAAAGACACCCGTTAGACCGTCAAAATACAGAAAATCACCATTCAGAAACCCGATTTTTACTAAGGATGAAAATTTCTTTTGAAACAAAAACAAGTGAATCATGGTTCGAGCATCTTTTGACCATGGATTTGGATTTTCAAAGGCATACAAATATAGATTAACCATTCTCGAGCTTCCATGGTTGAGGAAAAATAGGAAAAATGGCAGAGCCCGTGGACTTTGAAGAAATTGGGGCAAAAACAGGGTAGACTCGGAGACTTCTTCAAGGAGGGACATGAAAATGGATTTTGCAAACAACTCAAAGCATTTCAAATGGAAATAAAAGCAGAAAACCCACATCGAGAGATAGAAAATTTCACAATACATAGATCAGAGGAAAATAATGGCAAATGGGGCGAGATAGATCTGAGCACCAACATCGGCTCCGACTCGGGGATGGGCACTCCCTGTGAGTGCCACAAGAACAATGGTAGACCAAGTGCCAAAAATATCCATTGGGCAAAGGATTCAGCTTGCAGAGTAGAGAAACAGAGCCATCTCTCAAAAATAAATAGAGAAACAAACAAAAACAAGCCACCAAGGACCAAAATGAGAAAAACACAAAAAAAGGAAACAAACAAGCAACTATACACTGTATAAAAGATGTTTACCCTGATTTAGAGAAAACAATCAAGGAAAAATTTCAAGCATTTTCCATCCTAGATATGACCATGCCAAGAGGTTCTGATATGTTTTCATCAACTAGAAATATACCTCTTTTTCTTCTCTGTTCATTTTGTAAACCATCCATTTTCTCTGAAGCTCCTCCATTGTGTTTAAGTCAAATTCTTTAACATTTTTCAAGGCTGAATCATAGACCAAATTCCTAGAAAAAATAGCATACTTAGGATCTCTGTTTTCAACACTTTCATACTCCTGAAATCCACAAAACTCAAAGTTGTTAAGATCAACATCTACTTGCAAAACTTCATAAGATGCATTTCTTGGGTCTTCAATCAAGTACAACATCTTCTTCTCTCCATATAATTTCACCAAGTTTCCTTCAATGGGGATAGTGGCATAAGACATGTCCATTTGCACACTACCACCAACACTTGCTGCCCACTTTCTTGACAACAACATCCCCCACTTGGCAGGGCAGTCAACAATCACCACATCAAGTTTTAAGTTCCTTCCAGGATAAGATGCAAGTTGCACAACCAGATCTTTGACACATCCCACCACTGGCACCTCTCTAGAGTCCATGGCAGTGCACTTCCCATATGTTATTGTTACTTTGATACCTAGCTCATTCATGACCTCAAGAGGCATGACATTACATGAAGCTCTAGAATCAAACATACAAGTTATGTAAAACTTGTCTTTGATAACCAGGGTAGTGAAAAATGGATCCACATTCAGCTGGGATTTAACCAAAGAAGTTCCTAAATAAACCTCTGGTGGTTCCCCAGCTCTTCCAACACTTGTGGCTTTTCCAACACTACAACAGTAAGGGGAATCCCAACCTTGTTTACATCTCTGTCCTGTGTGATCTCTTCCTCTTTGAATCCTAAGTATTCAAAATCCCTCTTCTTGTGCTCAGGGATCCTAAGCAGCTCAACAACTGGGATAGGAATTTTTATTTGACTCAAAACTTGGGCAATGTCATATGGAACAAATTTGGGTAAAGCAACACTAGGAGAAAGATTGGAAAATTCATCAGATGGAATGGGATTATTTTCAGTTTGGGCATGGGGAGGAACACAAGTTTTTCTTGGGGAAACAAGATCTCTACCAGATGCATTTTTCTTTGGGGTTTCTTTGGTAAGCAATGGAAATTTTGACTTGGCTTGTGGCCCCTTGGCAGCTTTACTTATGGTATTGTGCTCCTTTTCTTGGGAAACTACAACATTCATTAATAGTTTCCTATCTTCTTCTGAAGGAACTCCTCCATCATACTTTTCAATCATTAATGCCCTCAAGTATTCAAAATCATTAGTGGGAAATTCAAAATCTTGTACAGTGTCTACTTCTAAAGTATGAGAGGGAGGAAGAAGAGGTACCCAGTGGATGCAATCCCAAAAAAAAAATAGAGTTCTAGCACTTATTACCTTAGTTGAAGTTGCTTCCCTTGGCAAACTTGCAGGGATCTCCATCATGCAGGCATCATCATCATTATCATCACCAGCTTCTTCCTCTTCTTGCTGATCTTCCTCACATGGAGCATGGGGCATGAAACATCTGTCACACCAATCAATGACATTTTTCTCCTCCACAACAACAACTCTGGTAGCTAAAGGATTAGGTACCATTCTATTTTCCTAGATTGGGATTTCCTGTTTCCAAATCCAATAGGTCCCTTTCCTCTATCATCATCTCTTTGGTGATTTGTAAACCTTTCTTGGCCCTATTTCTTGTGTTGACCTTGTGAACTTTTCCCAATCCCCTTTTTTGCCCGGGCTAGTTTGTATGATATTTCTTTAACACTCCCTACCAAAGTTTTAACAACTTCCTCCAAATCAGCAGCCTTGCTTGTGAGAGGTTTTTTGGGTTAATCAACTTTACACCCTCCCTTTTTGGAGGCTTTCCAATTGCCTTGATATTGTTTTCAATTTGCAAGGCCATAGTGAAGGCCTGCCTCAAATTAGTAGGGTTTTTGTCCCTCAAGTAGTAAGCAACCTTTTTATCAAATGCATATGAATATTTGATTAAACATGATTCATCACATGGCCTTATCCTAAAAGGAAATCTCCTCAAGGTCTTGTTAAACCTTATGTTGAAATCATGTACTGACTCATTAGGATTCTTTTTTATGTTTTCAAATTCTGTCAAAAGAAACCTAGGGTCAGTTCTATCACCATACTACAATTTAAATGCATTGCTCATCTCAGTCAAAGAATCAATAGAGTTATCTGGCAAAGCTTTATACCAGTGCCTTACGCATCCTCTTCCAAAGTATGGATAAACAATTTGATATACACATACTCATGTTCAATCTCAAATTATTCCATCATATTGATAAAAATATTTAAATGTTGATCACCAGTTATAGCATTGTTTCCTTGGAACTTTGGTAGTTTGTTCCTTACTTCTTGAGGAACTACATTTGGATAACCAACCATCCTACAAAATTTATAGGTCCAAAGGTATTTACAACAAATGGAGGTCTAGGTGGGGGCAAGGCCATGTTGTTTTGAGGAGGTGACCCTAGAGGGGTGACAAATTGATGAGGGGATAAAGGTATTTGAAACACAGGGGTATAACTTTCAAAATGGGTATCCCATAAAGGACTTGTCTCTTGGAAATCCGTATCAACTTTTAAAAAGATAGGATAGAATGAGAAGAAATTTTTCAAAATCAAATGAAGGCCCTTCTCAGTTGGAGAATTCAATTCCACAAATAGGCTACCGATTAGAAGCACTTGAATTACAGTCTTCAATAATAGGCCAATCACTCTCATCAATGGAGATCCCCTTTCTTGTCTGCTGATCTCCAACAGCTCTCCAGGATTTTCTTCCTTCTAATTTTTTTTCCTAGCTCTGGAAATAATGTCCTAGTAGGATCCTTAGCAAAGAAATACCTTCTTCCTTCCATCTTTGCAAAGATTAGTAACAAAAATCACTTGACAGAGGTTAAGACACTAGTACTCTTCAATAATTAGATCAACAGGGAGTCACCACTAAGGATTTCCACCTTAGTTGTGCAAATGCACTAAATATGATCTATCAAATGTTTTTCAACACTAGAAACTGGAAATGGAGAGACTCTGACTTTTCTTTACCCAGATCTATCAATGAAAGCTAGTGCACTAGGTGTAGAAACTGAAATAATTGCACTAGGCACTTGGAGTATATAAGAAGTGTTTTACCAAGGTCTAAATATGAACTACAATCACTATGTCCCTAGAAATGGTGCCAGAAGTGTTGTTGATGGGATAAATAGATATGAACCTAGTGAATCAGCAAATAGTCTCAACAACTCAAATAAGTCCCAGCAATGGTGCCAGAAGTGTGTTGGTACCCAAATTTAATCTCCTTCAAAGGCTGAGCAGCATCATGGACTTGGTAGGATGCTCAGAGGTAGATAGATGATCATGTATGTCATTTTGTAGTCGGGAAGCAATCTATCTGACTTTTAGGCACCCAGGATTTGAACAAGAGTGGGTAGCACCTTAAGAGGATTTGACCTATCCTCACTACTTTATGGTTGTGCCTTTCAACCAAGGTGAGAGAACCTTTTTGTAACCTGTTATTTATGGAGGAGATGGAGATATCCTTCCTAATGAAGTTGTTAAGGAGACCTTGAAGAAAATATGATCAATGCAACAAAATCTAACTCTCATGAGTTATCACTCTAGATAGTGGAGATATTCTCTAGGAAAGGTTCAAGCTACTAAAGACATTTGGAATCTTGATTGTTTTTGCATGTTTTGGTAGTAAAATTTATGCATTTGTATACACACATGACAAACAGGGGTAGTATGGGTAGGGTTAGTTGTTTTTAAATAAATTTTGGTGGGAGGTGAGGCAGAATGAACTTGATTTTCCAAATCTCTAAGAACTCTTACAAAATGGAAAGTCTAGACAACAATAGAATACTTCAGAATAGCTAAAATGTTCCTTTAACCAGAATATGTGCTTCAATGGAGGCCCAAATTAGCACTTTTTCACACAATCTATGAGATTCTAACACAAAGGCTCGAGTTAAAAGACCCAATAAAACATCAAAACCTAAGATCAATCACGCTTGAGGTACACCCAGAGGCTTACAAACAATCTTTGTCAACAAATGAAAGAAAAGTGATTTTAAATCATTTATTTCTCCCCAGATGAAAGCTCTTCTGAGAAATGATATTATAGATGCCACTAAACTATCACAAGGATTGAGACCTATGTGATTAAGACAGATTTTGATACAAGATTGCAACAAGAACAAGAAAAACTATTTACAGACATTCAGAAATGAAACAAACACATTTCACTCAAGATCAACACAAAATAACTCGAATTTGATTAAATTTATCAGCAGGGGAAAGTTTCTAGAACAATCTCAGAGCTTGTCAATGGTTGTACACTTGCAACCACCTTGACACATGATCAAACTTAATACAAAAGAGATATACAAGCTTCTCAAACGGCTTCTCAAAAGACAAGCTTTGTCAAATTTTCCTCTTGGGAATTTTCTTTGACCTCTAACACTCCAACCATTTACACAAAAATTTGTGCCATTTATAACATTTACAATAGAGCCCCTTCTTCCCCAAAAGACAAAAACATTTAATGTACTAGTGCTCACCATGATCTCGATCGCGATTCCCAGAATCAGATCTGTAAAAGTTGTCAGGTGCTCATGGGGCAGATCTCTTTGAAAATCTCAGCATTCAACTCCTTCATCTGGTAGAACACTCCTCCTTCAACTCATGACCACTACCACCCCTAATCTTTCAAATTTTGTTCCTACGTGCTCAAGAGAAGAAAAATGGAAAATCAGATCGAGCCTAATAGTCAGACCATTTTAATGGTGAAAGATGTCTCTAGATATCTCCCACTAAACTTAGATATCAAAATTAACTCCCCTCTCTATTTGGCGTGTAGGAAATACCAAGAAATCATGAAGACTCGCACTTCCATGCATGTTTCAGTAAAAATGGGGAAAATCAAATTCAAACTCACAGTTTCCGTTGATCTTTACTTTGAATTTGGGCCATCCATTTGGAATGTTCAACTTTAAAATAGGCCTAGGGGTTTCCTTTTACTTTTTACAAGCTTTTGAAAAAATGGAAAAAAATTCTATTTTGCTCCACACCTCCACCCTTGGGAAATGAGCCGACACATGTCCTAAGGTGGGTCCGAAAGAGAATTGCAGCCAAATTCTGCCATTTCACCCGCTTTTGGAAAAAGGAAAATTTTCAAATTTTTCCTTGCAACTTCACCCTTAGCTTTACCATGTGTCCGAGCCTGTGGGGTCAAAGTGAGACTTTTCCCCACCTCTTAAATTTTCTCCAATCGAGCCTCACGGGGCCATGGGGTGGGTTGAAATTTTTACCAAAGTATCCAAAAAGGATAAGTTCAAAAAATGACCCACCATGCCCCATCCAATTAGAAGAATCCATGTAAGCACGAAAAGAACCAATCAGATTTAAGCGGGGCCACTGGACCAAATTTAGCTTTTGCCAAGAACACAAAAATGATAAGTTAAAGCATTTTCCCGTCATCCCTAGACCAACCAAAAGAAGCCACGTGACCACAAAACACCGAGGAATAAATAATGGAAAATGGGGCGAGACAGATCTAAGACCCAACAAAATTGATAGAGGCAAGAATGCAACTTCTATGTTTTGAAAAAAATTAAACATTTCAAATGAGATAGAGTAGTGCAATATTTCTTCATGCGTTCTTCCTTTTAATTGTTACAACAGACATTTCTAATGTATATCAACACATATTTTCAATGGAAATAATATATTATGAACAAGGGAAAAACTTCTATTAATTCAAAGGAATCTCTTACAACTTCTTCCACATTTATTTTCAGAATACAACATACCAAATGCCTTTTTTTCACATAATCTGAATATTAGATGTATTCTTCCATATTCAATTACAAATTTCATAGCTAAAACAGAGTAGTCTTTTCAACACAATAATATAAAAGATCATCCATTTAAAGTGGGAAAGGTTACAAAATAAGTTTCACAAGGGATTGTCATAACTCTGTCTTCCTCCTCAATTACAATGTATACAGAATATACTTTCTTCCACGTTTATTCAAAAGCGAGAAACATAGTATATCTCTTTCACAGTTTGAATTACAACAACAATGGAAAGACAATGCTCTCCACCCAATCAAGACATCCAATGAAAAGAAGAAACCATCCTTCTTCATTGGCCCCCAACATTGGTGTGTGTGACTATCCAGTCACCGTCCACATCACCTAGGTGAGTCATCTTGCCTCACGAGAGTCATAGGTCTTAGCAAGTCAAATGACAAGTGTCAGATTCTGTCATAGAATATGACATTTTCATTTACGTCAACATCATATGCGTCGGTGGTGTCATTGAGTTTCTTTCCATGTTTAGGCATGGGGGTTACACAAACACCCCTATTTGTACTTCCTATTTTTTGATCTATGAGCATGAGCAGACTCATTCATCTTACTTGCAATCTTCTTTCCATTATTTCAAATCTTACATAATGTGTTGGCTTGAGCGTTACCATCCGAGTGCAAATTCCTTGTGGTGCATCACTTTTCGACATTGGTTCTTGTGAATCCCTCTTTCATGGTATCAGAGCTAGTTTTGGTAAATGTGCACTCTTCGTTTCTCAGTTGTTTATTACTTCTGGTTTCTTCTCATTTCCTCGTGTGTAATTTTTTTTTCGATTATCATTTTGGAATTATTGCTCACCTCGTATTGAGGTTTCAGTAGTTGCAAGTTAAGGTATTTGGTTGGTTTGCTTATCAGCTGAGTTCGTATTTGGATATTTCTAGATCTTTGTGGTTGTTGTTTCTGGGTTGTTTGTGTGTTTCTTGCTGGTTGTGTTCAGATTCAGTGCCTACAGGGTAAAAGAAGAGCTCATTTTTTGGTGTGGACCTGTGATTACTGGTTGGAATCGTTGTTTTTTCTTCACCGGTGTATACTTAGACTATTCCAAGCTTTTTCCTCCTTGTTTTGGTTCCTTGCTGTCTCGAAGTTACCTCTGCTTTGTCTCAAAATGTTTTTGCAAGCCTGCTGAAAACCTCTCACGTTTTTGCCTGGTCCCTCACGTTTTTTGCAAAACTACTCATTTTTTCACCTTTGTTCCCCACATTCAAACTTGTTCAGGATTTTTTTGTTGTTCATAGTGTTTCTCGCTGTCCGGGTGTTATTGCACTATCCTTAGGTGTTTTCTCTCCACTCTTGCATTTGTCTCCTCTATTAAGGTGTTTTTGTGGAATGTTCAAGTGTTTTCTAGACTGTTTTCTCTCGTTTTCCCTTTGTTCAACCATTTTCTCCTTCACTTGGCTCTACTGCATTGCGGCGTTCGGTTACGCACTATTCTCGAGCATTTTTTAGAGATATTCTCTTTATCTTGGCATTTCTTTTGCGGTGACTCTGATCAACGCCAAGTAATATCTTTCCAAAAATACATTTTTTTATTCACCTTTTAAAAAAACCATGTTTGCATACTTTTTACCTTTATCTTTTCTTAAAAACATTTTGTTTAATTACTTTTAAAAGGTATAAGGTAAAAACATTACATTTTATTGGCATTGTAAAATTTGGTCTTTTGGCTTGTTGTATTTTTAACCTTCTGTCGAGTACCGAAGACGAAGGGTGAAGTTTGGGATTGGCAGGTGGCTAATCCCCCCTCGCAATACAAACAAACCCTATCTCAAATTCCATGTCATTTCCAATGGGCATACATATGACACCTTTTGCATGTGTTTAGGGTGCTTTTAAAATCCATTTATAGGCTTATTGGCTTTTTCTCATTAGTTGCGGGAATTGGTTTTTGCTATAAATTTTGACTCGTTGCTCAGTTTTGAGCACTTCTTTAGTCAAAGTTGCATGTTTTTTATCACTCTAGATGATGGGATCATTAGCTTTATAAACAAACTATTTTTATAAAGTGCCGCATTTTGCGGGGGTGTCTTTGTATTGCTTAATTCAACTCATTTTTCTTGAGCTTTGTTCTATTCCTTTTTTGGTGGACTTGTGAGTGTGTCGTCACATTATTACGACAAAGGGATTCTTTCGTGTGATGTGAGATGCTATTTATCACAAAGCTCTTTCTTCCCCCTCTTGCTTCTCTCTTTCTGTGCTTGCTTGCATTGTCGATTTGTTGCGCCCTACAAACCTTGATTGTTGTCTCCACCATTGCGCATTATTATGCTAATTGCAAGGTGAGTGACAAACTGGTTCTCGAAACATAGTCACATCTAGTTGTAATCAATGCATTGAATTATAAAGTGCCATAAAAGGGGGTTAAACTTGTGTTCCTTGGAGGCTCCTCTCATCATGGACATTGAATTCCATCACTATGTTGTTCAACTAGGATCAGGAAACTACCTACAATGGAAGAGTGGGATACTTGATCATTGTATTATGTATAATTTGTTACCACATCTTCTTTGTCACCAAAATTGGTTGAATAAGAATGATATGGCATACGGGCTTCTTTGTCTTACTACACTAGAGGACCTTCAACGTCGATTAGAGTTCACCGAGTGCAGTGCACGAGCTTGCATCTTCATTCAGAATTTTCATGGAGACTTTGATCCTCCTTCATCTGGTTATGGATCTTCTTATGATCTTGCGTCCATGGAGGAAAGTGAGTTCACGATACTTTTTCTTACGAAGGGCCACCCACACATATTTCTGTGTATGCTCCTTCAAAATTTAGTATCACTCCTATCATATTTTCCAGTGACTCTCCTCCACAAGACTCTTCGGTTGAATTCTCACCTGCACACCATGCTGCCTTGGATCTCAGGTTTTCCCCATCACGAGCATCTACTGATTCCATTGATTCTAGCCTAGAGATTCTTCCATCCTGTTGCTTCCAGAGACTTTGAGATTGCTTCTTCAAAGGGTTCTTATAATCCTCCACAACAAGACATTGATTTCCTTGACTCAGACTTGGATGATATGCTTGAGGATACCGACATCATAGTGCAACATCTTCTTCAACCTACTGCCTCTTCCGAGATCAGAGTTTCCATCCCACCAGCTTCCACTGACTCTCCACTGCAACAAGTTCATTTTCCCCTTCAGGGCTCTCTTGATGATATATCTATATTTGCGGACTCTCACCTTATGGAGATTGTGAGTTGTCACCACTTCTCTTGATATATTATCTCCTTCTCATATTAGGCCACCTTCTCGGCACTCTCCATGTTCCTCATCCTTCGATCAAAAACCTTTGTTCCCTTGATTCATTAGGAGTCCATCGACATCATCTTGGGGGAGATGGATAGCGCTCTTGTCATCACCAATCTAGCACTATGATAATTCACCACCGGGAACTCCTCGTGCTATGATTATTTACTAATGCACAGCCTTTAGTTTGGTGGATGTAATCTGGAAACACAACAACAAACATAACCAAAAAATACCATAGACTATGATACAAAGGAATGATGACAAATCTGAAATATAAGTGTAAATTATAATATCAACATGAAATTGTTACAATCTCACCCATGAGGTACTTCAAGTGTTACTAACTTCACTTGCCTTCCACCAATACTATGGGAGAAACTTCACAATTACACCTCTTAATGGCTTCTTTAACACACCTTCAAAATTATGGCTTCCTTTACACACTTACTCATACAATATTTCTCACTACTTCCTTCTATGCTAAATGAGGGGGTGGCCTCTTTATTTATAGAACTTCCAGGCTTATCCATCTTATCTCTAAGATAGGATAAGAAATCCACTCTGATGAATCATATTCCATACCTTAACTCTTATCTGTACATGTAAGCTTATCTTTTAAGATAAGATAAACCTTATCATTTTACATGGGTTCCACATTTTTAGACTTTTTACAAATGAAATACACAAAATATTTATGACCTCAATCCTTGTCCTTATTACCAATATAATATTTCTAACTCCTAATCATGTAGACCCTACTTCTCTACTTATTCCAACTTTGACATGTTAACATTACCGGACCACTTATGACAAATATTTACTTTTTACAACATTTCTATTGTACTTTGACTGTTACCATACTCTACATTATTGGCCGCACCGTACTGACGGTGTTGTTATCTACTATTTGATGTCACTACTAGTTATACTCAACAACATCCTATTCCTAATACATACATTAATAAAATAGAAACTACGGAGGAAAATTTTAATGTCGACATCTTCCCCCTTCCTAGCTTCTACTCCGTCCTGAGTAGACTATTCCAGTGCTTGGAAAATATTTATCTTGTCGTGGTTGACCCATTTCATAATGGGACTGCCATCCAATTCCTCCAGTTGGTATGTACCATTTTCATGCACAATCTGCTATTTTGTATGGCCCCATCCATTTTGGAAGAAATTTTCTCTGTCTTCTTTTTTTATACGAAATCATATACTAGAACCGAGTCATTCACATGAAATGGAGACCAACAGATCTTTTGATCAAATTATTCATTCTACTTCATTTTCTTCTTATAGCTTATATCCTTTGCTATTTCCCTCATTTCCTCTTGCAAATGAAGATGTACCAACCTTTCTTTTACTTGAATCACTTTTATCCATCCTTTCATTTTTCATAACTCTCACGGTGGGAATATCAAACTCAATAGGAAGAAGCTGGATCAATGCCATAAGCCAACTGAAATGGGAGTATCCTATTGCTCACTTTGATGTTGCCCTATATGCCCACAATGCTACATGAATCCTTTTATCCCACTTATGTACTTGTAAGGCTACATCTTTTCTAGAATTCGACACAACACAAAATTTGTTCCTTCCACGTGTCCATTTGTGCTTGGCTTGTATGTTATTTCCTTCCCGTGCTTAATAGAAAAATTATTGACTAGGGATTCTACCACCTCATTAATGAATTGGATTCCTTGATCTATTACAATTTCTTATGGACAACCAAATCTGGTGACAATGCGTTCATATATGAAGCTTGCCACTTCATCCATGGAAGTTGTTTTCAAAGGCCTAGCTTCAACCAACTTGGTTAAATAATATGTGGCAACTACAATATACTTATTTTGGTGTGGGGTAGTTGGAAGTGGACCGAAAATGTCTATTCCACACTTTTCAAAGGGACCAAGTGAAAGAATAGGGCATAATGGAGTTGATGAAGTCTTACGGTTACCATGTGTTTGACAAATATCACATGTCTTACAATAAATATAACAATCTCTAAAAAGAGTGGGCGGTGAAAACTCCGAATCCAAGATCCTTCTTGTTGTAATTTGTCCAGAGAAGTGTCCTCCATATGTACCATTGTGGAATTATTCTATCAGCTCCTTCCCTTGATCACGTCCAACTACTCTCTCTTATCATGTCCATCAGGCCCTATTCGAAATAATACTCCATGCATAATAGAATATGGACATGATTGGCTTGAGTAATATTTCTCTTATTCTTTGTAATTACACCATCGAAACTTGAATTCATTCAGATAATTCCAAATATCTATGTATTTACTTGGGATTGTGTCAAGGGATAACAATCTTTGCATACGGGAAATCATCATCATCACAAGATGAACCTAAACCATCATAGGCTCGAGAGAGTGCATCTGCATTAACATGCTTCTTTCGGCCTATCTATAATATAAAATTCAAATTCTTGTAGCAAAAGTATCCATCTTGCTATCCTCCCTGATGGGTTAGGCTTATTGACAATATATTTTAGAGCCTGATGATCTGTTACAACTATAAATTTCTTCCCTAGCAAGTAATTTCAATACTTCTTTATAGCAAAAATGATAGCTAGAGCCTCTTTTTTAGTTACAATATAATTTACCTCAGCACTTCTCATTTTTCTTCTCCCAAAGTAAACTACATGATCATTCCCATTTTCATCCTTTTGGCTCGAGTACAAGTTTCCTAGTGTCTTGCGTCTCGGGATTGATATACCAATGAATGGAATGCTCGAATCTAGATTATTTAAAATAGGTGAAGACGCCAAGGCTTCCTCTAGTTGTTCAAAAGCTTCATGTGCCTTATTTCTGGTTCATAAGTAACATCCTTCTTCAAGAATGGGTTAGTGGTCAGTGCAATTTTGAGAAATTCTTGATGAATCTTCTATAGTAACCCACATGGCCTAAAAATGATCTCAACTTACTTCTATTCATAGGAAATGGTAACTCTTTGATTTTTGAAACTTTATCAGGATCAGTACCAATACCATCTCTGGATACAACATGCCCTAACAAAATGCCTTTAGAACATCCAAAGACACACTTTGTAGGGTTTAGTGAGGCTTTTGCTTCATCTAACCTTTGAAATGTTGTCTCCATTTGGTGCAAGTGGTCCATCTTGCTCCCATAGATGCAAAAATCATCCAGAAATACTTTGATGAAGTTCCCAATGTAGGGTTCAAACACCCTATTCATCAAACGCTGGAACGTTGCTAGAGCATTACACAACCCAAAAGGCATAACTCTATAAGAAAATGTTCCCCAAGGAGTGGTGAACGTGGTATTCAGCTGGTCTTTCTCTGCTATATGAACTTGGTTGTATATGTTATATCCATCAGCAAAACTATAGCACTTTGGGCTAGCTACTTCATCCAAGATCTGATCTGAGAATGGAAGAGGGTAATGATCCTTATTTGTTGCCTTATTGAGCTTCCTATAATCAACACAAATGCATAGCTTCCCATTATTTTTATTGAGATCACAATGGGAGAAACCCATTCTAAATTCTCCACAGTAAATATGAATCTTGCATCAAGAAACTTATCTATTTCTTCTTTTACAGTCTTGGAAAAATTAGGATTCATTCTATATGGCATTTGCTTTATGGGCTTAGCACCATCTACCAGCTCAATAGAATGTTCTACCCAACTTACTTGACAAAGTTCCTTGTAATCAAAAGTGAATAGGTGTATATACCTTTGAAAGAGTTGGAGGTAGCATTCCTTCTCACTCTGCATCACAGCATCACCAATCTTTATTTGTTGGAAATGATCATCAATTTCTTCTTCAGATAATTTTATGGGTTCATGAGTCGGTGTGACTGGAAGGATATCCATGACCGAAACATCAACCTCACTTTCTTCATCTTCTGTGTCCACTTCACTAGTACTAGAGTAATCAGAGGATGTCCCATCATCGTTTCATCACTTGAATCCATAGGTTCTCCCTTATGATCTTTGAGGATCACATTTATCTTCACCCTCTCCGTACCACGTCCAAGTGTCATGAAGCCTTCATTCCAAAGTAGTTTCCTGCATGAACTCTCCTTATCCATGGTCTTCCCAACAACATTGGGTATGCAACAATACCATTTTTCATCACCGAAAGTCTACCACACATACAACACCCATAATGAGATATTTCCACATTTAAAACTACACCTTCTCGGTTTAGTTTTTCCCTTATTTAATGACCTTAACATAAGTGTTGAGGGTGATCAATTTTTAAACCCAACATATTCATTACGAGAATCATTCATTACATTAAGCTGGAGCACCTCCATCAAATAATACATCATGAATTGAAATACCATTACATAATACCTCGCTTGTGGAGCGTTGGGATCTACCTCTACCTCTAAAACGGGGACCTCAACCTCTTTCCTTCGTCAAGCATTGAGTCCACTTTGCAGCTCTCCGCCTCTTCTCCGAAGACATAGCCAAGAGTTGACCATATGTAATATTTGCAGAGCCTTTTGAAAAGATCTTCTAAGATGGAGTATGGTCCTTGTCCTGTGAAATCGAGAAAATCCCTGCACACCCAACTTTCTTCTCCTATGTTTCTTACTAGTTTCTCCCTTCATCTTCTTAGGATCATTTCCATCTTGATTATCTTTTTCTTTATTTATTTTTGTTACAAACACATCGAATTCATTATTTATGCTCTTATCTACTACATCAAAAGAATTCACAGTGCTTTTCCTTTATCATTATCTCTTATACCGGATGTAGAAGCTCTATCTAGATAATTATACTTATAATGACCCTTTTATAACAACCATAACGTACAACTTCAAAAATATTTCTTTTTGGACCTCTATCTCCTCCCCGAGAACTAAATTATTTTCCTTGAAGAAGATTAATAGTTAATCTGGACCATCTTCTGAGCGAGATATTCATACTCGGTAGATGTACAAGAGTGGTTGTGGATTCGGACCAAAGGTGCTGGTGTAGGCTCTAATTTAGCAACAATTTCTTCGGGCTCCTCTTCCATGCTTTCTTCTTTCCTTCTTGCAATCTCCTTTACTTGTTCAATGGTAGTTGGGTGGTCATACTTCACTCGTTGTCTGATCTCTGGGTTCATCCCAAGAATGAAGTGCTTACAGAGGAGATTATCCATGCCATTCATCAACCCATCCGCTAATCCTTCCTTTCGGATCTGGGCATCGAGCTTCCTCCTTAGCTCTAGAACATGAGCATGATAATCCCTTATCTTCTCCTTCTCTCCTTGGGATATCTTTGTGATATCGATCATGAGATCTGCATATTTTTGTTGTTCACCAAATTCTTCAAGAAAACTTTTAGTTAATAAATCCCATGAGTTTTTCACATTATCACCTAGTGTTTCAAACCACCTAAGGGCTAAACCATCCAAAAAGGTAGGAAAAAATTCAGTCCATTGATCCCTTTTTATAAGGCCATTACAAATACAATATTTTTTAAACTCTTGAATGAAAGAGGAAGCATCTTCATTAGATTGGGCTGAAAAAATAGGAATCTTGCCCATTTCCAAAAGTAACCACAGTGAAATACCAATTCAAAAGTACAATCAACAAGAATCATGTGCACAAATAATTGGAATCACTATAATGACCATGGTAAACTATGGTAAAACTTGACTTACTGCGCAGTAAAAATTGACTTTCCTGTGGTAAATAGTATTCACAGTAAAAGGTGAAGTTACTGCAGTAAATACTATTCACGGTAAAAAGTGACTTTGTTGCGGTAAATACTCTTCATGGAAAAAAGTGACTTTACCATGGTAACTACTATGCACAGTAAAAACAAGGTTACCCTCCAAATGATTTTTGACTAAGTGGGAATATCTCTCTAGAAAATCCACCAACAAGGAATGGTCCCGGCAACGGAACCAAAATGTCATCACCAATCCAGCACTATGATAATTCACCACTGGGAACCCCTCATGCTATGATTATTTACTAATGGACAACCTTTAGTTTGGTGGATGTAATCTGGAAACAAAACAACAAACATAACACAAAAATACCATAGACTATGATACGAAGGAATGATGACAAATCTAAAATATAAGTGTAAATTATAATATCAACATGAAATTGTTACAATCTCACCCATGAGGTACTTTAAATGTTACTAACTTAACTTGCCTTCCACCAATACTATGGGAGAAACTTCACAATTACACCTCTTAATGGCTTCTTTAACACACCTTCAAAATGATGGCTTCCTTTACACACTTACTCATAAAATATTTCTCACTACTTCCTTCTATGCTAAATGAGGGGGGTGGCCTCTTTATTTATAAAACTTCCAAGCTTATCCATCTTATCTCTAAGATAGGATACGAAATCCTCGACGAATCATATTCCCTACCTTAACTCTTATCTCGTACATGTAAGCTTATCTTTTAAGATAAGATAAACCTTATCATTTCACATGGGTTCCACATTTTTAGACTTTTTACAAATAAAATAGACAAAATATTTATGACCTCACTCCTTGTCCTTATTACCAATATAATATTTCTAACTCCTAATCATGTAGACCCTACTTCTCTACTTATCCCAACTTTGACATTTTAACATTACAGGACCACTTACGACAAATATTTACTTTTTACAACATTCCTATTGTACTTTGATCTGTTACCATACTTTACATTATTGGAAATGGCGTACTAGTAGCGCCGTTATCTTCTATTGGACGCCACTACTAATTATACTTAACAACATCCTATTCCTAATACATACATTAATAAAATAGAAATTACAAAAGAAAATTTTAATTTCGACACTCCTTTTTTTTTTTTCCTCTTCTCCTCTTCTTCTTTCTAGAAATATGTTGTTTGTACATGGGCACCTTATCAGGCCTTTAGATGTCGGGGCCCATTGACACATCTTTCTTAGTTTTCTAGGGGAGTGTTCTTTTCTATTTTGGCTTACCTTTTACTCTTACGCAGCTTCGATGAAGGGGGTGTTGGTGTGTGTGACTGCCCAGTCATTTTCCACATCACCGAGGTGAGTCATCTCACCTTGCGAGAGTCATAGGTCTTAGGAAGTCAAATGACAAGTGTCGATTCTGTCATAGAATCGACATTGTCATTACATCAACGTCATATGCGTCGGTGGCGTCATTGAGTTTCTCTCCATGTTTAGGCATGGGGATTACACAACACCCTTAGTTGTACTTCCTATTTTTTGATCTATGAGCATGATCAGACCCATTATTCTTACTTGTAATCTTCTTTACATTGTTTTGAATCTTATGTATTGCGTTGGCTTGACGTTACCATCCAAGTGCAACTTCATTGTGGTGCATCACTTTTTGACATCAGTTCTCACGAATCCCTCTTTCACCTAATCCCTAACCATAATCCAATAAGAAATGTGTTTTGAACTCATGGCAACAATAGGCTTCCACAACACAGGAAATTTCACATTTAAAACATAGTCCAAAACAAAACTACAATTTGTAACCATAAATAAAAGATAACAAACAACACTCAAGCTTCCTCATGTAAGCCAAAGGAGCAAGAAACTATGGGGGATGTTGCTTATGCCTCCTAAGGGGAAATGGGTATCACCACCTGAGAAAAACCGCCAAATATATATATATATATATATCATTTCAAATCCTTGACATGCCCTTATGCCTCCCCAAGTACCCCTTATTCCTCACATTTTCTTATGCCTCCCCAACCTCTTATGGCACCCCATAACGAGTAAAGAAATGCAAGTTATTTCTTTGTAAGGTGGAACCCAAATCCCAACTCCCTCCACACTTATACCTCCCCAAAACACTTATGCCTCCCACAAAAATACCCCATAGTCTTCTCCTACACCATCCCTAGGCCATCTACCCAAACATCCCACACACATGCCAAAACATTCACAACAATAACATTTACACAAATAAAAGAAGAGCATTTCAAGAGCCAAGATCTTACCTCTCCATAATGGAGTTTTTTCCAAGTTCCAAATAATAAGCTTTCCAATGCAAAACAACCCAAGATCAATGAAACATAGGCCTATAAAAAGTTTTCAAACTTTCTCCAAAAGAAAGAGCTCCAAACAACAAAAAGAATTCGCCCCAAATGAAGTATGCAAAAGTGAAGCAACCCCAAAAACAAGCTAAGGAATTCGAATATATAGAGAGGGAAGAGAAGAGGATGAGGTGGATCCAAGTGGGATGCCACATCACACATCCTCAACTCCAACTCATAAGTCAACTTCAATCTCCAAGGCACAATAAATAGGTGGGTGAATAATATGACAACTTACTTACACACTCCAAGACAAGCCCACACCCCATAAGGACTGAAATTAAAAATATGTAAGAAAGTGCAATTAAAACATTCAACTTGACTTACAAAAATGCACAAAGAAGGTCTAAATTTAACCCTCCAACCATAGGCAAGGTTGGTAAATAAATTTAAGAGGTATGGGACAAGTTTAACTTGTCCCACAAGCCTCTAAAATCAGCCTCCAAGGAAAAATTCGAATTTCAAGAAGGTGGAGTGTTTCATACTCTAAAATCAACTTACATATCCCTTACACATTTCTTACAACACTTTAATTCAAGGCCAACAACTCTATTAATTACTTTCTTATGACATATTTTAATTAATTAACTTAACAACAAGATTACTCACAATATTACACACCATTTAATAAATAATGAAAGGGGTCAAAGCACCACAAAATAAACACATGCAAACATTAACAAAGGAACCAAATAAAAGAAAATACATAAAACACCTTGGTCACATTTAAAGTTGATTCCCCCCATGGGAATCCCTAACACAATCAAATACATCAACAAAATCAGCAGTATCACTTAGAATTTCATCTACAACTATCTCATCATCAATTTTAATTCAATTCCCATTTTATAGGTTTACTTAAAATATCCAAATATCACAAGCCTGATTAACATCTATAATATAACCATGTCAAAAATATATCCACATCAATATCTAAAATGTCTCTAATAGATGTCATGTGCCACATTTGAATCAAAGTTCATAATAAACCATGAGCTAACATCTAACATTATACTAAATTAAACTATAGCAATGTATATAATATAGTCAACAAGATATCGAGGATCAATATCACAAGGTATCAAAGGGAAGCGGGTACTAGTGTAATGCCTACTAAAACAACCCACTTGAGACCCAAGAACAACCTAGGATTAGACATAAAAATTATGGGATAATTTTTTTTTATTAAAAGTGTCTTCTACCAGGTTACAAAACAACAGTTTCCACAAGCAAGGTTTAGAGGTCAAATAAAAATATTAGCTCATAATTTTCCCATTACAAAAATTATTGAATTTATAGGGTCAAAACTAAGGGTTATAATAATCATTAAGATTAAGAGGGAAATTTATCACTCTCCCACCCACTGATAGGCTTAAGAGATTCACAAGGTTTCGAAGGGAAGTGGGCACTAAGGTGCAGTCTCCATCCAAAGTAAGGGTACACAAATGGCACCAGCTACCCGTAAGACACGAAATACTTACCTAACTGTAATAGGCACCCCTTGAGGCACCACTATCCAACATGGATCTCCTCTAGGTCCATTTATGGAAGAGCATTTACTATTGAGGAACTCAGCCAAAGGAGTGAATCTCAACCTTCCCCATCCCGTTAACTAACTAATCACTAGTGGTGTAGGCTATCATTGTGATCCCATCTTGTCCCAAAATTCCTCCCATGTCAAGGTACAAACTATCAAGCATGTTTTTGTAGTCAAGGAGGCCACTAGATGATGTGGAACTCTAAGAACTTAAATCGTCATCCATTTGGTGGCCCTAACGGCTCTTAGGTCATGTACTAGTACTCCTCCCATAGGGGATGATTTTCTCATAGACCCATCTCATGACCAATGTTGGGTGACTCAAAGAATCCCCTGTAATTTGAAAAATATGATATAAGTCATGGTAGGTGTTGTAGAGGATATCTTCTCCCCATGCATAGATACAACCATGTGATTCAATTTATGAAATGATGGGGTCTAGGAGTATAGTAGTGTATCACCACCCTTGTTCCCAATGAACCACGAAGCCAAAATACCAATCATGGCATTGTGGAAAATAGTCATGGGTGCAATAGAAATAGATCAAACCTTCATTTCCTTTTTTTAACCAAAGGAAACCACGACATATACCATATAGTTGAACCACTAATTCATCGTGGGCCTAGATCCTGCTATCTCAAAAGTAAGCCTCTGCGAAGTATTAGAGCTCTAAGTTTTTGGTAAACATCCTCAAGTGAATTATCCACTCACCTTTGACACCTAAAATTGGAAAGTGTTACATTATTCATCTAAATAAGAGAACAAGTCACATAGTACGTGACTAGAAGGATTGACATGGGGCACCCGTATAATCCTCCATATTCTAGCTCTCTAAAGAGTATCGGCCTCATCCCGAGTCAAATGATCCAAGATAGTTGGCATTCGATCACACTCCCTCTCATGAATCCAATGGATATACTCTTCCTTCTTCTACATCCACCAAAACAAATAAAAATAACAAGTTAGTCGGACATTTAAAGAAACAAGCTCATAAAAATAAGATAAAATATCAAAAATCTGAAATTTTTTTGAGTTAGCTCAAGTTTTAATAATTTTGTTTAGAACCGCCACCCGGTCTGCGGGGTAGTGATGTCAAGACCACCACCATATTAGGGTGGTCTTTCTGCGACCACTACCCTAGTCCGCATGGTGCTCTTGAGCAGATTTGTTGTGCGGTTTTGTGACCCTAAAAATGATAAAAAGTGTAAAATTAGACCATTTTTAATGAAATAAACAACTACCATATAGGTGCCCCCCTTAGAGTCTCATTTAAAAAATAAAAATAAAAATAACTCCTCCTAGGCAAAGATTTTGACATTTTGACATTTTAGGTTTTAAAAAAACAAGTGAGAAAAGCTAACTTTAGACCACATGCGTCGATCTTCCAATCATGGAGGCATGATCACTATATCCTCATGAACGTTTGACTATCCTTTATATTAAAATGGATATCTTTGTAGGTCCAGAGGTCTTTTGGTTGGATATTTTTTCAGACCATAATATGAGGATCAACCACATTACATGGGATTAAATCCTCGTCAAAGAAAGGTGAGGCTGCTTTTTTATTATCAATCTAAAACATAGAAGAAATAATATATACAATATCCACACTATTCTAACCATTGGGGTTGGGATACAATCCCGAAATCCATATCAACACGAAATGGAGATGTTAGAATCTTTAGATTAGGAAGAATTAGGAGGGAAAGTATTATAGGAGAAACAACGAGGGAAGGGAATGAGAGCAACATATTTTCTTTCAAGCAAACATAGATCAATAAATAATTATACAAGTTTTAGATAATGAGTGTAATAATCTAAAACAATTAAAATGATCAAGAACACTAAACAAAGAATAGCTCAAGATTTTTGATGTAAGATTAATCTTCTCAAGAGAGATGAATCCCACAACATAAAGTTTGTAAAATAACACCCATTTGTATTCTTCAATGATTAAAAAGAAAATACAAAATTTTTTCTTCTTCTTCACAATAGCTCTTAATATTCCAAAACGTATCCCTTTAGGAATGCACAAGCATCCATTATTTATAATAAAAAGAAGAGAGAAAATAGGATTAAATACTAGAAAATAGTCATTCAATAAGAGTCTTTTTTCTTGACTCTCACGTAGGAGAACAAGTCAAAATTTTCTTCCTATGTGACAAAATAGAAATGAAAAAGACATGTCAATTTTGGAAGGAAATGACATGTAACATCATTGGTTATTTTGTTTCCTCATCCTTGTCTTCTTCAGTGACGCCTACTTGTCTCAAAACTCTTGAAAATTCCAGATTATGCCTTCCATTTCAGCTTCATCTGGTGCACTAGAATAATCACTTAGAACCTCGCAAGTTTCCTATGTGTCACTTGCGTTGCTAAGAAGTTTCTTCAATCTCTTATTAAGTTTTCTTAGTGATTCCAAAACATTTTCAATCTTTATAAATTTATCAATGACGCTCGAGATCAAAGAAGAAAGAGTGTTCTTGCTTGATTGATTCCTGAATTTGTTTAAAGAAACCATTATTAGGTAGAATGGTTCACCTTCATCCAATACTTTGGGAAAGATCTTGAACAACTCTTCTTCAATATCAGCTGGTGGTGTCAATCAACTGATCCCTGGATTCTCTCAACTTACTTTGTAAGATTCACTTTGAGAATCTTTATCTTGAACCTAATAGCCCTAGTTAGCTAGAAGTATTTATTCCCATGTGGAATGACTCTTCTTCTACTAAGACCGAGATGGAACATTCTTGAGTGCATTGAGGGCCTCCAAAGTTAGTTCAAGGTTTCCAGCCTCCTGTGAAAATTCATCATTCATCTTGTCACCATCCTTTTTCATTTCCTCCAAGGATTTGTATACCTCTATTGTATCATCAATGACTTTCCTTCCTTGAAGGAGTAACCTCGAATCCATTCATCCACTATTCTCCCCTTCTCATTGATCTTCTCAATAACAAGCATTGATGAGAAGTCGAACCTGATAGGAGTAGGAGTAGAAGATGATGGGGTTGATTGAGAGGATTTGAGAGCTTAAGCAATACTTCTATCAATTGTTCCACTTTCTCTTTTAGCTCATCCCTACTCACCTTTGTTTCCTTCATCTTTTGGCATAACACATTCATGGAATCTTGTGCATCTTGTTGTGCCCCTTCTATTGTTACCTTTCCCATATCCACCCTTGTAATCTGATAATCATAAGTCTGTTATGTCCTCCTTGGTTTTAGTTGGACACAGGAGTGGCAATCTCTTCAAACTTATGCTCGAGGCATCTACTGAAACTCATGAAACTATTTTGGGTTTCTTGGTAGATTTGATAGGAGAAGCCTTGAGTTAACTGAAATCGAAGGTTGGTAGGGGAAATACTACCTTCCCCTTCTTCAGATTCTAGTTGACCAACCATTGAGGTACAATAAAAGAAGTTTCTCCTATTGGATGTGTTATGGTTGTATCTGTGGGTGGAGGAATATTTGCTTGAGGAGTCATGATGAATGCAAGTGTAGTGACTATGGGAATAGACTGAGGAAATGAAGGTGTGGAAGGAGGAGGCATTTCTATAGCCAACGTAGGTCTAGCAAGAGAGAGGGAGAGAGATCAGAGAAAATGTTGGCCATGGCTGATGAGAGTGGCGTTGAAATATGTGATGAGGAAGATTGGGAGAGAGAAGGTAAAGATCCCAGAGATAAAGCTTGAGAAGCAAGAGAAAGACTTACCTTCGATGAACAATCAACAAAAGGAGAAATGAGAGAGGTTGATAACCTTGATTTTTGAAAAATTTCCTCTTGTTCTCGGAGGAGGAGAAGAATCCAATACCTAAAATTTTTGTGTGGAAGTAGATGATTTAGCCCCCTTCCTTTATGCTCTTCTGAAAAAATTAAACTTTATTTGTCTTTTGGTAGGGCTTTTATTTTTTTCCTTTTCACCCTTGGAGGGTCCTACTTCTTAGTAGCTATCATTGAAAAGATCTTTTCTTTATAACTCATTCCCCAAGAAATGAGCCATGCCTTAGTGTGAACAAGGTTTGAGAAGCTCTCTTAGTGATAGAATCCTTTTCAGCAATGGACCAATCGATGGCTAGGAATCCAAGTTGATCTCCATCTGACTATTCATACCTAGGTTCCAAGACACTTTCATTATCCGTGGTGCCTTTTTGGATATCAGCCAGATCTAATGCTTGAATTTCTTCAAGATTCAATCTCTTATTGTCTTTTCTTTGGACGACAACCTCATCTCGAAGATCAACCTAGATGTCCTCTACATGGGGCACATGTAGATACAAGGTTCCATGTGACTTAAGGACTCCTTGAATATCAAAATCCCTCTCGAACTTCATATGCTTCTTTAGTTTATCCTGAAGTTTTACACCACATTCTTGGCCTTCACCACTATAGAACATGTGTACCTTCCAATGGAAATTAGGAAGGAGACATGGCCTTGTGTATACTTTATTAGATCTTGTGGAAATCCAACAGTTGTCTAACCAACTCCATAAGGATGAGTTTGTCTCCTGAAATATGGGAAAATGGAAAGGAGTATCATGGAATTTTACCACCGGAGATAGGTAGAACTTTTGAATTGTAGAAGATGCAATCCCACTTTTGACACCTCCACCCATGCCTCATCAAAAACTCTTTCTTTCTCGGATCAAGGTCCAACTGTAAATATTTTCATAAAATAAGGCATCATTCACTCTCCTAAATTTATCTTTAGATCCTTTTATTGTCATGCGAGGGAAGTACCGATATATGTCATCAGTTGTTTGATTCCCTTTTACATCCAACCTAGGTAGTTTCTTATCATACTTGTTGCTATATAGGTGACATATGACATCATGTAGAACTTGCGATGAATACAAGACCGTTTTCATTTGAGAGTCTATCTCATCACTTATTAAGGTGCCCCAATCAATCCCTTGGTCATTCTTCTTTATGATGACCATGAACTGATACATCCACCCTTGGAATTCTTTTGACTTTGGGAGCCCAAATAATTGGCTCAGTAGGGTGATGATATCATTGACTTCAAGTATAAAATCACTTCTAGGATCATCTTAGGAAACCTAGAAATAGTTGGCTTAGCCTTGATCAAGAATTTCTTGTTCACGTGCTTGATGTAGTCTTCTTGATCTTTGTCCCAAGATTTTTGTGTTGACTTAAGATTTAAATCAACATATTCCATAAAGTTAGGCAACTTTAGGAGTTGATCAAAGTAATCTCCATCTAATTTTACTATAGACTCTCCTGCTTGATTTCTCATTAAGCGGGAGGTTGAGTCATAGTGAGAAGCACATGCCAGAATGAATTCAGGGCATTGGGCTGATACTAGAAACCCTACTGTGAGTGGGAGACCGCTGCCGGCTATTGACTTCATCCATGAATTCTGAGAAGAATCCTCGATCCTTTTCCAAAAGTCTTCCATGTCTATATTACTAAGCTCTGTGTCCTAGATGTCATAATTACAACTTATATAAGAAGAAGAATCTATCTTCGAATATTTTTACTTCATCTTTCTAGACATAACTTATCCTTAGATGGGCTAGGGTCGACATGATGGAGTCATGAAAATTCAAGTTTGGATGTTTGTTGGAAGAGCAATCAAGTCTAGATGTTTGTTTCTAAGGACAGCATGTGAACATTTGACCAACTGAAAGGGTGGCGGAGTTGATACAAATGTGAAACTTCATGATGTTTAAAACTTTGAAAAGTAGTCACCCCGTAAAAGAAACTGATTGATCTAGATTGTATGTGTCGGGACAAGATAATCCCCACCATGTTGCTAGTTAGGAACCTTTTTTAATCCTTTTGAAAACTATAGGGTAACATCTATGGGAAAATTAAAAAAATACCTTAAGGGTGAATTCCAAATAAAATATTATGGGAATGTAATAAAAACAAATAAAATTAACCCTAAACCCTAAACCAAGAAGGAAGAAAAAGAAAAGGAAACTCCATTATGAACACCTCAAAAATAACCCAAAAAGCATAAAAAGAAAGAGAGAGAAATACCTTCAATTCAAAAATAATCAAAGAAGGATCACGAAATCGATCAAGAAGCTCAATTGTTGGAGGAGGTAGAAGCATGCACAAAATTCAACGCATCAAAATCATACAAAGTAAAAATGACGTGGAAAACCACCTATTTATAAAACCCTAAAATTTATTACACATAGCTCAACACATGTGCCAACTATGCAATTTTGGGCATTTATGACATGTCATCATGCTTTAGAGTTCCCTAAAAAACCCGACAAAAGGATTTGGTTCATTTGGGTTTGGGTTTCAGGAAACATGAGGCATGAAGCATGAGATGTTGAGATGCACGAGTTCGAAAACTAAACACACTAGCTTTTTTTTTGTTTGGGTTGGGTTTCAGGGAACATGGAACATGAAACATGCGATAGGAAAATCCCTCGATGCTTTGAACCTCGAAGGGAACAAAGGACTTAGTCAATTTAGGTTTCAAGTTTCAAGAAACATGAGACATGATACATGTAAAGAACATGTTTTCATGCAGTGAAAGCCTAAAAACCCAAAAATCTCTCAAAGGGAAATTTAAGAGATTTTCAAAAATTTAACTATGGTTATCTCAATTTTAGCTAAAATCACTAAAATGAGATAACATTTGGCTCCAGTTGGGGACTTTCTTTGAGACATCAAAGGAAGAGAACTCAGAATCAAGAAGCTTTTATCCATTGGGCTACGGAGTCAAAAGAAGAAGAGAAAACAAAGAAAGAAAAAAGAAAGAAAGAAAAAAACACACAATAGAAAATAAATTATAATATAGTGCAAGAGAGCATCTTGCATTACTGGTGGAACAACTTCAAATGTTGGCCACTGAAAGGTAGAGGAAGAAAATCTCCATCAAGGTATGATAGAAAAATCTATTTTCACCATTCAGCTGATGGATTTTGAAAGGACCTTTCCATAAAGAGTCGAACTTGCCATGCATCCCTTTTTGTTCCCTTCTCTTATCCCAGAGAAGTACTAGATCTCCAATCTAGAAATCATGTTGCTTTGATTTCTTGTCAAATATCCTTTTGAATTTTCTCTGATGGTTTGTAATGTGATCCACCACCTTACTCATTCTTCTTCTAGCCTAGCTAGGTACACTATCCTTTTTTCAATAGAACTTTGAAAAGTTTCATCCTCAATCGCTTTAGCCAACCGTAAGGCTAGCTAATTTACAGAGATAGGAATCTCAGCATCAATTCCATACAACACTTGGAATGGAGACATTCCAATAGCTCACTTAGGAGTAATCCGATCTACCCATAATGCATCATACAATGCTTTGTGCCATGTCCTCTTATTCTCATCAACCATCTTTCTGATTATGGTCACTAGGTTCTTATTGCTTTGGATTCATCCTGACCATTGCCTTAGGGGTAATAGTCAGATGAGTGAGCCAATGTGATCCCAAATCCATAAAAAATTTAGTCAACTCATGTGATGAGAAATTGGAAGCATTTTCAGCAACAATCTTGTGAGGAATAAAATCTAACAATTATATTCTCTTTGAGAAAATGGCAAACAACTTCAGAGGTAGCTTGTTTGATTGGAGCAACTTCCACCCACTTGGTGAAATAGTTAGTGGTGGTGAGCACATAATTATGACTGGTGTTGGAGGTAGGGTTTAGTACTCCAATGAAATCAATTCCCCATTGGTGAAAAGGTTCTTCAATTACCACAGGCTTCAAGGGAAGAGCAGCCAACTTAGGGTGACCAACAAAATGTTGACAAGCTTCACACTTAGCCACCCATTCAGTTGAATCTCGAAAGAGAGTAGGCCAATAGTACCTGGCCCATAAGATCTTGTAAGCTGTCATAAAAGAAGAGAAATTCCTCTCGCATGCTAGATTGTGAAGGATTCTAGCAACCTTATCTGTTGAGACTTATCAACACAACACAAGAATACACCATCAATACCCTTCTTATATATACCATTATCCCAAAGAATGTATCTTGCGGACCTTAATTTAACTGTTCTCTTTTCTTTTTGGCTCAAATGTGGGGAAAATTGCCATAAGTTAAAAATAAAGTGATGTCTACATACCATTCATTGGTTGTGCTTACAAAAAGCACCATGGGCAATTCTGAAGAAGTATCTTTAGTTTCTTCACATTTTGTCTCAGACTTATTTTCTGCAATCAATTGGCACAGGCCTCTTCCTCATACCAACTTGGTAGGTTTGATGTCCAAGTCATATTCTTGGACTTTGGCTATCCAGTTACCCCATTGACTACCCAACTCTTGTTGAGTCAAAATAGACTTAACTGTAGTATCAGGAACAAGAACGAGAGTGTGGGAACTCAACACATAATACCTTGAAATGTTTCACTACTCTCACCACTACATAAGCATGCTTTTCAATTTGTGACATCTTCAATTCATGTTCCTTTAGGGGGAGCTCATGAAAGCAATGGGAGCTTCGATTCCTTCTTCGTTCTCTGCATCGATGGATGGCGATATCTTTGTATATGTGGAAGCGTAGATGTACATGATGAAATCCTTCTTGAAGTTTGGGCATACCAGAATAGGAGCGTGAGAAATTTCCCATTTGATTCTTTGAAAGAAAGCTTCCCTTCAGTGCTCCATCGAAATGGAGTCTTACCTTTCATCATCCCAAGGATATCCTTGGTTTTATCAGCAAATTCAGGTACAAATATTCTTAGGAAATTGACTTTCCCAAAAAGGAGTGCACCCCAATTTTGCTTGTGGGTAGGGTAAGGCTTTGGATGGCCTTCACCCTCTCTGGGTCAATCTTGGTTCCTTCTTTAGTCATGATATGACCCAGTAAATTTCCTTTTATTACTTCGAACATGGAATTTTTAGGATTTAATGAAATCCCATGACGCCTGCATCTTAAGAGTACTTACTAGATGATCATAATGATCACTTCACTTTTTAGAGAAGACCGTCAAGTCATCCAAATACACAACTATGACCTTTCCCATCAAATCTGAAATCTAAGTCCATAGCTCTTTGAAACATGGCTCGACATTAATCAAACCAAAAGGCATCCTCCTATAAGAAAAGGTTCCCCATGGGGTGGTGAATGTCATTTTATGTTGATCTTAACAGCTACCTCAACTTGATTATACCCCTGAAAATCGTCAAGCATGGATAACATTTCTGATCCAGTGATGAGTCTGTAATACTTGGTCCATGATGGGAAATGGATAATTATCTTTCAATGAAGACTGATTGAGGTTCCGGAAGTCAACACAAATCTGGATTTCACCATTCTTCTTTTTGACGAGGACAATATTAGCAACCTAGGTGGAATGATGGATTGGAAAGATAATCCTTGCATCTAACATCTTCTAAATTTCTGCAAGGATAGTCCCTAAGATCTTTGGGTTGTAATGCCTTTTCTTCTTCTGTAGGGTTTAACCTTAGGCTTTAAAGGAATGCTATGTTGCACATCCTTGGGC
Organism: Taxus wallichiana var. yunnanensis; assembly: GCA_018340775.1. Taxonomy (NCBI): domain Eukaryota; kingdom Viridiplantae; phylum Streptophyta; class Pinopsida; order Cupressales; family Taxaceae; genus Taxus; species Taxus wallichiana. The sequence goes on from CM031239.1 coordinate 975,625,858, forward strand.
TTGAAAGACTTTAGATCCACATATGACCATGCTAGGACGTCCATATATCTCTTCAGGAGTGAAGTGAATCTTTCTTTTTCCTCCAGAGAACAACATTTACCAATGTTTACCATCCGTGGTTGGTCAAAAGAGCCCAAGTTAACTTGATCTACCTCTGATGAGGAAGCACCTTCAGCTTTCCTTTTATCCTAAATGAAATGGTCATGCTTGTCAAACAAGACCTTCCAGAGAAACTAATCCCTTTGGAATCTTATTTCCTTTAAGTTGGATGAATTCACCATCAATTTCTTGATATGAATTTGAGATGGACTCATGGGAAAGCTGATTTGATCCTTCAAAATAAAGCTCACTAAAATTATCAGCTTTCTCAAGAAAATACAATACTTGTTGATCATCATTAAACACTTGCCAATGTGTTGAATTATCTGGAACACTTGGATGATACACAATCTCAATGGTATACGTGTCCTGTTTGAACTTTGGGTGAGGAAGGAGAAGAGATGTAGATATGGCTAAAGAATCAGCTTTATCATTGTAATCTCTTAAGACTGCCTTAATGGAAAAAGCATCAAAGCATTCTATGTTGTCCCAAACCTTGTTCTGTAATGTCTTAGGTGATCATTTTTTACCTGATAGGTCCCCCTTACTTGATTCACAATCAACTTAGCATCTCCCTACACTTTAAGATTTCAGATTCCTTTTTGTCTTGCCATTTCTAATCCTAATAACAAATCTTCATATTCGGTTGTGTTATTAGTATTATCAAACTACAACTTGAAAGCAAAGGGAAAAATCTCAAAATCTAGAGATATAAGAACCATGCCAGCACTTGAACCAGTAGTTGAACATCTCCATCGAACTCAAGGGTCCAAATAGTGTTAGGATCTTCTTCTTTGACTTCTAGAGGGCACCTCAGATGTCATGAAATAATTACCCAAGCCTACATCTTCAAAGAGAATTTGAGCCTTGGGATCATCTGACTTAGTGACAAGGTACTTTCCTGTGTTTTGGGGTGAAGGACACGAGGAACTCCATTTATTGGAATTTTAGCTTTGGTCCAATCCATGTTGATTTCTCCTCCAACATCTTTGCAAAAACCTCTTCCTAAGAGAATACCATAAGCAGCTGGGATATCAGCAACCAGGATAGTCATTTTCACTCTCTTTTCAGGGAAGGCAACAAATGCAAATTGTGCATCCTTGATTTGGCCAATCAAGGGGACTTGTTTGGTTTCCATGGAATAACACCACCCATAAGATTTAGTCAAGGTGAGTCTAAGGGCATGAGCTACTTTTTATGGGCATTACGTTATCAGAGGCTCTGAGTCAATTATGCAATTGTTGAGTTTAAAACCGTTTATAAGTAAGGACAAATAAAATGGTTCAATCTTTCCTGAAGAAGTAGCTAGAGGTCATATTACTCTGAGGTAAAGGCTGAGTGGGGCTAGGAAAAATGCTTTTGAAGATGAAGGAATAATAGCCTTGCTTCTAATGAATTTGGAAAGTTTCTCAAATTGCTCAGGGTTGGACTACAAGTACTCGACTTCTGACATTTGGATTTTGGTTTTCTTTGCATGATCGATAATGTCAAAAGTGGTATATGAGGGAATGATGGTGGGCTTAGTTCTGGTTACACTAGTCGAGTGAGGTACTAGCCTTGAGGGAAGGAGAAAAAGAGTTAGAAGATGAAGTTACCTTTTTAGTTGTCTCCTTTTCAGTTTGCGCTGAGATGGGAGAGCCTCTTTTAGCCATAACCACGGGAGCTTCTTTACTTTTCTCCTTAGAGCCTTCAACTAGCTTTCTGGGGTTCTGAGATTGGGATCGAGTGAAGATTGCAAATGATTGGCCATCATGCTCACCTTCATCTTCCTCATACTCAAGTACCCAATGTTGGAGTCAGCTGAATGTCAAAAGACTCATCAACATATCCTGAAGCTTGAAAGCTTCATGAGAATCTTGATCTTTTGGTTCTTCACCCTCCTCAACTATTTCAACTATTGCGTTGATAGGAGGAGCTTCAATGGCCAGCCTAGTGGGAGCAGTGATCAACCGATTCCTATCTCTTGTGGGAGTGCCATTGGCATTGTTTGAAATTCATCTAGGAATATCCCGATAAGGAATGTTGGTTTCTTGTTGAGACATTTTCTTCTTTAAAGTGATCAAGTCATTGGCCATCTTTTGAATCATAGGATTAGTAGTACTCTGAGAAGAACTCTGATTTTTAGGCTTAGATGATTCTCTTCTGATCTTTTGGCAAAATAAGATCATCTTCTATTTCAGTGGTTATAGCTTGAGCAGTGGCCAAATCGGGGATAACAAATCTTCTCAACAAGAAGCTCACATCAGGGGGCTGAGCATTGATGAAGAAACACTTTTGATTTTCAAGAGTGGGAATGACTAGCTCTGGAATCTTACAAATCAACTTGTTGAATTTGGCTATGAAATCCCACATGGGTTCGTAAGACTCCTTCTTCATGTGTGTAAGTTGTGCTAACAAGGCATGAGAGTCTTCAGCGGTTTGAACCTTGCTTCAAATATAGACCACATGGTAGTCAGTTGGTAATGCATGCATTTGGAAGATGGTAGAACCATTCTCTACTGCTACACCATGCAATGTCTCAATGAAGAGTCAAACAGAGATGTCTTCATGAGAAACTCCAAGAATGCCACATGTGACAAAGAATGAAGTGATGTGTTCATCAGGGTGCTACTTCCCATCACCATTGAACTTAGGAATATTCTTACGTGACCCATGTGGTAGATCATGCAATGGTGGAGTTAGGGAAAGAGGACCAATAGCTACACCCCAAGGCATAGGTTGTGCTGCCATTCTTCTGAATGAAGTGTGTATAGGAATCTAAGTATCGAAAAGAATAACACATGGCAAGTTATAGAAACTTCTTGTTCTTGAAGAACCCGAGTTCTTCGGATAGGTGAAGAACTTCTCGCTCGGCTAGATACAACATTGTTGGGTGAAAGTCTGAAATTATGTTGTTGAAGAAAATCAAAGAATGGATCAGTTTCACCCCTGGCTCGGCTTGACCGAGTGAAGATCTTTCTAGCCAACTTGAACTGGAAAATAGATCTTTTTGAAAATAAGGAAAATACGGAGTTGCAGACACAAATAGGATAAGCTTAGTCTTATCAATCATATTCCCAATAGAGTCACCAAAAACTGTTGGTTGGATATTTTTAGACCAAAATATGAGGTTCAACCACAGTACATGGGATTAAATCCCTCCTCAAAGATAGGTGAGGCTTTCCTATTTATTACTAATCTAAAACACAATAAGAAATAATATATACAATATCCACACTATTCTAACCATTGGGGTTGGGATACAATCCCGAAATCCATATCAACATGAAATGGAGATGTTACAATATTTAGATTAGGAATGAATTAGAAAGGAAAATATTATAGATGAAAAAAAGTGGAAAGGAATGAGGAATGTATTTTCTTTCAAGAAAACACAGATCAAGAAATACTTATATGAGTTTTAGATAATGAGTGTAATATTTTAAGATGATTAAAATGATCAAGAACACTAAACAAAGAATAGCTCAAGATTTTGGATGTAAGAACAATCTTCTCAAGATAGATGAATCCCACAACACAAAGTTTGTAAAATAACACTGTTTCTATTCTTCAATGATTAAAAGAAAATACAAAGTTTTTCTTCTTCTTCACAATAGCTCTTAATATTCAAAAAAGTCTCCTTTAGGAATGCACAAGCATCCCTTATTTATAATAAAAAGAGCAGAGAGAAAATAGGATTAAATCCTAGAAAATAGTCATTTAATAAGAGTCCTATTTTGCTTGACTCTCACATGTAGGAGAACAAGTCAAAATTTGCTTCCTATGTGACAAAATGGAAATGAAAAAGACATGTCAATTTCTGGAAGGAAATGACATGTAACATCATTGCTTATTTTGTTTCCTCATCCTTGTCTTCTTCCAATGACACTTACTTGTCTCGAAACTCTTGAAACTTCAGATTATGCCTTGCATTTCAAGCTTCATCTAGCACACTAGAATAATCACTTAGAACCTCGCAAGTTTCATGTGTGTCACTTGCGTTGCCAAGAAGTTTCTTCAATCTCTTATTAAGTTTTCTTAGTGATTCCAAAACATTCTCGATCTTTATAAATTTATCAATGATGCTCAGATCAAAGACGGAAGCTGGTTCTTGCTCGATTGATTCCTAAATTTGTTTATAGAAACCATTAGTAGGTAGAATGGTTGCGCCTTCATCAATACTTTGGGAAATATCTTGAACAACTCTTCTTGATATCATTGGTGGCATCAATCAACTGATCCTGGATTCTCTCAACTTGTTGCAAGCTTCACTGAGAATATTTATCTTGAACCTAATAGCCTTGGTTAGCTGGAAGTGTTTATCCCCATGTGGAATGACTTCTTCTACTAAGACCTGAGATGGAACTTGCTTCAGTGCATTGAGGGCCTCCAAAGTTAGTTTGAGGTTTCTAGCCTCCTGTGAAAATTCATCATTCATCTTGTCACCATCCTTTTTCATTTCCTCCAAGGATTTGTATACCTCTACTATATCATCAATGAATTTCCTTCCTGAAGGAGTAACCTCTGAATCCATTCATCCACCATTCTCCCCTTCTCATTGATCTTCTCAATAATAGGCACTGATGAGAAGTCAAACTTGATAGGAGTAGGAGTAGAAGATGATCGGGGTTGATTGAGAGGGCTTTGAGAGCTTAAGCAATACTTCTATCAACTATTCCACTTTCTCTTTTAGCTCATCCCTGCTCACCTTTGTTTCCTTCAGCTTTTGGCATAGCACATTCATGGCATCTTGTGCATCTTGTTGTGCCCCTTCTATTGTTACCTTTCCAGATCCACCCTTGTAATATGATAATCAGAAGTTGTTATGTCCTCCTTGGTTTTTTCGAGCCGTGGGAGTGGAAATCTCTGCAAACTTATGCCCTGAGGCATCTACTGAAACTCTTGAAACTATTTTGGGTTTCTTGGCAGATTTGGCAGGAGAAGCCTTGAGTGAACTGAAATCGAAGGCTGGTAGGGGAACTACCACCTTCCTCTTCCTTGGAGTCTGGTCGACCAACCATTGAGGTACAATGGAAGAAGTTTCTCCTATTGGAGGTGTCATGGTTGTATCTATGGGTGGAGGAAGATTTTCTTGTGGAGTTGTGATGACTGCAAGTGTAGTGATTGTGGGAATAGACTCAAGAAATGAAGGTGTGGAAGGAGGAGGCATTTCTATAGCCAACGTAGGTCTAGCAGAGAGAGGGGAGAGATCAGAGAAAATGTTGGCCATGGCTGATGAGAGTGGCATTGAAATATGTGATGATGAAGATTGGGAGAGAGAAGGTAAAGATCCCAGAGCTAAAGCTTGAGAAGCAAGAGAAAGACTTACTTCCGATGAGAAATCAACAAAAGGAGAAATGAGAGGTTGAACAACCTTGATTTTTGGGAGAATTCCTCCTATCTCTTTTAGGAGAATTCTCTAGTGGTTGAGGAGGAGAATCCAATACCTCAACTTTTTGTGTGGGAGTAGATGATTCAGCCCCCTACTTTTCTCCTCTTCTGACAAACTTAAACTTTATTTTCTTTTGGTAGGGCTTTTATCTTTTCCTTTTCTCCCTTGGAGGGTCCCGCTTCTAGAGTAGCTATCTTTGAAAATATCTTTTCTTTATAACTCATTCCCCAAGAAATGAGCCATGCCTTAGTGTGAACAAGGGTTTGAGAAGCTCTCTCGGTGATAGAAGCCTTTTTAGCAACGGACCAATCGATGGCTAGGAATCCAAGTTGATCTCCATCTGACTATTCATACCTAGGTTCCAAGACACTTTCATTATCTGTGGTGCCTTCAGGGATATCAGCCAGATCTAATGCTTGGATTTCTTCAAGAGTCAATCTGCTATTGTCTTTTCTTAGATGGCAACCTCATCCAAAGATCAACCCAGATGTCCTCTACATGGGGCACATGTAGATACAAGGTTCCATACGACTTAAGGACTCCTCGAATATCGAATCCCTCTCTGAACTTCATATGCTTCTTTAGTTTTTCCTAAAGTTTGTGCACCACATTCTTGGCCTTCACCACTATAGAACATGTGTACCTTCCAATGGAAATTGGGAAGGAGACAACGGCCTTGTGTCTACTTTGTTGGAACTTGTGGAAATCCAACAGTTGTCTGACTAACTCCATAAGGATGAGTTTGTCACCTAGAAACCTAGGAAAATGGAAAGGAGTACCGTGGAACCTTACCACCTAGAGATAGGTAAACTTCTTGAATTGCAAGAAGATGCAGCCCCATTTTGACACCTCCACCCATGCCTCATCAGAAACTCTTCTCTTTCTCATCTCAAGGTCCAGCCTACAAATATTTTCATAAAAGAAGGCATCATTCACTCTTCTAAATTGATCTTCAAATCCTTTTATTGTCAGCTGAGGGAAGTACCGATATATGTGATCAGTTGTTTGGTTCCCTTTTGCATCCAACCCCGGGTAGTTTCTCATACCTACTGTTGTTGCATAGGTGATGTATGACATCATGTAGAACTTGCCAGTAGACAAGACCATTTTCATTTGAGAGTCTATCTCATCACTTATTAAGGTGCCCTAATCAATCCCTTGGTCATTCTTCTTTATGATGACCATGAACTGATACATCCACCCTTGGAATTATTTTGACTCTGGGAGCCCAAATAACCGGCTCAGTAGGGTGATGATATCACTGACTTCAAGTATAAAATCACTTCTAGGGACCGTCTTAGGAAACCTAGAAATAGCTGGCTTAGCCTTGATCAAGAATTTCTTGTTCACGTGCTTGATGCAGTCTTCTTGATCTTTGTCCCAAGATTTCTGTGTTGACTTAAGATTTAAATCAACATATTCCATAAAGTTAGGCAACTTTAGGAGTTGATTGAAGTAATCTCCGTCTAATTTTACTATAGACTCTCCTGCTTGATTTCTCACTGAGTGGGAGGCTGAGTCATAGTGAGAAGCACATGCTAGAATGAATTCAGGGCATTGGGCTGATACTGGAAACCCTACTGCAAGTGGGAGACCGCTGCCGGCTATTGACTTCATCCATGAATTCTAAGAAGAATCCTCGATCCTTTTAGAAGTCTTCCATGTCTATATTTTGAGCTTGTGTCCCGGATGTCATAATTGCAACTTATATAAGAAGAAGAATCTGTCTTCTGATATTTGTACTTCATCTTTCAGACTTATCTGACTTATCCTTAGATGGGCTAGGGTCGACATGAGGAGTCTTGAAAATTCTGGAAGAGCAATCGGGTCTAGATGTTTGTTGGACAAGTGAACTAGACCCGCCCTACTATTCGGGTTTTGAAACTTGCAAAGCAGCCTCGGAAACCCGATAGACTAGATTGTGTGTGTTGGGAAATAGACCATGTCGAACACCTTGAAAAACCTAAAAGAATGGCGGAATTCGGATGATGTCGAGCAAGTGATAATATCGACACACTACTGGAACTGAAGAGTGTCGAACACCGGTCAAGACCCAAACACTGGTAGAGTTTGGAGGATGTCAGGCACACTACAAAACCCGATACAAAGGAATTTGAACTTGGGGGATGTCAAGCACCTGGAGAATCCCGAAACAAAGGTGGAACTTGTATGATGTCGGACACCCTGTAAAACCTAAAACAGATGCAATTGGATTTCTACGATGTCAGGACATGAAAAATCCCCACCATGTTGCTAGTTAGGAATTTTTTAACCCTTTTGAAAACTATAGGGTAACATCTATGGGAAAATAAAAAAATACCCTAAGGGTGAATTCCAAACAAAAGGTTCAATGGGAATGTAATAAAAACAAAGAAAAGTAACCCAAAACCCTAAACCAAGAAGGAAGAGAAAAGAAAAGGAAACTCCATTATGAACACCTCAAAAATAACCCAAAAAGCATAAAAGTAGAAAGAGGAGAGAAATACCTTCAATAAACTTGAAAAATAATCGAAGACGGATCACGAAATCGATCAAGAAGCTCAATCGGGTTTGGAGGAGGTAGAAGCATGCACAACATTCCAACGCATCAAAATCATACAAAGTAAAAATGACGTGGAAAACCACTATTTATAAAACCCTAAAATTTATTACACATAGCTCGACACGTGTGCCAACTACCAGACAACTAGGCATTTATGACATGTCATCATGCTTGGAGTCCCCAAAAACCCGACATAAAGGATTTGGTTCATTTTGGGTTTAGGTTTTGGGAAACATGAGGCATGAAGCATGAGATGTTGAGATGCTTGAGTTCCGAAAACCCGACACACTGGCTTTGTTTGGGTTGCGGGTTTTGGGAACATGGAACATGAAACATGTGATAGGAAAAGCATGTTCGATGCTTTGAACCTCTAAAAACCCTAACACAAAGGACTTAGTCAATTGGGTTTTGGGTTTCGGGAAACATGAGACATGATGCATGTAAAGAACATGTTTTCATGTAGTGAAAGCCCGAAAACTCTCAAAAAAATATAAGAGATATCTCTCAAAAAGGAAATTTAAGAGATTTTAACCAAAATTTATATGCACATATGAATTGAAAAAGGGTTTGTTATATATATTTTAGCTAGAATCACTAAAAAAGTCCCCAATGATGATTTATGTCCTTTCAAAAGGTATTTAGATTCTGAAGCTCATTCATAGTATATATTTGTAGCCTTAATGTTTGTACATAGCTTTTCCATGCTTTCTTCCATCTTCCCACTTCTTTTTTTCCATGTTTTTGCTTTTAGTGTAAGAACCGCTGCCTAGGCATGACGACGGTCTTGTGACCACTCCCGTACATAGGGCAGCAATCCTGTGCCTTTTTTTGGAAAATTTCATTTGTAATTTAGAAACACATTATTTCACTTAACTTGACTTCCAAGTTGCGTTTGGAGCCAAATTTCCTACAAAACATCTTGTGTGCATGGTATTCCTTCCCTCTTCTATTTTTAAATAGATTTAATTAGTTTGAACTACCTCTTCACCCAATGATTTGTCACTCCAAAGGATTCCTTGTCCATGAAAGCATATCCTAGCCAATTCCTATATATTCAATTCTTGTATTCAAGCAAATGGCTTGGGATTTCTATGTATCTTGCATAGCATTGCTATAACAATCTTGCTAGAAATTTTATAGCCAAGCTCATATCTCTTATGTTATCTATCTTCTATTTGAATTGCAACTTGTCTACCTTCAATTTGTCATTACTCAAGATATTTCTCTTATTGTTGCCTATAAATTCCTAAACTCCTTGTACTCACATGCACACATAGAGAATCAAAGGATAATATGAGGGACAAATTATTACACGCCTAGATTTACCTCCGCTTCTCTGTGAATTCCAGGCTAGATTTGTTGTTTGATTTCCGTTATTTCTGCAATTTATCATTATTACATCATATCAAATAGATTGTAAATCAATTTGCTTTCATTTAAAACTAATTAGTTCCAAGAGGGTTTAAATCTTTCATAGTGCCCCCAGTGACGGATATTCCGCTTCATATCCCCGTGGTTTTAAGGGAGATAATATATGTAGGTGGTTATCTACATTTCATATATTAATTAGAAAAGTTCTTATTTTATGTTAAGATTTTTTAGAACACACTCAACACATGTGAATAACCACACCAAGTTATTTTTCTTGTTTAGTTTTAGTGTAGAAGTAGATTTGATTATTTATAATAAATGTAATTTGTTGTTTAACGATTATATTATTTCAGTTTTGTGATTTATTAGATTAGTTTCCTTTAAAGTATTAGCTTAGATTGTTAATTTGATTCGGTTTACATGGAGACTTCAAACCAATTTAGTGATTGGATCCTCTTAGGAAAACAAGCCATAGGGAATTTACGCTCTTGGTTCATAGCCTGTAAATCACCCCTTTAGCCGATTCTACTTCAGGGAAATCACACTACTAGATATTAGTCACTGATTCTCTCATATCTTGTTATCCACACATTCCACATTGGTTGTCCCAAAGCCACGACCTCGGGAGGTCGGGTGTGAAAGAAGGTCACATGTCCATTTTCTTTTTCGTAAAGTGACCACTATAGTGTTGCGTACTCTTTGTGGAGCTTATAAGTATATCATTTTTGGTAAAATGTAGGGTGTCCTAGGCATTTGAGTTAATATTTTGAAAATTTTGGGTTTGTGATTTTCTCTACATTTGGGACCTAGAAAAGAGCAGTGAGGGCACTAGTGACCCCTAGGACTAGAGTGCCCGGAGCTAGGCGTTAGTGTCCTCCTCCTGGGTTTCCCTAGTCCTACATCTAGGCATCCTACTCCAAATATTTTTGTTTTCATGAATAATGCAAGAGAAGTGGTATGTAATATGTTAAAAGGTTGTATTTTACTATGAAAGGTGTTATAAGGCTATGTTTTTTGTTGTTTGGTGGTATGCAGAGGGATTTTCACTTGAGAGAGTTCTGCGGTGGCCATAATTTGAGTACATTATTAGGATTGGTTATCAAATGATGAGTGGGATGTGATGGAATGTGTCACCTATGACATATAAAATGGATTGGGGATGCATCCTATAATATACCCATGTTGGCTACATTATGTGAGAGATGGTGAGTCGATACGTGCACATTTTTATTGCATACATAGGAGATAAAGGTGACGCTAGAAGATGTATATCGTATATTGTGATTTGTAGTTTTTGGGGAGAGTTTACGAGTGATGGTTGTAGTAGATATGGAGTGGTAGATGCACTCGACATGACAATAGTTTTTAGGGACCCGAGTACCTACCAAGGCCCATATTATTTTGGATGTGATATTATAGTCTAAGGTGTCGCAGCTTGTAGAATTTTTTTGCAATGGTTCTTGCCTCATCTATAACTATGGATAGAGGACTTGTCAACATCTTGTACAAGATGCATGACATATGTCACCGGATAGATGAATATGGGATGATATACGCTTGGGCATGGTGTGTGTTGGCCTAGTTATAAAAGGAATTGTATGGGTTTAGGTAGGATGAGCATGGTGGGGTCTTTGGGGCCACCACACCGCTGCATGTATTGGCATATGATAATATAGTTGTATAGAGACTAATTGCAGTGCAGGAGGAGATTGGGTGAGCCCCGAGATATTTACTCAATGCTAGCTTGATATCCACAATAGGAAGATGGATAAATACGGTGTTAGATAAGTGATAGATAGGATTGGGCCAGAGTCAGTTATATGGAGGCCATATCGTGATTATGGGGGATTAGTTGAGGATGCTACAAAGTTTTGATGCATTCAGAGGACTATATGGCTAGAGGATCATTTTCTTGGTTTGGCATAGTTTTTTTACATGGAGAGGGTATCATGAAAGTTTTTATGGCACACAATGTCCCCCAGCATCCATACATATGGTCGCAAGCTATTAGATCCCCTAGGAGGGAAGGTCTTAGGATAGGCCCATAGAAGAGCAAGTTGATACCACCAAGAGAAGATTTGGTAGACCTAGTGATAATATTTTTAGATGGATATGATGTGGGGTGCACAGAGGATTATCGATCATGGTTGGAAGCACATTGATGGGTGTTATTGTATAAGGTATTTCCGGGTGCTATGTATTTTCCTCTAGAAGGATCATGTGAGGGAGGTGTCCCTGACCCTATATCAAGCAACTCGCGCATCGAAGTATCTATATATGTTAATGTTATAACTAATGAAAATTTTATGTTATTGTGTGCGTGTTTGACTAACATAGGGTTTTATGTTGTGTTCTCATGATATGCCTATTGTTCGTTGATAGTAGACACATTGATCTACACATTGACGTAGAATGTGCCGAATGATGTGCTAGGTGGAGGGATGCTAGAGCATATTGATGAAATTGAAGGAGAACATGCACATATTTTTGATCTAGTGGCTATACTAGTGGTGACATGTACTTTGTACTACTAAGTGAGAGGGAAGAGGAATGTGAGGATACTTGACACACTCGAGAGATAATAGGTGGGGGTGTCTTGGCCGAGGATGTGTTCACATGATATGGAAATCTGTAATTTCAGTTTTAGAGTAGAACATGGAGATTGCTATGTTACGTAGGTAGGTGGAAATTTTTATAGGGCTACGAAATGTTGCGTTGTGTTTGTGGTGAGGCATCCATTCTAGGGCTCTCATAGTACATGAGAGTGATAGTGATGATTGTATGTGATGTAGAGGAAACTACCCCCAGTGATGAAACCTATTTTGGAATGATTATTATATGGATGATATATGTATGGACACCTATGTTTTATATATATTAGATCTATGTTGAGATATTCGGTGTTTTAAATGTAATGTATATGGAATGTTTCAATGGTTATTGTCCTAGCATGTGTATTCGGTGTATGTGATGAATGATGATTGTAGTAATGGTAGAGAAAATATGAATGGTGAATGATTTAGTTAATGACTAATTTTATAGATGAAATATGACATGAATAAAGTATGTACCACGTAAGAAACATAATGGTGATAAATAGAATAAATGTGGAAATAGAGAACTGTATCATAATGAAGATGTAAAAATGTAATGTAATAGGTGAAACTGATGAAAATATGAGGGGAAGAATGATTATGTCCTCGAATGTATGGATGAATAAGCTCATGTAATAATACCCCTCGGTAGTCATGGTGAGCCACGTGAACGTGAGTGCATCATCGGGAAATGATTGAGGTGTACTAGATGAATGAAGGAGAGCGTGATGAAAGGTTCTTAAAACTAAACCCTCAACATTCATGTAAGAATTGTAAGAACATAAGTGCATCATTGGGGGTAAGGTGATAGAAATCACCTACCAAAGACCAAGATGATGGGTGGCGGTGGAGACATGTGGAATGGATGGAGCATGAGTATATGGACCAAATGGGAGATCATGTGTAGTGACAATGGGGTATGTAGGGACTGGAGGAAAACCATGAGATGTAGCAACATGAAGTGGTGGATAATGTGAATGTAATGGATGCAATGAATGTGATGGTGGAAATGATGGATGAGGTGTAGAGAAAACATGTGGTGGTGGAACATAATGATAAAAATGAGTACCTAGTGGAGAGGGTGTAAGTGGTGAACATGTTGATGAAGTGAAGAATATAATGAGCACTCACAAGAGACAAAGGAGATGATGTCAGAATCCAATATTTGTATCTTTTCACATAGGGTAAGGAAATCATTCTCCTTATGGTCAGAAATAAGATGATAATTATAATAGAGTTGGTCATATTGACATTGTAATCAGCTTGGAGGATGGTGTTAGCTGCATGGGTAACCAAATTAATCACTCATTGAGTAATATGAAAATTATATTATGTGCCCGAGTGTGAGGAGATAAGTACAAAGGCTCACGTGAAAGAGGTGGATTTGTAGAAGTAGGATCTTGTCATGGAACTCGAGAGGAATTTGAGTATGGAGAAGAAGATGGCGGAGATTTCTTTGGATTCTCTTTACGAGAATGGTGGAGGTTGCTTTGGATTCTTAACTAGTGATAAGGGTAGATGAGCAGCATATGGAACAAGGGGAGAAGTGTGTAGGGGAGCAACGGACATGTGAGGATTAACGATCTTGTTCTTGATCGATAACCGTATAACATAAGAGAATGAATGACTCATAAATGTCGTGTTGGAGACATTTTTAAGTGCAACAATAAGGCCATGACAAAATATGAATTGTTTTTCTAAGTCACTAGGATGGAAAATGAGCCGATGTATACATGCATTGAAGCTTAAAATATAACTGTGATGGGTTCGAGAGGAGCTTTGATGTAATGTAGGAATGTGTTCATATGTAACCATAGGGTCATTTTCTAGAATAAAGTGATAGAGGAAAGCATCGTCTATGTCATAAAAAGTACTAATGGATCTAAAGGGTATGTTTTTGTAACGTTGTAGTGCCTCATCAAGTAAGACTATAATGGAATGCCTTAAGAAACAATCAATCAATTGAGTAGTCATCCATAAGGGTGTGATAATGTCGAGATATGAGCATGAGGATCTCGGGTACCATTGAAGCTTGTGAAAGGAGGCATGAAAAAATCATGGGGAAAGTAGAATTATGAATCTTTTTAGGTGTGGGATTTCCATGTAATGATTTTTTGTCAATTGAGGCATAATAGGATCTCACTGTCTGATGAAGAGTACGAACTTATGGTTTGAGTTTTCCTACAACATGCATGAGAGATAGAATATATTGTGAGGGGATGGTAGGATACGGATAATGTGCATTAATTTTTTGAATTTTTCCATTATGGATGATCATGGGGATGTCATGAGGCAACATCGTAGAATTAGAGGCTAGAGATGTGGTGGTAGGTGCTGATGTGGAGGTGGTAATATGACTAGTATCAACATAAGACCTAGTAGGTGTGGTGAGCAAGGAAGAACCCGTAATAGGTGAATATGTGGGAATAAAAGAAAAATATGAGATGATGGGGGTGAATCATGTGAAACCGTAGATACAACATTAGGAGAGGATAACAATGAGGTGAGAGAGTCATATTCGGTGAGTGTGGAAAGAAGGCAAACCATGAGGTGGAGTAGGAGAAGGTGGGGTGGAAGAAATAGTTTTATGGTCATCATAAGAATCAATAGGATCTTTAATGTAACACAAATAAGAATGTAAGCTCGGGGAGATGCGTTGAGAGAACTATTGAAAGTGGGAGAAGACATAGGAGTAGCTATAAGAGTGGTCAGAGGAGAGGTAGGAGGTAAACAATCTTGTGCATCAATGATGAATAAAAAATAAATGATAGAAGGATCTAAAAACTAGGTTCCATATCAGAAGAAGGATAAGAAGGATCATATGCAACCTTTGGTGGCATGGCATATAATGAGTGAAAGAAACATGGACATCAACAAGGCATATGCCTATAGTAGAATCGACAAGGTTAGTTTGCACACGTTGTTGGCCTTCCAAAATGGATTGTTGAGTATCATTAGGTAAGATCATAGGAGCACTATATAAATCCTTAATTTCACTATGAAAGCCTCATCGTAGATAAGGTTGACACTAAAATGAGATGTGATGAGGATAGAAATACTATGGAAAACCACTAGGGTATGAAACAAGATAAAAAATAATAATGTTTGAAATGTAGGGTTCACCAAAATGATTAAATTAAAATAGGGTTTTCTAACTATTTTATGAGTTAATATAAATAGAAACTAAATGTTATATTGAAATGCTAGATCTAAATATTTTATTTTAATAATTTAATAGATTGATCTAATGGAAATAAAAGGGATATGTTATAAGCCTTAGATTAACTTACCTCATTATATGTTGGACTATAGTAGACTAGTATGTGGAATGTGAAATCTATGACTGAATGGCCTTAGGAAGAGTATAAACTAATTTTTTTCTTGTACTAAGGCACTTGGGAGGATACTAGGGCACCTTGGTCTGCAATCGAGGCACTATACACTTTGTAAAAATATCGAACTTGAATTTGATAGTGTTGTAATATCTCTCGAAAGACCTTGGTTCATGTCACACAGGGTCATAATAATGTCGGTTATGTCACTTTGTAAATGTTACCTACAAAACCCTATCCAAAGAATCAATTCCTAACAAATAAAAATGCATATAAATAGGTTAGTGACTCTACTATGAAACTAGTCGTCTTATAACCGAACATTGTAGTACATTTTGGATCCCATGTAGTTATATGTACGATTATGTGTAATTTCGTGCATATGATTCCCTAACACCAATGACATGGTAGTAGGGGAAATAAATAGATGTAAAAATGTGAATGGTGGATGGAATAGAAAGAATACAACCCTTTTCCCCTATGCGTGTGAGATGCGAGATGTAGAATATTGCCAAATGTAGTCCCTTGTCTAAGTATATAGTTTTCATTTATAGCAAGATATTCACCCATAATTTTGTGATTATTCTATTTTTATATTGGGATGTGTTGTTCAAATTTTTACACTAGTGACCGAGACTACCGACTAAAACCTAGGGAATGCATGAGGTAACTATTAAGACTAACCTTGAACAAACAAATTATGATGACATGGGTGCCTAAAATCATGGATTGGGGCACCCCAGGACATTCCAAATTTATCCCTAGGTACCTCGTGGCACCCCAATGTGGCCCTAGGAACCCCATTGTAGACTTAAAGATGAAAACTAAGAATATTACAACACCTAAGATACCTTGAAAGATGCCCTAAACTGCAAAGACAAATGATGAATGAACTAGATTACAATAATAACACCTGACTAACTAACAACAAGACTAAAGGATTGTTCAATATTGAATACTCTTATTATACATGATCCATATATAAATAATCTACAGGGGTATGAATGTAATAGAAAGTGCATGAGTTTGTGACTACGGTCCATTTCTATGCTATGCTATGTAACTTTGTATAAACTATTTTGGGTTCTTCGGAGTTCTTGTATAAGTTTCGTGCACTCCTCATTTATGAAGTCGAGATTTTCATCATGGGTGTATTTCCTTTAACCCTCCTTCGAGGCTTAGATTTGTGTACAAAATATTTCGGGTTATTTTTTTCATAGCACATCACAGTTTCATTGCTCAATTTTGCAAGTTATCATTCTATTTGAAAGCTCTAAAATGAATTTCAAAATATGGGTGGGTGGTCTATTTTCCATACTCAAGGATTACGCTGCTCCACTGTTTCCTTTGTTGAAGTTCAACACCTATTTTCTTATATTTTCCCAGGAAATACTTCAAAATTGAAGAAGATACAATAATCCATATCCTAACTTAAAGGAAACTACATATAATGGTGAATATTTCTTAAGGTGTGTTGAGTTTTAACTAATTGAAACTCTTGATTTATTTAATTCTTGGCATGTATGGAAATTATTACGGGAGAATTTTCATTTGAAACAATTCTATAAATGCATTATATAAATCAACTTGAACTCCATTAAATATGTTCTTTCTAGAACTTTGTTTCAACATTCTAGATGTTGGTTTTGTATGAGATATGGTTTTAGATTGATGAATCATATCTCCATATGGCTATAATATTTATATTGAAACAACATTACCTTTCTTAAAATTCCCATGAACATCTATAGCATTTACTTTCAAAGTGTGATAATTTCATTTTTGAATTATTCTATGGTTGTAATGATATTTTACATTATGAACATAATGCACACTTGGAAGGATAGATTATGAGAATTTGATGCATTCTTCTTAATATGAAACCTATCCTAAAATTATCTATGTAAATAGTAAATTTTGAAAATAATGTATTGGGTTTCCTCTCTCATATTCATTTCATGAATCATTGGTAGGATCAAACTATATATATATTAGCTGCTAGACACCTAGAAATACATTTGTAAGATAAGATGATTATTTTTGCATATTCATTGCATTTGTAGATTCAATTTTTATTGATAATTGTGCAATGATCCTATATCCTTGAATTCAATTATTCAAACCTTATTCATTTCTAATTGTAGATGTAAATTTCCTTTTCAAGATTATTATGCTTGTTGTTTGGATTTGTTCAAGACATATGTTTTTGAAAAAATGATATATTCCTTTGATGGCTCTTGTAAGTTTATATCTCCCTTGAATCCAAAGTTGGTAATATCTTCATACATGTTCATAATTCATTGATGTACTTTGTTTTTATTATTCTCGAACCTTCAAGCTTGTGCACTTATTCACATGACATGCATATTGTTGCATTCTCTTCTATTATTTTTGTAAGATGTGTATGTAAACCATAAGTCAAGAAATTGAATTTTCTATTTTCTCTCAAAACTAATTTTCTATATGAAGATCTAATTTATCCTTCTCCTTCACGAATCTCATTTTCTTTGTGGTTCTAGAAATGTATATATAACTTTTCATTATGTAGTGTTCCTATACCAATATGGTATCATGTAGATCCTTGAGATGCATATGAACAAATGTTAATTCTTGCCCTCTATGTTAGAGATAATTCTTTCTAGGCTAACTTCTTATATATCTCTATAAATCTCTAAATATATGTGTCTTCTTACATGTGGGCATATATATATATATATATATATATATATATATATATATATATATATATATATGTGAATATAAATTTGAATTGTTTTTTATGAATTGATATTTATCATTGAGGAGATATCAAATTTTATGAATATGATTGAAGATGAACCCTATTACTGTTAATCCCTTCTTGAAATGAGAGACTACAAACCTCTAGTTGACACCTAGTTCCTTACTCGGTTGTGAAATTGATTTTTGCAGCCAGTAGTATTATATTGAAGAAATGCATACTTTTGCAAATATATCTTTACATGTTCCTTCTTTATGAAAGATATGAAACCGTGTTATTATGTAATTAATGAAAAATGATTACGAACTTGATGAATCTTTCTCTTATGTTATTTAAACATGTTTAAATTATAAATTTTAGTTATTTTTAATTATATGTACTTGTACACCGTGCTCGCACACTAAGATAACCAAATACAAAAAGATGAAGGCTAGAGGTTTTTCTTTCCTCTTCATCCTTTAGCGATTACTTCATTGATGTTCCTTCGAATGATGATAATCTAATTTCTTTCAATCAGTCTCTGGTTCTCTCTCATGCATTCTTATCTCGTACTTTTTTTAGAAATTCATCTTCCTGAAGTTGTAAATACATGATAAGTGAGGAATTCTTGGAGATTTAAATATATCTCTTTTCTATCAACAAATGTTGTAGTTTAGAAGAGGAACATGGAGATGAGGCAGATGTAAGCAAGGAGCAAGGGAAATGAAAAGATTTAGGAAATCATGGGGTTCCTCTCTCCTCATTTACTTATAGCTTTATGTATATGCATTTATTTTTCTTGTACACATAAGTTAGATCCCAAGGCTTGTGTGGGAAACTTTATTTCTTCACGAATAAATGGAATTATTTATGTAATTGAGTTGTCTATTTCCTTTTGCATTTTATTTTTATAACTTATAGATGTGAAATGAACTCGAAAAACTCAACACATCAAGTACACTCATTTAAACATAAATAAATAATTACAAATAAATGGACATGTACTTTATTTATTTTATAAGAATATAAAAACATCACTTATTGTAAACCAAAACCTCTTCTACACTCTACAAACTACAATTGTGCTTAATTTTTGAGACATAACTTCTTACACCTACTACTCTTCTCACCTTCTCCATGGTCGTGCATTATTCTTCCAAGGATTCTACATGACTTTACTAAATACGACACTTGTAATGGCAATAGTTTGAGGCGTTGCAACCTGCAATAACACCTATAACTACCAATTTGATTTTAGTTCTTCCACAAACTACCTAAAAATTTGCAACTACAAAACATTTTGTACCCCTTCGATTATTGACCAAAAGTGGTCAACATCTTTGGCATATTTTCTTACTTGGTTTCTTTGTTGACATTTATTGCACTTGTGCAAAAATGGGAAACTCAAAACTTCATTATGATGGATGGAATTGGTGAAATGAACCTAAGCTAGGGGATTTTATTTTAGTTAAATATTTTTTGTGTTGGATTAATTAATGATTACATGAAATCTACTGCTATAAGTTCATTACAAAATGTAATAGATCACATTGTCTATAATTTAATGATCATATTCAGAAAAGAACAAAAAACCCCGAAGGAAGGATAAATCTATTATCTTGATGAAGACATGAAGTACAAAATAGATGAAGTGTTAAGTTTTGGAACAAAAATAATAATTACATATTGCAACAGTCAAAGTTCATTGCTAAAAGGTATAGGTATTTTAAAGATTCTTTCCTTCATGATTAATACATTCAATTGTGTTATTGAGTTGTTTAATTCATTATACAATCCATATACAAAAGCTGAAATGTAGAAAGAAATACACAACTCAGTTTAAGAATTCAATCTTTTATTCATAAGGAATTTAAAATATTTCGGCACAAGCCATGGGATGTAACTCAAAAATAAATTACAACTACTGAAGTAAGAGGTACATATGCATGAAAGATAAAGTAAATGAGTATGAAAGAACCCATCATTTCCTTGGGTTTCTTTTGTTTCAGTTGATGCATTTCCAACTCCAACTTTGCTCCATCTTCATCCTCGCTTCTTAACAAATGGCACTGTACCTAAAAATAGAAAAGGAAAGATTGTCAATATTGAGCTCAGGGTTGATCCATATTCCTATACTATCCAAATTTGTGTAGGTGGATCTCTTAACAACAGGAGGTATAAATTACATGAGGATCAAAGGCACAACTGATAAAATCACTATTTTGTAGCAGCATACATGATTTATTCACTCAAAAAGGAGAGAGAAGAAAGAGGAAAACTATGGAATAAAAGAAAGGCCAAAAATCCTAATGTTTTCTAACCAGTTTGTCTAAATGTGCAGATACATGTAAGAAGAAGGAAGTAATACATTCGTAACTTGAATCGGAAAATACATTCATTTCAGTTTAAACTAAAGGTTGAAGTTAACTAAAATGAGATAAGATTACAACTAAAACAAAATGAAAAAAGGAAATATGAGAAAATTTTGACAGGATTCACCATGTAAAATGGACATTTTACATATTTCCATCATGATATTTCAAAACTAATACATGCTTGAAAGTTGTATATAAATCAAATAGTAATGCAAGAAAGCATATAATACATGACATGGTCAAAGATAATAGTTATCAAATTTTAGCTCCCAACAACAAGCCATGAAGCATCTAAATGAATTGTTACAATGCCAAATCAAGGTACAGGTGCACACTTTTAGATTACATCAGAAATTCTACAATACCAATGGAGTACAACTATGACAAGCAAAGTAGAGTCAATTTTCTAAATATAAAGTCATAACAACCATGCAATCAAAGGAAGATTCAAGATACAAAGTTGATACAAAGTCTACATGGTTGCAGAACAAGTAAAGCACCCAAGTAACAATTTCAAGAGGGCATATCATAAAGCTTCATGATTTATAATTAGCCATTCCAATCAAGTGTAGCTATTTAATTGATCATTTCACACGTCAATCTTCATGAACTAAACTCAAGCAAGTACTTTCAGTTTCAACATAAAAATGAATGGAGTAAAGAGTAATATAATATTAGAATCACATAAATAAATGTAGAATATCAACTTCAAAATCATGACAGAAAGAGATCAGCCCGATGAGAAAAGAAAATCCTATGGATTTCATAGTTTCTAAAAAATTGATAAGTGCACAGGTAAACTTTACAAAAGATCGCATATAACAATGGAAAAATCATCAAACATGCAAATAGAAGTTATTTGTAGCAATGGTACAGTCACAAATATTAATAGAATACATCAATGTGATAGGAATCCACATCCATTTCATGCAAAGAAGATCGGTATAGATTGAAGAAAAATAGTATTTGCACTTGAGGACAAGAAATTAAGGCTATTCACTCATATGTTGGAGGGCCACTAAATAAAATATGTAGTCACATAATAGAAATATGAGTCAAATATTTTAAGCTCAAAATCATCATTCAAGTACAACCCAATCGATAGTGCAGAATCTACAATACAGAATGCAAGCCCATTACAAAGTATTCTAATGTTTGTTGATATGTTCTTATAAATTTAGCCAAACAAACTCCATCAACATGTTAGATGTAGGATTGGGTCAAAGGGATGAAGTTTTCAAATATGAATTCTTAATGATATTCAGATCACACATTATAGCCTACAAGTTGAAGAGTAGAAATTGCAAGACAATACCATACAAACTAACAACCTCATTTGAGAAATAGTAAATAGTTTTATCCATGATATGGTCACAGGTTTCATTTCTCACCACAAGTGGGGAGATGTAAAGCTTATAGTTACTTTGAATTCTCAAGAAAGGTATAAAGTTGAATTGCAAGATGAAGAGATAGCCTAAATTATAACACACAAATACAAATCTCAAGATCCGAATACAAAGAAGAATGTATTTTTTTTTTCAATATGAAAATAATTGATTCAAGCATGTATTTCAACTTGCAAGATATGAAGGGAGCTCTCATGAGAAATTCAAGTAACATCTACAGCTATGAAAAGCTACGATGACATCAGAAACAAGCAACCAAGTCTCTTTTACATAATGTTTCAACTCACTCAGAATATTCGAGCTCATCAAATTCAAATATGGTGTTTTCAGAATAAGCTACAATAACTCAAGGCTAGAAAAATATATAAGGAAGTGAATATAGATTCAAAATTCAATACACAGAGTATGAGAATCCATAGATATGAATACATAGCCATACCCTTGGTGTCGATTTTAAACAACAGAGAAGGTGGTTTTAACAATATGTTTAAAACACTATCAAGGAACAAAAACGAGACAATAATCCAAGCCAAGAGAAAACACAGTTCATAGTATAAACAAGGTTTAGCTATAGCATTTAAAATCTCATAGATTCATGAAGTTTTAGTGATGGATCAAAACGAATGTCGGTATCTTGTGTTATTGTTTCAAAACCAAAATGTATATTTACAACTAAATGAAAGCTTTCAGAGCAAACTGAGATTTATCTTCAAACTAGCAGCTCATACAAGGAAATCAGAACTATGAATCCCTCAATAACAGTAAGTGAGGAATGTTCTAAAACAATACAGAACACAAGAAAAGGAAAAATTAAGAAAATGGAAAACCAGATGGTGTTGTAGTTGGAAAAGCTCAAAGAACTTTATTTCCCTAGGAATAGTGTTTCAAAATGGTCACAAAGGATAGATATAGCAAGGTAAATCCTAAATCATGAACACCATATGTAGCTCCAAAGCACATAAAATCTCGATAGCTCAAACATCAGAACAACTCAGCCATGAAACAAGGATAGGTTCATTTTTATCACAAACATGAGAGATATGTTAACATTTTACGAGAGATAGCTTAAAGATAGAGTCAACAACTCACCATTTTAGTTCACGTTTCTTGAAACCCTCAATACCAATGGAGTACAACTATGACAAGCAAAGTAGAGTCAATTTTTGAATATAAAGTCATAACAACCATGCAATCAAAGGAAGATTCAAGATACAAAGTTGATACAAAGTCTACATGGTTGTAGAACAAGTAAAGCACCCAAGTAACAATTTTAGGAGGGCATATCATAAATCTTCATGATTTACAATTAGCCATTCCAATCAAGTGTAGCTATTTAATTGATCATTTCAAACTTCAGGTCTTCATGAATTCAACTCAAGCAAGTGCTTCCAGTTTCAACATACAAATGAATGGAGTAAAGAGAAATAGAATATCAGAATCACATAAAGAAATGTAGAATATCAACTTCAAAAGCATGACAGAAAGAGATCAACCAGATGAGAAAAGAAAATCCTATGGATTTCATATTTTCTAACAAATTGATAAGTGCACAGGTACAGTTTACAAAATATCACATATAATGTGGATAAAATCATCAAACTTGCAAAATATAAGTTATTTTTAGCAATGGTACAATCATAGAAATTAATAGCAGACATCAACTATTATAGGAATCCACTTCCATTTCATGCAAAGAAGATCAGGTATAGACTGAAGAAAAATAGTATTTGCACTTGAGGACAAGAAATTAATACTCTTCACTCATATCTTGGAGGGTCACTAAATAAAATATGCAGTCACATAATAGAAATTTGAGTCAAAGATTTTAAGCTCAAAACCATCATTCAAGTACAACCCAATGGATAGGGCAAGAATCTACAATACAGAATGCAAGCCCATTACAAAGTATTCAAATGTTTGTTGCTATGTTCTTATCAATTTAGCCAAACAAACTCCATCAACATGTTAGCTACAAAATTTGATCAAAGGGATGCAATTTTCAAATATCAAGTCTTAATGATCTTTAGAACATGCATCATAGCCTACCATTTGAAGATTGTAAACTCTAAGAAAATACCATACAAACTAACAACCTCATTTAAGAAACAGTAAATAGTTTTATCCATGATATGGTTAGAGGTTTCATTTCTCACCACAAACGGGGAGATGTAAATATTACAGTTACTTTGAATTCTCAAGAAAGGTATAAAGTCGAATTGCAAGATGAAGAGATAGCCCAAATTACATCACACATATAAATCTCAAGATCCGAATACAGAGAAGAACTTATTATTTTTTCTCAATATGAAAATTATTGATTCAAGCATGTATTTCAACTTGTAATTAATGAAGGGATCTCTCATGAGAAATTCAAGTAACATCTACACTATGAAAAGCTACGATGATATCGAAACAATAAACCAGTCTCTTTTACATAATGTTTCAACTCACTCAGAATATTCAGAGCTCATCAAATTCAAATATGGTGTTTTCATAATAAGATACAACAACTCGAGGCTCTAACACCGGCTAAAAATAACCCACTTGAGATGCAAGAACAACCTAGGATTAGTTTTAAAATAATGGAAAAAAAAATTGTTTAAAAGAGTCTACAACGAGTTACTGAGGAAACAATTGTCACTAACAAGTTCTGAACAATTCTAAACTACTACAGCAAAATTTTCTTTTTTAATAATTATCGAGAGGTCATAATGTTCAAAATCTAGGGTTAGAAGGTTCAAATAGGTTCGAGAGGGTAATTCCTCACCATACCCATTCTCGACTAGCTTAAATATTCAACTTGATTTTCTCAAAATTAACACATTCAAAATTTCCATAAATCACTCCCATTGTATAGGAAATTTCCTCACCTTTCTAGTGATATAAATAAGTCCTCCTAACTACTCATATTTTTGAGTTATGGGCGGTGGGCCTTGGGGTGAAAATTCTCCCAAGAGCGGGCTGCGGGTATAGGGTGAAAATTTGCCCCCAAGGGCGGGTCGGTGGGTTGTGGAAGACTTTTGGAAAATTTCTCACATGGGGGCATAAAACAAAATTTGTGCCCGCACACCCGTGGGTCAGTAAGTCCTGAGGAACATGTGACATCTCCTAAGCCAACGCAGGGAGGTGAGGTGGCAAGGAGAAAATTAGTTTAATGCCCTGAAGGGCTAAGGGGGGTAACATTATTTTCCGCCTACACCGACACCTCGCAATGCCACGTGGTGGATCCTAATTAGGCAGTGGTGGTGGGTGACAAGGGATATTTGAAAAATTTCCCAAAAAATTCTGAAAAATAAAAATGAAAAGAGGGACCTACTCATCTATCGATGCCTCGTGACGCCACATGCCATCACCGATTGGTTACGATGCGACAAGGCGACGGGAAAAATTTAGTAAATTTTCCCGTGGGTCCCTCTTTACCTTTTTGTGTTTCAGAAAATTTTTGTAGAATTTTCCAAATAAACCCCACGATCACCGGCCCGTAGCTAATCGGGAGCCGTCATGTGGCATCACGAATACCGGAAGAGGCACAGGTGAATGATACCCTCCTTAGCCCTTTGGGGCGTTAAACTAATTTTCTCCCTACCACCCCGACTTCCCCGTGTTGGCTTAGGAGATGCCACATGTCCCTTGTGGAGTTGCGGACCCATGGGTGCATGGGTGCAAAATTTTTTTTTCACCCCCACGTGGGAAATTTTCCAAAAATTCTCCTGTAGCTCACCGACCCGCCCTTGGAAAAAAATTTCACCCCCCGGGCCCGTGAGGCCTACTCACTGGGGAAAATTTTCACCCAAATGCCCACCAGCCCATAAATCAAAAAATATGATGAGTTAGGAGAACTTATTTATATCCTTTGGAAAGGTGAAGAAATTTCTATCCAATGGGAGTGATTTAGCAAAATTTTAAAAGCATTAATATTGAGAAAAATCAAGTTGAATATTTAAGCTAGTCAGAAAGAATGGGTATGGTGAGGAATTACCCTCGAACCTATTTGAACCTTCTTACCCTAGATTTTGGACCTTATGACCTTTAATAATTATTAATAAAAGAAAAGTTTGTTCTAGTAGTTTAGAATTGTTCGAGGAACTTGTTAGTGACAGCTATTGCCTTGTAACTGGTTGTGAGACTCTTCTAAACAAAAAAAATTATTCCATTATTTTTCTAACTAATCTAGGTTGTTCTTGGGTCTCAAGTGGGTTTTTTTAGTAGGCATTATAGAGGATAGAAAAATATATAAGTGAATATAGCTTCCAAATTCAATACATAGATTATGAGAATCCACTGAGATATAAATACATAGCCACACCTTTGGTGTCAATTTCGAACAACATAGAAGGTGGTTTTAAAAATATGTTTAAAACAATATCAAGGAACATAAATGAGACAAGAATCCAAGGTAAGAGAAAACATAGTTCATAGCACAACCAATGTTTACCTATAGCATTTAAAATCTCATAGATTCATGAAGTTTCAATGATGGATCAAAATGAATGTCGTGTTCACAATACCCAAAAAGAAAACTTTTGAAATCTTCAACGAGTAACCAAAATGTAGATTTATAACTAAATGAAATATTTCAAAGTGAACCTGAGCTTTTTATTTAAACTAGCAGCTCATACAAGGAAATTAGAACTATGAATCCCTCAATAATAGTAAGTGAGGAATGTTTTGAAACAATACAAAATGCAAGAAAAGGAAAACTTAAGAAATCATGCAAACCCAGATGGTGTCATAGTTTGAAAGGCTCAAAGAACTTCATTTCCATGGGAATAGTGTTTCAAAATGGTCACAAAGGATAGATCTAGCAAGGTAAATCTTGAATCATGAACACCATGAGTAGCTCCAAAGACACACGAAGATCGATAGCTCAAATGTCAGAACAACTCAGCCATGAAACAAGGATAGGTTCATTTTTATCACAGACATGAGAGATTTGTTAACATTTTACAAAGATAGCTTAAAGATAGAGTCAACAACTCACCATTTTAGGTCACGTTTCTTGAAACCCTCAAAGAGCCGAAGTGAAAGACTCAAAATCATGAGGACCCAGAATGAATTTTGAACTAAAATGTTCAGAAAACAAAAAAATGCAAAGTATTAGTTATATGAAGCCAAGAATGGTAAAAACGAAGTAGTTACAACCTAGGAAACAAGGGCTTACCATCATTTCATCTACATCGACCACAATGATAAGAAAAGCTTTAGTTTTAGCTCAAACCAAAGCTTAAGAGGAGAAACAATGGTGGTGAACTTTGAATAGAGTCTTCAAAAATGATAGAAAACCAAACTCATAGAGTTATTTCTTTGCAAATAAGTCAAGCTCATGATCTCAGAAATGGTGGACACCTCAAATGAAAATGACAGAGAATCCAAATGTCTTAAAAATGTTAGAGAGATCAAATACTTTCACTCACAGAGCTTCATAGACTCATAGAGGCTATGTTTGCAGAGTTTTAGAGCTCAAAGATCAAAACAATGGCGGTCTGAAAATTTTTGCTGTGGCTTCACCACTTAGAATGAGAAACAGAAATGATGAAGTGATGAACTCGATAATATTTTCAAAACCCTAACTTCCATAGTGTTATAGATGAGTCAAAGGATCGATGATGCGAGATCAATCAGTACTCAAGATCAATGATCAAAACCTTAACCATTGCCAACTACCTCACTAACCATGGTTCAAAACATCTACCATATTAAATGCAAGGTCAGAAACCCTAACCGAGGGTGTAGTGAAATCAATGGAGGAGCATTGTGTGGTAAAGATTAGATGGTCCAGATACAATAGTAATTCCAATGCATAGTGCCACATAGTGAGCCATGTCATAACCCTATTGATTATGCAATAATTACCACCAAACTCGATGCCAAGGGTCAAATCAACATTGGAGGGGACTAGATTTGATTGATGAATCATTTTGTTATTGACCTACCTAAGGTCTTATTCACATTGTCAGTGAGAATAATCATAGTAAATAATTCCTTTCATGATGTTATTTCACCACCGAAGACTTAAATCAAATGAGGCCAAGGAGTGGTCATTCAACAATGGGTCGATTCACCATGGAAAGGGGCCATCCCACATCATTAGTTGAAAATCATTTCTTTCGACCTTCTAAGGTCTAGAAACCCTAATACCACAAAAACCAAAAGCGACAACATTATAACTTATGTCTATGCCAAATCAAGATTAAGGGGAAAATTTTTATATAGTGAAGAAATATTGAAAGGGGTCGGTGATATAGTGTGGCAATATTAAAGTGACCCCATGTGTATTCTAAAACCATGGTATTATGCCAAGTCAGCGAAGGAGGAAGACAAGTGTGCACATCAAAGGTGGTCCCCATGCATTGGGTGAATTTTGTAAAATGTTAAATCAAAAGAAATATCTTTCTCTCACACAGGGACATATTATTTTGCATGGGCATCCAAGGAGGCAAGTGGATCAGAACTATAGATGTCACATCAAGCACTAGAAGACAAAAATTACATGCACATGGGAGAAGACTTGCTCATCAAGCAAGGTTTATTATTAGCAGAATTATTCACCCAGCTTTATTAAAAATAGAACAATCAACTGCAGTTTGACTAGTTGTATTTTTGTAACCAAAGCTATTAATGCCTCATTATATTAGCATGCTTAATTTTATTCCTTTATTTATTCATTGATAAAGGATAAAAATAGGATGCATGTGCGAGTACAATTTTTAGTCTATTTTTAGGAAGGGTGGGATGAATAATTTTTGCTATATATTGTGTGCATTGGCAAAGCACATGAGAGGAATTTTGGACACAGGAGTGCTGAAGTAGTTTGCAGTTTTGCCCCTTGAATGAGAAGTATATTTTTCCTTTCCAATTATTTGTAGTCTTGTGTATGTCTTATTAATTCTTATGAATGTCAAATTCCCTAATTAATCATCCTACCCTATTGCAAATTTAGTAATTTCTACATGAATATTAGTGTGCATGTGTAGCTTAACAAGATATTGTTCGAATTTTTCCTCAATGCATAAAGTGTTTGCCATAATATTGTGCTAGAAATTGTTTGTTTATGCATCTAGAATACTTTTCATATCAATTGTGCATATAATAAGTCAAAGACCTCAAATAATTTTGGTGTATCACCCAAGTTTTGAATCCATTTATAGTCATATTTTACCCTCAAACCCCAAAAAGTTTAGGATACATCAAAAAGTAACCGACCTTGATACAGGAGACTCACTTCAAAATAGGTATACCCACGGACCTGAGGTGTTTCCATTGTATAAATGAAAGAGAGAGATCCTTTTACAAACTTATAACACCTATAACCATCTCTCTATTGGGTGCACTTTCAAAAATAATAGTTACCTTCTAACACTCTAGAACCCCTAAAAATGAATTTTTCAGCCATGAATGCAATCTAAAAACCTGTACCAATCCTAAACTTGCATGTCAAAGGTTGCATAATATTGAGAAGACTAAAAAATGTTAGGTTAATTATGGATAATACAATTATTTAATTAATTTTATTAATTAAATAATAATGTTTATAATATAAACCATTTTTTTTTGTATTGTTATGTGGTTTTTAAACCATATTTGTCTTTTTAGTTTCACAAGGATAATTGTTATAATGGTTATAACAATTTATATGCTTCCTAGGATAATATTTGGAAGCTAATGTATTTTTAATTTTTTTGTTGCATTGTTGCAACTTCTCCTTATTGTATCCTAGCTATCTGATACATATATATATATTACTGCTTCTATGTATGAGGTTGATTCTGATTAATATAATTTTCGGCTTGTCCCTTTTCACATTTGGTACAAGAGTGAGAATATGGACCTGTGAAGGAGTGGAAGAGAGAGCGGCTGAGTTAGAGGACTATTTGAGAAGCATTTGTAGCATCGGAAGAGAGAGCCCGTGCAGCCTCCTGCAACCTCCCAACCCCATCCTTGCCTCCTCACATCCTCCTGTTCATTCCAGGTGTTTGGAATGCAAATTGTTTTTTGCTTTGTTGCTAGGTGCACTAGGAAAAACTTGCTGCAAGTATAGAATTTTATAAAAAAATCCTCCATTACGGGTTTTATCTCTAATATTAGAGAGGTATTTAGTTACTACCATATTTGGAGGACTATGTGCTACTTATGGAGGTGTATATCTGAGTTGTACATTAGATTGGGTTACATATCTGAGCCGTGTAATTAAAATGTTCAAGTTGGATCATGAGTTACGGACCACCTGTATTTGATTTGGAGAATATTGTTGTGGATTCTCCACATCTAAGACAAACAAGTTGCAGAGGTTTTGTGGGCTGCCATAGCTCCCATCGAGCTTCTTCTCACCTGTAATAGTTGACCTACACTTATTTTATTATTGGCAGTCAATCCAATCGACCCTGCATATTTTATTCTTAGCAAAGTGGATACAGGCTTCAAGGCGGATGAGCCATTCACCTCTGGCCGAGTTGTCCCTCCACACAATGATCCTTGCCAACGAACCTTCAACCACGAGCTACCTGTAACCAAAATCCGTGGAAATCCTCACATCACCTATACAAAAACAATGACTCTGTGTAAGCATATAGGTTGCATATAAGCCAAAACATGGAGAAAACTATAACAGTGGTTCAAAATAAATAAATCACAATGGCGGTATAGTAATTAGATTTATTTTTATGCTTGGAATAATCCCAATCCACATGAAATCTTGCTTCCAAACATGTAGGCCATGTGGGAGATGTGCCACATCATATTTTAGTGAGGTAAGTTATTTTTACCCTTTGTTAAATACAATATACTTCATTTCTATGTCAAGCGCTCATAAGAGCCAAGGTGGTTAGAGAGAAAGTCTTAGAAGTGGGAGGTGCATGGTTCAAATCACACCTCAATTTGATTTTTCGAATTTGGTGGAATATTTGGCGAGAACCACTAAATTTAGTGGAAAAAATCAAATCTAGTTATAACTAACTAAATTCCGTGAAGAAATCACTAATTTAGGGAAAAGCTTTTTTCCCCATTTAGCTTGTTTTTTCATTCTGGACAAAATTTTCCAAAAGAGGACCACCCAAAAAATTCATCTTGGGCATTTTTTTAACGGTTTCCGGCATTATGGGTAATTTATGGCTCCAGAGGCCACCAGAGCCCGCAAAACAAAAAATTATTTGCCTGCCATTGAATATTTTTTCAGATTTTATAATGTAATTACATATTGCTATATATTGCACTAATTTTCAAGTTGCCATAGTCAAGCGCAAACTTTGTAACTACTTAGAAAGCTGGCGTATTGTAATAAAAATAGTAAAATTGGTTTCAGTAACACTCATGAGATCCTGGATCTCATTTGCATTGTTTGGTATATACGGTGCCTCTGGGAAGCCCTTACGGGTAAAGCCATCATGACTACTACTGCACTTAACACCTAATATAGCTGCAACAACATCGTCTGGGCATCGACCCTTTAAATTGATGGGGAGTAATAAGGTCACAAAGTGCACACACTATGAGCCATCCCATCCATCTGTGAATGATTGCATGACATAAATTTGGAATGAGAAATTATCCAAGTATATAGCAAAGTTATGCACGTGTATGAGGATATTTCTTTGAGTCGGTGTCAATAATTGCATAGACCCCATCAATACTATCTTGGTACCACATATTCAATTCTTTCACATATGTTAACTCCTCTTTCATGTACAGCTAGGTATATAGAAAGGGAGAGCTTCTTCCATGTACCGCTAGGTATATAGAAATAGAGAGCTTCTTCCATGTACCACAAGGTATATCGAAAGGGTGCATATATAGAAATGTTCGATATATCATAGTAATACTATATATATTGGGAGACCTTATACCTTGAGTGATAAGAACCAAACCCTGTTAGTGATCTCTGTAAAGACATTATGGGCAGAAGCAACAAAGACAATAGTGTATTTGTTGAATAGAGCACCCACTATTTCTCTTGATGGAGTAACACCACAAGAAGCATGGTCAAAATGGAAACCATCTATTGCACACCTTAGAGTATTCGGGTGCAAAGCAAGCATGCACATACCCAAATAGAATAGAAAGAAATTAGACATGAAGTCACATAAACTTGTCTTCATTGGGTACAGTGAAGAGACTCTTGGGTATAGATTGATGGATCCTAAGACCAGAAAATTCTACACCAGTAGAGATGTTGAGTTTTTCGAGAAGAAGGAAGCAGAGACTCCTCCCCAGACTCACAAGATGTAGATTTTTCACCAGTTGTCAAAATTAAAGCTAATGTTCCCTCAGAAGATGAAAGTGATGATGGGGATGATGGTGTTGATTAGATAGAACCATGACCCACAAGAACAATTTAGCGTATGCCTAAATGGTGTACAAGTACATTAGGAGATGCAAGAATGGATGCTCCACTAGATGTATCCACCCCTGGACTACGGACTCGCAGTAAAGCAAGAGAAGAAGTTAACTTTGCTTTGATAAGTAGAGTTATTGAATTAGATGAGCCTTCTACAGTCCAAGAAGCCCTATAGTCAAAATCTTGGAAAGATGCCATGGATTCTGAATATCAATCAGTGATGAAGAATAACACTTGGCAGCTTGTCGATCTTCCACCAAGGAAGAAACCCATTGGATGTAGATGGGATATTGGAAAAGTATAAATCAAGACTTGTAGCAAAGGGGTATGCACAAAAAGAAGGCATTGACTATGAGGATACATTTGCTCCCACAACTAAGATCAAAATGATCAGGATGATCTTTTCTCTAGCTACACATTTTGGATGGAAAGTCCACCAAATGGATGTAAAAAGTGCCTTCCTAAATGGATATTTACAAGAAGAAGTCTACATGACTCAACCTGAGCGATATGTAGTACAGTCTGGTCAAGAAGCAAAGGTATACGCGAGACTGGAAATATCTATATGGCCTCAAATAGGAACCCCAAGAATGATAAATCAAGATTAATGGGCATCTCGTACAACACGGATTTGTTAGAAATCCATACAATCCCAATCTCTACCTAAAAAAGAAAGGGGGGGAGATGGTGATTATTGTTGTCTATGTCGATGATCTAGTGATCACTAGAAGTTCGGTGAGGATGATATATGTAACGAAGAAAGATCTTAATTGATCGTTCGACATGGTGATCTTAGTTTGATGCATTCTTGTCTTGGATTATAAGTATGGCGGAAAGAATATCACATTTTTTTCTCAAATGAAATATACCAAGGCTATGCTTGAGAAGTTTAGGATGATGGATTACACACCAATGGCTACACCTACGGAGAACAGATTACAATTATCTCATTCAGATCCATCTCCTAAGGTAAGTTCCACTCTCTATCAGTAGCTGATTGGGAGTCTCATTTACCTAACCTACACTAGACCAGATATCAACTTTATAATAATCTATCTATCGAGGTTCTTACGGGAACCCAAAGTTTGTCATTGTAAAGTAGCAAGGCGCATCTTGAGATATCTCAAAGTATCGGTGGATATTGGTGTAGAATTAAGGAAGAAGGACAACATCTTCTTGATGGACATTCGAATTTAGATCATGTACGTAACATTAATGATAGAAAATATACTTCTGGATTTGTATTATTTATGGGATATAGACCAATATCATGGAGAAGCAAGAAACAACATTTTGTTTCTCACTCTTCCTGAAGCCGAGTATCATTTTGCGGGAGAAGCTATCTCGAAGCTATTTGGCTACGCCACATACTAGAAGGACTTGGGATGCCAAAGGACAAACCGACCACCATGGATGTTGACAATGAAGGTGTTCTTAGACTTGTTCACAATCCTATTTTTCATGATAGAACAAAACACATTGAGGTACAAGTTCATTTCATATGCAAACATGTGTTAAATCACAATATCCAACTTCAATTTTGTCCAACTACTAAACAACAAGCAGATATTTTCACAGAGTTACTTTTACGTGAAAAGTTCGAGTTGTTCAGAGAGTTCCTCTCCTCATCCCTTTAGAAAATGCACAATTAAGGGGAGGAATGTTAGGTTAATTATGCATAGTATAATTATTTAATTAATTTTATTAATTAAATAATAATGGTTATAATATAAACCATATTTTTGTTATGTATTGTTATATGGTTTTTAAACCATATTTTTCTTTTTAGTTTCACAGGGATAATTGTTATAATTGTTATAACAATTTATATGCTTCCGGGATAATATTTGGAAGCTAATGTATTTTTAATTTTGCTATTGCATTGTTACAACTTCTCCTTGTTTGTATCCCGGTTGTACAATACATATATATATTGCATCCGCTTCTATGTATGAGATTGATTCGATTAATATAATTTTCAAGCTTCCGTCCCTGTTCACAAAAAATTCTCCATGAAAAATGAAAAACAACAACGAAAAATATGTAATTTTTTTACCAATGGAATAAAAACCTCTCCAAGCCATGCCATTTAAGATGGAGGCCATTATTGAAAGTAGTAAATGATGAAAATATATGTTTATAAAACACTTTGAGGGAAGCATGGGAAGATAAAATATAAATTCAACTTATCTTGTTAAAAAAATCTTGAAATGAATCCCATTAACTCGGATCAAAAGCCCTTCTCCATCTATCTATGCAAGATGGAATGCATTATGTGGCTTACATGCAACGATGATGTATGGTCGAATCC
Organism: Taxus wallichiana var. yunnanensis; assembly: GCA_018340775.1. NCBI lineage: Eukaryota > Viridiplantae > Streptophyta > Pinopsida > Cupressales > Taxaceae > Taxus > Taxus wallichiana. Next base: position 975,660,308 of record CM031239.1, read on the forward strand.
AAACTGAATTGAATATTGTGTGAGTACCCGACTTTATTCTGTCTTGATCCCACTTTAATACTAAGTTTCCTTCATTTAAGACTCTTTCCTTGGCCTTCTTATAAAACATTCTCTTAATATGAGCTTGATTTTTAACTCCATGGAAAACATATCTTTATTTTTATCTCTTCAAGCTCCACAAGATGTGCATACCTTACTTCCATGGGCTCATTATCCATTAATTAAATTTGATGCATCATTTCTAAAGCTAGAAGCTCAAGAGAAATGATTATATTTACTTCTATCTCTTAAACTGACTAAATAGGTGAGTTTGAAATTGAAATTTATGAGTTATTTAGTCAACCCAAAAGGATTCCTTCAAATTGGTGTGCCAAGTTTGTTTATTTTCATATCTATTCCTTCAAATTATGCTTAGTAAATTTTTATTTGTTCTTCCACCCAATAGATTACACTATGGGTAATAATTGGATGAAGTACTCAAATAAATTTCATTACGAGCTTCCCATGCAACAATCTTTCCTCCCAAAAATCCTTTACATTGTATGAAATTGGAGTAGAAGGAACACCAAACCTTGTAATTATGCCTTCGTAGAAGTCCAAGATGTTTTCTCATTAGCTTCCTTCAAAGAAACAACTTTATTCCACCATGTGAAGTAATTAGTTGCGGTGAGTATCCATTTATGACCCAAGCTTGAAGGCATGTTTAGGGAGACCAATAAAATCCAATCCCCCCGAGACAAATTTTTATCTACGGTAATTGGCTGGCAAAGGTAAAGCTACAAGCCTCTCTTTCCCTGTAAAGAATGCATATTTGTAACATTTATTTACCCTAGCATGGTTTTCCTTAAAGAGTGTATTCAATAATAGCCTCCTTTCATAATATTTAGGGCTTTAGTCATTTCCAAATAATGCCGTCCTCCTTGGTTTGTCATGAAACTATTCAAGTACACTTTCAACCTGATTTATCTTAACACGCCTTAGCAACACACCATTAATATATTTCTTGAATAAAAATTACTAACCAACAAGAAAGGAATAGACTGAATTTTAAAATAGCTCCTTTTTTATTTTTCCAAACCTAGGAGTATATGCCATGCTAAAGATACCTTGTCATGTTGAAAATCCAATTTGTATCTGTTGGTTTTTTGTATTTTCATGTTCATTTTGCAGCAAATAAATGGATTATTTACTCTCATGTAATTCTGAGCCAATTTCTCACAAAATAAATTGCCTCTAATCATTTTGGTCACTTTAATGATGATGTCATACTCCATGACTCTACTGATCCAACTTGCTCTTTTATCGGATATATTTTTGTTCAAAAAAACTCTTTAATGTTTAGATATGAAACAATCAAATTAATCTAGTTGTTAGAGAGTAAATGCAACAATTTCTTAAGAGATCTAACAATTAAAAGTATATGTTTTTCAATGAATGAGTACCTTGTTTTTTACTCCATCAAAACTTGACTGAAAAAAGTGATTACCTACTCCATTTTTTCTCTATTTTGTTGCATTAACATTGTTGCAATAGTATCCAAATTAGCATAAGTATATAATGTGAAATCCTTAAAAAAATATGATTGATAAGTGTTGGGCGATGTAGCAATGGCTTTTTAATTGTCTCAAAGCTTCTCACTCCTTCTTTTGACCAAGTGAAATTATAATCTTTCTTAAGCATGTTGGTCAAAGGATTTGAAAGTGAAGGAAAATCAGAAATATACATTCTTATAAAATTTAATTTTCCAAGGAAAATTTGAAGTTATTTCTTATGTTTTGGAAATGCTAAAACAAGAGTAGCATTCACCATTTCCATATCAACCTTTGTACCATTATTGGAAATAATGTGGATAAGAAGCTTACCTTTGTGAACTGAAAAACACATTGTTTTTGGGGTTACATGACACAACAAACTCTCTACACCTCTCAAAGATTGTGTTGAGATACGGTAGATGGTCACTTGATAGTTTAGAAAACAATGTGATATCATCAAAATAAACTAAGAATTTTTTTTTGATAATACCTTTAAATGACATGTCCATAGCATGTTGAAAAGTTACACTAGTATTGGAACAACCAAATGGCATATTTTTGTAAGAATAAGTGCCCCACTTGGCAGTAAATGTTGTTTTAAACTGATCTTGCTTTGTGACTAATATCGATTATATCCGCTATATTCTTTAAGAAAATAATATCTCTCGAACCAACAACTAATGAAGAATCTACTCCATGGAAGGAAAAGGGTAATGATCCTTAAGAGAAGCCTTATGTAAATTATAGAAACCAACAAAAATTTATTTCACCATTTTTATTTCTTACCTATACAAGATTAGCCACCCAAGTGGAGTACTTAATGGGGAAGATAATGGAATACTCAATGAGTTTTTCAAGCTCTATCCACATCAAGGGTTCCAACTTGGGATTAATTGGTCTTTGTTTCTATTTAAATGATTTAGAACCAACCTCTAATTCAATATTATGTTGAGCTAAAGAGGGATCAAAACCTCTTAAATCATTGTATTGCCAAGCAAAAACATCTGCATACTCTCTACAAAATCTGAATAAATGAATATTTTTCATTTTGTGAACAAACCTTTCCGAGATTGAGGCTCCTACCATTAATAATGGTAAATTTTTCATGTTGATATGCACTTGCAGAAAGTATAGGTCTTTCCTACTTCATTTCATCATTTTCTCCAAAAATGGATTCCAAATTAACAAGGTATTTCATAATCTTATTCTTTTTGAGCTGCATTATTTGATCTTCATATCTATTCTACAAGTTTCCTTTATTAAAGTAGCAGAAAATTCTAATTCTTCGTACATAAATATGATTATATGTGGATCATTATAAAAAAACCTGATAATTTACAGCATTATTTAGAATAGATGGTCTCACCAAAACCTTGATATGTGTCTATAATTTATCGGTTCAATGTTAGTAGGTATGTTAAATTGAGAACCAGTTGTAACAATCCTATCAAAGCATGTTTATTTTCATTCTAGGGATATCTTAAACATTAGCACCAAGAAAATTATCAAGAAAATCCCACATTCTATGTCTATAAGTTCTCATTAATGGGTTCTTACAAGTATTAAAACGTATAACATGGTGTATAACAAGCTCATTATCCCTAAAAATATGTAACTCCTTGATTTTCTTCTTTCTTGCCCACTCCAAAACATGAAAAAGTGCTTCATACTTTGTAACATATTACAAAAAGTAAATTGGGACTTAATAGATGTAAAATATTGTTTTTTAATGTGAAATCAACATTAAACTAACTCTTGAACTATGATTTTTTTGAATCCATCATCCATAATCCATTATCTTGTTTATTTTCTCTATCTAGAGATGGTATTACAATGTTTGCATCATGAATACAATAAAATACAAGGATTTTTCCTTCAATAAATTATTCCTCAATGATCTTCCATGGATCATAATCTTGATCTTCATCAGTTCTTTGATCCTTGAAAAGATATGGGACACCTTCTAAGGCATAACTGGTTTTAGCTTATGAATCATGTAGTTGCTTTTCACTTACAATATAATTTGCATTAACAACACTTGGTGTAAAAGGATAAATATGAAAATTTGATAAGGGCTCTTAATTGATAATTACCTTAGCTCCATACAAAGTTTTGAAAACTAAATATGTCTAATCTGTTGAAAGATAACCACCAATCTTGCATGTGAAATCTCTAAATAAGCACATGAAAAAACAAGGTATCCACTACCATCACATTGTGTGAGATTGTAACACTTGGACATACATGTAAAGTTAGTTTCAAATATTTTATTATTCCAATGGTCCTAGTTGAGGAACCATCAAATCATAACACTCCTTTGTAACTTGGTTCATACTTAAAACCCAACTTTTCATCCACTAACTTTGACCTAATAGTGTTCTAGCACCGCTATACACTATGCAATTATGAACTAATGAATCTCCAACTATTAACGAAAGGTAATAAAGAAGAAGGCTTAACCACTTTACATCTTTATCTTTTTTTCACCTTAGACACTTTTTTAACCCTTATTTTCTGATCTATAATTTCCATCATAATTTTTGCTGTGTTTTCTACACGGTCAGTCTGTTTTGATTGTAATTTCACACTCATAAGCTCTTGGACAAGAAATTATTTTCCCCAGAATAGAGAACATATCACACATGTTCATAGTGATATTAGACTTCTTCATATCATACATAATATAGAAAGGAATAACCCCTACCTTAAACTAATTTTTTTAAAAATAGCCTATTCTTTAACATGAGGTGAAATAGAACTCTTACAATGCAACAATATTCTTATTTTCACAAGTGGTACAATATTTTGATCACTTAAATTTTCCTCCTTGGCTCATTTTATTGATCTAGTAATAGTTGCATCATATTCATCCTTCTCTTGGTTTCCAATTTCATTATTTACAACCACATAATATGCTATTTCAAAACTTACCCTTTGTTGCATTAGACTACCCTTGCTTTATTCTTGTGGAAAATTTTGGTCCACTTACTACCGCAAACATTACAATTTTCTAAAAATAATAAAGTGACTCTTCTTGTGTCATTTGGGGCATAGTAACCCCTGTTAGACCATCTATGTAGATGTATTTGACTCACTAGGATTCACAATAACATATTTAACCATGTTTGTTTACATGGATACCAAGGATCTTGAATTTTTGGGGCATTAGGATCAGCTACAGTAGAGGCTTAAATGTTGTAACAACTTGTTGTGCCTTGTATGGCATATAACCTTGAGTAGGATGCCTATAGTTATTAAAACTTGGAAAATTTAGTTGATATGGTATGCTTGTTTGAAATTGATTTATTTTCAGCTTCACTACCTCATTTGATAAAGGTTTAACAGCTCCCTCTAAATCATCAATCTTATTAGATTGAATTGTAGGAGTATGGATGCTTTCTCAGCTGGTGGAATAGGAGCTAGCTCAGACTAAATGGGCATAAAGGGTCTAGGGAAAAAAATTCTAGCATGTTTAAGGTTCTTTCAGCTCTTATTGAAATATCAAAGGTTGTGAGAAGAGTAGTTCCACCCATAAACTAGATCATGACAACAATGTAACTATTTAATACACATAAAATATATAAAAAGTAATACTCAAGTGAAGGCTTAGCTGCTATTGGAATCTTCTCTGAAGTTCTATTAATTAATTAATTAAAATTAGACATGAACTCTTGGGGTACATGCTTAATAGTAGACAACTTCTTAATAAGGGATAAATGGTCACATTTTTCCTTGAATTTTCTTGGACAATGCATCACCGAGGCATCCAAATTGGCTATTGTTCCTATTTCCAAATTTCTTTACCATTCAAGGGATTGAAATTTAAAAGAGACAACTAGCAGACTTAGATAAACATCTTCATTTGTGATATTATGCAGAGAACAAAGGGCCGTTATGTCTCTAATATGTTCAA